>OY759262.1:345000-945000 GCA_963662155.1 Lamellibrachia columna
GAGACTAAGAGGAGACCAAATAGAAGTGTTTAAAATAGTGAACGGTGATGAGGATGTTGATAGGAATGTTCTTCAAACTTAAAGAAGGCATTAGAACCAGAGGACACCAAGCAGCATTAGTTAAGGAGCAGTGTAGGTTGGACATGAGAAAGTACTCTTTCTCACAAAGGATAACAAATTAATGGAACAAACTGCCAAATGATTGTGTTAATGCTAGTAGTGTGAATATGTTTAAAATAGAATTGACAGATATATGATAAGGGCGGGCTACACATAGATCATAAAATTGTTGGACTCTCGATAAGCTAATGGCTTCCTTGTCCACTTACCATCTGGAACTTGTAGTTTGGAATGGCAATCTTGTTAAATCTTGTTAAAGTACAGCACATGCTCCAGCAGTTACAAGGACTTATAGGGTAAGTTATACATGATCCACTATAAGTACAGCACATACTCCAACAGTTACAAGGATCTACCAGGTAGGTTATCACCCTAAGTAGTCACCCTGCATGATAAGTTGAGTTGGTGTTCAAATGTATTGATCTCCCAATAATTCTTTATTACTTCTGTCATCCAAAAAAAATAGTAAGTAAAGGTTTCACGTCATGATGGTAACCACATATTCCTAAGTCTGTTACATTTGTAATTAAGGGAATCACTTGTCTCCCTACAGTGACCACACTGTACCATATTAGTCTCCTTACAGTGACCACACTATCACATTAGTCTCCTTACAGTGACCATGCTGTCTTAGGTTGGGTTCCCTACATCGACCACACTAGGTTGCCTCTCTACAATGATTACACTGTCTTAGGATGGCATTTCTGCAGTAATCACACTCTCTTAGCTAGGGCTGTCTACAGCGTCCACTGCACCACAAGTTGAACTTGTTACAATGACCATGTTATCTTATGCCAGCCTCTATACAGTGACCACACTATGCTATCTTGGCAGTTGCACCTATACACCACTCTTTTGTAGTATGATCACTGTTTAATGTTTAATAACACAAAATTATAATAGTTGTCTGTGTGAAGGACTCTGGTTCATATATCAATAATATGGGGCTAATACGGAGGGGGAAGGGGGAGGGAGGGAGGGAGAATGGCGAGGGAGAGAGTGGTGAGGAAAGAGGGGAGAGTTTGGAGAAAGTGGTGAAGGAAAGAGTGGTGAGGAGAGAGGGGAGAGGGAGAAGAGGGAGAGAAGGGAGAGAGTTGTGAGGAGAGAGGGGAGAGGTTAGCAAGGGAGGGTGGTGGGGGGGGGGGGCGAAGAAAAAGGGGGCGTTAGAGAGAGGGGTGAGGAAGCTGTAGGATTGTTGAAGCTAGGTCGGTCACGAAGTAGACACAATAACGTATTGTTTACTCTTGAAAACTAGTAAAAATTACACATAATTGATGTTGTAGACTGAGAGTTATTTCATGGTGCAGACTGCGATAGTTATTTGACGTTGCAGACTGCAAGAATTATCTGACGTTGCAGACAGAGAGTTATTTCATGTTGCAGATTGTGAGAGTTCCCCAGTCAAAGGCAGCAACTTGCAAGAATCTCTTGAACACAGCATGAATCCGGAACTTCAGAAGGTTCGTTTTCGTTGTTATGTTAATTGTTAGGTTTGTTTTTAATTTTATTGTTAAGTTTGTTGTTATGTTCGTTGTTAAGTTTGTTGTTAATTTTATTGTTAAGTTTGTTGTTATGTTAGTTGTTATGTTTGTCTTGGATATAAACCTCTCCTGAAAGTTAAAGAAGGTGGATATTGATCTCAGTAGGTAAGTGCGACAGCAAACATTATTTGTATGACACTCGCAATAAAATCAGACTTCCTTGTCCAACTGCGATTTGGAGCGTCTCACCTGTGATCTTATTACTTTTTGTTACATTGTTACATCCTGTTAGATCTGATTATTCTGGTTACATCCTGTAGGTTCTTGTTACAACGTACATTTCGTTACACTTGGTTATATATTGTAACATTTTACATCCTGTTGGATCTGAGTACATCGTGTTACATCTTGTTACACATGGTTACATTGTGTTATACCTGGTTACATCTTGTTACTTATTGTTGCACCTGGTTATACCCTGTTAATGACAGACTGTGTGCTTCGGTTTGCGTGTGAGACAGACAACATCCTGGACTCTTCAGTATCTTCACTCAAATACAGGTGAGACAGGACTGTCCAATGGACCATCAAATAAAGGTGAAACAGGACGGTCCAATGGACCCTCAAATACAGGCGAGACAGGATGGTCCAATGGCTCCTCAAATACAGGTTGGACAAGGCAGTCCAACGGACCCTCAAGTACAGTTAAGACAGGACGGTCCAATGGACCCTCAAATGCAGGTGAGACAGGTTTGTACAATGGACCCTCAAATACACGTGTGACAGGATGGTCTAATGGATCGTCAAATGCAGGTGAGACAGGACGGACCAATGTGCAGTCAAATACAGGTAAGAAATGGCAGTCCAATTGAATCTCAAATAAAAATACAAGTGAGACAGGATGGTCCAATGGACACTCAAATACCGGTGAGACATGGCAGTCTAATGGACCTTCAAGTGCAATTGAGAAAGGAAGGTCCAATTGCCCCTCAAATACTGATAAAACAGGATGACTTTGCCAACGGTCAGTCGTGTGTCCTGATGTGACTTGGGAGCCCGTGTCTTGATCTGCTGATCTTGGTGCAGTGGGGCAGGAAATTCCGTGTGTGAAATATCAGAGAAAAACTGATAACAAATTAATTAAAAAACATTTAATAATTTTAATAAAATAATTAAAACTAAAAGAAAAATCATGCATTATTATAAAGGTACCTGTAGTGTGCTTGTAGGTAGTAAGGAAACAATATCAATTTGTGGTTTATCTTTGCAGAGAGGCCTGGAGATGGACGTATATCAGGAACAATTTGGCACAAGGTTCGTTGTGGGGTGTCAAGAGTTTCAACTAAGGCTACAAGTAAACCTGGCGGAAGACAGGAAACCACAGCAGCTGAACAATGTGAGTGGGGCACTTCTAGCCCACAAGTAGCTTCTCAGCCTAAATACTAAACTTGCAATGCACTAACAATTGAAACTGATAAAAAAAATTGTAGAACAATTTCAGCCAAAAAGAAGTGCTGTTAACTGAACAGTTTAATTGTCCTGATGATGTAACATGATCCACTAATTTTTTATTTTTTTTATTTTAGTAGCACATTTAACATAAATTTATTTTTGTGTACACACTTGATTTGTATATATATTTGCATGGACAAAAACATTTAAAGTATATAACTGTATTTTGTAAATAATACTTTATCAGTATTGGTACTTTCAACTTTCAGACAGAATCCTTCTTCATCACCCTTTCCCTGTACGATGCTCGGAAAGGGAAGGATCCGGTCGATGATCCCCGCAACTCCAACTCCAACTCCAACTCCAACTCCAACTCTCCGAGTCTCCAACTCCAACTCTCCGAGTCTCCAACTCCAACTCCAACTCTCCGAGTCTCCAACTCCAACTCCAACTCTCCGAGTCTCCAACTCCAACTCTCCGAGTCTCCAACTCCACCTCCAACTCCAACTCTCCGAGTCTCCAACTCCACCTCCACCTCCAACTCCAACTCTCCGAGTCTCCAACTCCAACTCCAACTCTCCGAGTCTCCAACTCCAACTCCAACTCTCCGAGTCTCCAACTCCAACTCCAACTCCGAGTCTCCAACTCCAACTCCAACTCCGAGTCTCCAACTCCAACTCCAACTCCGAGTCTCCAACTCCAACTCCAAGTCTCCAACTCCAAGTCTCCAACTCTAACTCCAACTCTCCGAGTCTCCAACTCCAACTCCGAGTCTCCAACTCCAACTCCAACTCCGAGTCTCCAACTCCAACTCCAACTCTCCGAGTCTCCAACTCCAAATCTCCGAGTCTCCAACTCCAACTCCAACTCCGAGTCTCCAACTCCAACTCCAACTCCGAGTCTCCAACTCCAACTCCCACTCCGAGTCTCCAACTCCAACTCCAACTCCGAGTCTCCAACTCCAACTCCAACTCCGAGTCTCCAACTCCAACTCCAACTCCGAGTCTCCAACTCCAACTCCAACTCCGAGTCTCCAACTCCAACTCCAACTCCGAGTCTCCAACTCCAACTCCAACTCCAACTCCGAGTCTCCAACTCCAACTCCAACGCCAACGCCAACTCCAACTCCAACTCCAACTCCAACTCCAACTCCAACTCCAACTCCAACTCCAACTCCAACGCCAACGCCAACGCCAACGCCAACGCCAACGCCAACGCCAACGCCAACGCCAACGCCAACGCCAACGAGCGAGCGACCGAGTCTCCAACTCCAAATCCAACTCCGAGTCTCCAACTCCAACTCCGAGTCTCCAACTCCAACTCCAACTCCGAGTCTCCAACTCCAACTCCAACTCCGAGTCTCCAACTCCAACTCCGAGTCTCCAACTCCAACTCCGAGTCTCCAACTCCAACTCCAACTCCGAGTCTCCAACTCCAACTCCAACTCCAACGCCAACGCCAACGCCAACGCCAACGCCAACGCCAACGCCAACGCCAACGCCAACGCCAACGCCAACGCCAACGCCAACGCCAACGCCAACGCCAACGCCAACTCCAACTAGCAACGGTCACTTTACTTTAATCTTTGGTCCAGCGACCAGCGACTAAATACCAACGACCAATGACCAACCACGAGCGACCAACTCTTGCGACCAGGGACCAATGGCCAACTCTTAGATTAGATTAGACTTACATAGATTATATTATATTTTGTTAGATTAGATTTGTCTAGTTTGGATTAGATTGGCTTAGAATACATTATATTTGCCTTGATTATATTATATTTTCTTAGAGTAGATTAGATTTGTCAAGATTAGTTTAGATTTTCTATATTAGATTAGATTTGTCTAGATTAGATTATATTTGCTTAGATTAGATCTGATTTGCTTAGATTAGAATAGATTTGCCTAGAATAGATTAAATTTGCATAAATTAGTTTATATTTGCTTATATTAGATGAGATGAGATTTGCCTAAATGAAATTAGATTTGCCTAAATTAGATTATATTTTCCTAGATTAGATTAGATTTACCTAGATTATGCTAGATTTGCTGATATTATATTTGATTAGATTTGCCTATATTAGATTAGATTTGCCTAGATTAGATTATATTTGCTTAGATTTGCTTAGAATAGATTATATTTGCATCAATTAGATTATATTTGCTTATATTATATTAGATTAGATTTGCCTATATTAAATTAGATTTGCCTAGATTAGATAATATTTTCCTAGATTATATTAGATTTTCCTTGATTAGATTATATTTGCTTAGATTTTGTTAGATTTGTTGATATTATATTTGATTAGATTTGCCTAGATTAGATTAGATTTTCCAATATTAGATTACATTTGACTTGATTAGATTAAATTTGCTTAGATTTGATTATATTTGCCTAGATTATATTATATTTGTTTTTGATTAGATTAGATTTGTCTAGATTAGATTATATTTGCCTTTATTACATTAGATTTGTTTAGATTAGATTATATTTGCTTAGATTAGATTTGGTTTGCTTAGATTAGATTAGATTAGATTAGGTTAGATTAGATTATATTTACCTAGATTATATTATAGTTGCTTAGAATATATTATTTTGCGTAAATTAGATTATATTTGCTTATATTAGATTAGATTAGATTTGCCTAGATTAAATTAGATTTGCCTAGATTAGATTAGATTTTCGTAGATTAGATTAGATTTTCCTTGATTATATTAGATTTGCCTAGATTATGTTAGATTTGCTGATATTATATTTTATTAGATTTACCTATATTAGATTAGATTTGCCTAGATTAGATTAGATTTGCTTAGATTAGATTTGATTTGCTTAGATTAGATTATATTTACTTAAATTAGATTAGATTTGCCTAGATAAAATTAGATTTGCCTAGATTAGATTAGATTTTCTTAGAGTAGATTAGATTTGTCAAGATTAGTTTAGATTTGCTATATTAGATTAGATTTGTCTAGATTAGATTATATTTGCTTATATTTGATCTGATTTGCTTAGATTGGAATAGATTTGCCTAGAATAGATTTGATTTGCATAAATTAGTTTATATTTGCTTATATTAGATGAGATGAGATTTGCCTAGATGAAATTAGATTTGCCTAAATTAGATTATATTTACCTAGATTAGATTAGATTTGCCTAGATTATGCTAGATTTGCTGATATTATATTTGATTAGATTTGCCTATATTAGATTAGATTTGCCTAGATTAGATTAGATTTGCTTAGATTTGCTTAGAATAAATTATATTTGCATCAATTAGATTACATTTGCTTATATTATATTAGATTAGATTTGCCTAGATTAGATTAGATTTTCCAATATTAGATTAGATTTGATTTGATTAGATTAAATTTGCTTAGATTTGATTAGATTTGCCTAGATTATATTATATTTGTTTTTGATTAGATTAGATTTGTCTAGATTAGATTAGACTTGCCTAGAATAGATTAGGTTTGCATAAAATAGTTTATATTTGCTTATATTAGATTATATTAGATTTGCCTAAATTAAATTAGATTATATTTTCCTAGATTAGATTAGATTTGCCTAGATTATGTTAGATTTGCTAATATTATATTTGATTAAATTTGCCTATATTAGATTAGATTTTCCTAGATTAGTTTAGATTTGCTTAGATTTGCTTAGAATAGATTATATTTGCATAAATTAGATTATATTTGCTTATAATAGATTACATTAGATTTACCTAGATTAAATTAGATTTGCCTAGATTAGATAATATTTTTCTACACTAGATTAGATTTTCCTTGATTAGATTATATTTGCTTAGATTATGGTAGATTTGTTGATATTATATTTGCTTAGATTATGTTAGATTTGCTGATATTATATTTGTTTAGATTTGCCTAGAATATATTATATTTGCCTAGATTAGATTAGATTTTCCAAGATTAGATTAGATTATATTTGATTTGATTTGTTTAGATTTGATTAGATTTGCTGAGATTATATTATATTTGTTTTTGATTATATTAGATTTGTCTAGATTAGATTACATTTGCTTATATTACATTAGATTTGTCTAGATTATATTAGATTTGTCTAGTTTAGATAATATTTTCTTATATTAGATTAGATTTGCTTAAGTTAGATTAGATTTGCCTAGATTAGATTATATTTGCGTAGAATAGATTAGATTTGCCTAGACTACTGCATCGTTATGTAAGGAACAACTTATATATACGATGGTGAGGTTTATGGACTGTTATGTCGCGACAATGACCTCGGGCGTACGAACGTTTACCGTTGCGCCAGAGGCCCGTGTAATGATGGTGCGGTTATGGAATGTAGTGAGGTTTATGGACTGTAGTGAGGTTTATGGACTGTTATGTCGCACCAGTGACCTCGGGCTTACGAACGTTTACCGTTGCACCAGAGGCTGGTACAATGATGTTGGCTTGCGATACTTTACGTCTCTCCATAGGTCACGTGATGATGATGATGATGATGATGATGATGAGGTTCCTTTCATAACGAGTACCTACTGATACAGTCAATTCATCATAACATAGATAGTACTACATAATAAAGACGCTACGACTATGCTAATACAGTTCGTTCATAATTGTAATAAAGTTCGTTCAAAATACTAATACTACTACAGTTCGTTCAAACTACTAATACAGTTCGGTCCATACTATTGTCTATTATAATAATACTACATACTAGACGACACTGCAGGTGGTGACGTCACCGATACTCGACGGCGTTTTGTATCGAGCACCCGCCGCAGATCGTTGTCCGCTAATCGTTTGCGTGGCGCTGCCGTCGAACTCTCCGCTCCCTCCTCATGTTCTCCCACAGCAAAGGCATATAGCAGTTGCTCTAAGCCACTACGTATCTATCAAAAGGACCAAAAAAGACATGCTTAGTCATCACAGGCATCAACCTTACCAGCTTATTGACTCTTTATGCTGTCGTTGACCTTCTCTATGATATCGATTCGCCATTGCAATTTCCCACACCTCTGTTCAACTGCATAGATAGACCAACGCAAAATGTGAAGGAACAACCCGGAAGACGAACAGTGTCTTGTTTTCTTCAAATTGTGTGTGACAGTGTCTTGTTGTCTGCGGTTTGTTTGTGACAATGTCTTGTTTTCTGCAGTTTGTTTGTGACAGTGTCTTGTTTTCTTCAAGTTGTGTGTGTGACAGTAGCCGAGATGGTGAGTCACAGCAAGGCAGGCTAGAGACATTGTCATAAAGTACAGAAATATATGCTGCGATGCTGAGAAACAACAAGGCAGGCTGGAGACAGTGTCATAAAATAAATAAATGTATGCTGAGATGGTGAGAAACAGCAAGGCAGGGTGGAGACATTGTCATAAACTATAGAAATGTATGCTGAGTCAGTGAGAAACAGCAAGGTAGGCTGGAGACTGTTATAAACTATATAATGTATGCTGAGTCAGTAAGAAACAGCAAGGTAGGCTGGCGACAGTGTTATAAAGTACAGATTTGTTTGCTGACAAGGTGAGAAATAGCAAGGCAGGTGGAGACAGTGTCAGAAAATAAATAAATATATGCTGAGATGAGGAGTGGAAGTAGGAAGGCAGGCTGGAGACAATGTCATAAAGTATAGAAATGTGTGCTGAGACAGTGAAAAACAGCAAGGCAGGCTGGAGGCAGTGTCATTTAGTATAGAAATGTGTGCTGAGACGATGAGAAACAGCAAGGCAGGGTGGAGACAGTGTCTGGAAAATAAATAAATGTATGCTGAGATGGGGGGAATAGAAGAAGGCAGTTAAATTAAAGAAATGTGTGCTGAGACCGTGAGAAACAGCAAGGCAGGCTAGCGACAGAATCATAAAATACAGAAATGTGTGCTGAGACAGTGAGAAACAGACAGGCAGGGTGAAGACATTGTCATGAAATAAATTAATGTATGCTGAGACGATGAGAAACAGCAACGCCGGGTGGAGACAGTGTCATAAAACAAATAAATGTATGCTGAGACGATGAGAACCAAAAAGACAGGCTGGAAGCAGAGTCACAAAGTACAGAAAACTGTACTGAAGACACTGTCACTATTTTGTATTTTAGCTCTAAGTGCGTGCGTGCGTGCGTGCGTGCGTGCGTGCGTGCGTGCGTGTGTGTGCGGGGTTGTGGTGTATGATAACGTGTGAGCAGAAGGGAATGGTTACTTGGGGCACCACTATATCGAGCGTGTCTATAGAGTCATAAATTAAATAAATGTATGCTGAGAGGGTTATGTAATAACAATATAATATAAAGTACAGTTTATATGTTTTATATACTAAAGATGTAATAACCAATGTAATAACCAAATAGGGCCACAAGAAGAAGAAATAGTAATAATAACAACATGATACGCTAAACGTTATAATAACATAAATAATAAATTATTCACTTACCTTTTACATTTAGCGTCAATGATTTTTGGGTTAATCCGATGTAGAGAGAAGAGTTGTCTATGTCGAATCAGACCCGTTATGACGCAGTGGGCTGGTAGGTGGGTAATAAGGGTTTGTTAGTGCAAATGCCACAAACTGTACGTAGAGTAGTTGATCGATTCATAGCGGTTATGTCGTTGCGCTGGCTGGAGGCTTTATAAAGGTCCTCCAGTGCTGATCGCGCCAATTCGTTATCTCACCGCAGCGTGTCTGTGTGTGTGTGTGCGTGCGTGCGTGCGTGCGTGAGTGAGTGAGTGAGTGCGTGCGTGCGTGCGTGCGTGCGTTTGTGCGTGCGTGCGTGCGTGCGTTTGTGCGTGCGTGCGTGCGTTTGTGCGTGCGTGCGTGCGTGTGTTTGTGCGTGCGTGCGTGCGTGCGTGCGTGCGTGCGTGTGTGTGTTTATATATATATATATTGTAGATCTGTGTACCTGGTTTCTGTGTGAACTTCCATAGACCACACTGTATGCACATTTACCACAGCTTAAAAAGTATTTAAAATTTACTTCAGTCACGCAATTTCGTCTGCCTTCTTGTTTTAGATATATATATATATATATATATATATATATATATATATATATATATATATATATATATATATATATATATTGTAGATCTGTGTACCTGGTTTCTGTGTGAACTTCCATAGACCACACTGTATGCACATTTACCACAGCTTAAAAAGTATTTAAAATTTACTTCAGTCACGCAATTTCGTCTGCCTTCTTGTTTTAGATATATTATATATATATATATATATATATATATATATATATATATATATATATATATATATATATATATATTGTAGATCCGTGTACCTGGTTTATGTGTGCACTTCCATAGACCACACTGTATGCACATTTACCACAGCTTAAAAAGTATTTAAAATTTACCTCAGTCACGCAATTTCGTCTGCCTTCTTGTTTTAGATAAATTGTATTGCCAATAATTCCAGTTACTGTGAATGCTGTAAACGATTGGAAAATAATATTGATACAAACTTATCGCAGTTGTAACCCTAGCGTAGTCAATGATTTGTCTGCGCCTTAAGCCCAGGCTTTGCAGCGGGCGTTTTAAGGTTCGCACACTGCACACATGTAATGTAGTCATGTGCGTGCGTGCGTGCGTGCGTGCGTGCGTGCGTGCGTGCGTGCGTGTTTTTAGCGGAACTATTGTCTCATGATATATAACGATTTTATGGGATAAGACCACACGATTTCCTAAATTCATTTATACTAAATGCTTAATGAAACAATTGTCAAAAACATATACATGCGATGCACTACAACATTCAGGACACAGATTCAAGAACATAATACACACCCTTTATATGTAACGAATGAAAATGTAAAGTGGATAAATACGATTGAGTAATAAGCTACAATTGCAATTGCTAATGTAAATATTTTATTAAATGCCAATTTAGGCACGAGTTAATGTTGGACTTTGAATATTGTATTTCAATGTTTATAAAGAACACACCTGATATATATATATATATATATATACCACTGCGACTGAGTATCGCATATATTTCAACATTCGTGTAGCTAGGCAAAGTCAATCGCTATACAATTTGTTTTCTATCTGGCTGTTGCTGTTGTATAGGCGAAGATCTCGTTCGGCACAAACGTAAGTATTTTCATGAAACGTGAAACCTTACAAAAACGCAATAAACAGAGCATTTAGAATACTGTATACAAGCATGGAGACCATATCATAAGAAGGATATAGATACGCTTCAACGCATACCGAGGAGAGCAACTGAAATTATTCCAGAACTGAGAGACCTTAGTTATGAAGAACGCCTGAAAGAATGTGGTTTAACAACTCTAGAGACAAGGAGGTTAAGAGGAGATCAGATTGAAGTTTTTAAGATATTGAATGGGTATGAAAATATTGATAGAAATATGTTTTTCTCACTCAAGAAGGATAGCAGAACTAGAGGACATGAGGTAAAATTAGTAAAGGATCAATGTAGATTGGACATCAGGAAGCACTCGTTCTCACAAAGGACAATAAATGAATTGAACAAATTGTCTACAGATTGTGTAACTGTTAGCAGCGTGAATATGTTTAAAAACAAGGTTGACACATATCTCAGGAGGGCGGGTTATAAGTAGATGAACATTGTTGGACTCTCGATAAGCCAATGGCTTCCTTGTCCACTTGCCATCTGGGCCTTTGGCTTGGATGGCAAATCTTGTTAAATCTTGTTATATGTATATCACTAAAGTTACCTGACAATAACCATGTAAAAGTGTGAAAATATTACCTTTTTTGTCAGAACGCATGTGCTTGTCAACATTGGTATATAACCGGATGTTGTTGTGAGCAAGATTATCAAACGGGTTTCTCATAGATCAATATAAGGTCATGCTAAGAATTGCCATAGAGTTACCTCATTAATCATCCCCCTATAAACTACTCACTTACTAACGGGTGTTTTATTTATGTCTGTGCTGCTGGCCCACTCTGGCCTCATTCTACACTAAATCGCGTTTGACCATGTGACCCAAAGGCAACATCACGTGCACAGTATGGCGGCTATTTATGAAATCGTTTCTGTGTAACCGATAAATGTACTCATAAATCATTATTTGGAGCACATTTCTTCAGTTTCTTGACGCCCAAGTGTCGGTTGTATGTCACAGAATACACATGTGAAACGGTTAGTGCGTATTGGTTTTAAAACTTAAGCTATTAGTTCCGTAGCCAAATGGCTACGGAAAGCCCAAATCGGCGAGTTAATAAAATCCGGTGTGGACGTTCGCCCCAGAGACGAAGAGTGGGGCGGACACGTTTGCCTATCGTGTAGCCTGCCGCAAAACACTGCCTGACTAAACCGTGATCTGAAACGGAACATATGCGGCCTCTGTTAGTTGCACATGACAAAAATACGAGGCATATTTGCAGCAGTTGGCTGTGTTTGACCTCGCAGTGATGCTGTCTCTAAGTACGTACATTCAACTTTATTTGCCCCTTCGTCTATTTATAGTATTTATTTATTTTATCTATATTAGTGTCCAGGCGAAGATGTGTGCGACAAACGGTGGCGCCACAGCGCGGAGCCTGGATAATCGAGACTAGGAAGAAGGAAGTCTATATCCACCTAGCGAGTATGGATGAAAGGGTAGTTCGCATATTAACCGCAGGTCACGCACGTTTGATCTCATTTATTAACGTTTTTCGCGAGACTTCTTACCCTGACAACACGATGGCAGATGGTTTGTATATTTGTGTTTATATAAATTTCTTAACAGGTATGTTATTATTTATTCTTGACTAATAAATCAACTTTATTATACAGTATTTTGCATGTAATTTTAGCGCAGGTGAGGGAAATGTTCCGGTTTGTTTTGTTGAAAAATGAGCCTGGAAACAACGATCGATTTGTTTGTAGCGTAGGCCTTCGTTATTTGTATTATAATTGTGGTACGACACAAGAAGCCAATTTTGGCTATAGGCTACATTGGGATGAGTGCGCATTGAGTCTACTGGCTATACAGGCCGCAGGAGAGGCGGCTGAATTCGTTTATTGATCCAGCTCGCACTTGAATTGAGGCTCACTGAGTGTGTTCCATTGAACTATAGGTGACAGACCACAGTACAGTAGAGCATTGCATTGCCATTGGTGGCCGTGTTAACGTTTTGTCTGATTATAAGAAAACGTGACCATCAAAAACTCATTGACATGCTGACCAAGTTTTGTCATAATCACATACCTCCAGCTCTTTTAAAACGCCCCGACGTGCGATGCCCATCGATTTTGACCAAAATAGCCATGTATTCATAAGCCCACATGGCCCATAGCAGGAAAATTCCCATAAATCCCTCTGCCTGTTAAACTCTCAAAAAATACACTATTTCACAGCCAATAGCTTCTACAAAGAAACCTGTGAATATGCCTGCTCAAATGCACTTATGTCACACCATATGAATTGTTTAAATTCATATATCACAATTATTTAATATGCCCTACATTCGTGTGAAACAATAAACAGGAAGGTCAACTGTGGTCTTACCCATGTAGTATAGAGGCTTTCATGCTTACCAACACGTGATGTCACATTCGCACATGCCAGTATGCTGGCTGGCAAAAGCCGCCAAACAGCTGAGCTTTCTCTTACAAATGCCTTGCTGTGCTCGAGCAAACATGAATGATTACTGGGCTAAATACGCCAATGTTTTGGATCCCAGTGCGAGGGAACGTTACAGTAAGAAACTAGAGCATGGTGATGGCTTTAGTAAGTTACCAGATCTGTATTTTGTTCAAACCAGCTGGTAGAATGACCCAGCCTCTGACCCGATTAAACGTTCAGCATTACTCGATCAACAAGCCAGAAGTGTTCAGCCGAGAGTCTGTGAAAGCTTATAAATCACCCACTAGCACAATTGTATGATAAATATTAAACTTAGTTTCATAAAAATAAACAGTTTAACAATTTTGTTAGCTAGAAAACAAGTTATGAATGGAATATATCCATTGTATTAACCGTTAATATGATCGCATTCTGCCAGAGTTCTCTTAATTTTTCCTCTTGGGATGCAATGAAATGACAATGAGCTGTCCACATAGCAACTAGTACCAGTGGTGGGTCCAATTATACAAAATTATATCAATTACAGTTATATACATTTCATTTTTAATTTCAATTACAATTACACTCATAATTTTCCAAATCAATTACACTTTTTCAATTACAGTTACATTATGCAGAACCAAATATATTCAGCATTTGTTAATTATGTATTTTTGCACGTTTTGCTGAATTTCAATATTTTTTTACACAATTGATAAATAAATATTATGATAATGTTTGTACATTTTATTGAATTGTGACTTTGAATTATACTAAATAAAAAGATAGCCGTTTAAAACATATTTTATTATATAAAAATACAGTACAGTATCCAGACATAATCCTACAGGACATTCCTTACAGACAAAATCACAACAATGTGAAAATTTTAAAGCAACCCACACTAACCAATATTTGAACAGGGATTCTAATCACCACTTAGAACACAAACGATCAGCGGTCAGGACACTCCTCCAAAGAGCAGAAAACCTGGTAACAGAAGTGGAGGACAAGAACATAGAGGTGGATCATATCAAGAAAGTGCTGAAAGCAAACGGTTACAAAACTTGGATGTTTAACACCAAGCAACCAATGAGAAGGAAGGAGAACACCACCATAGAAACCAGCAGAAGACAACATGCCATAGGTCTGCCCTACATTAGTAAACCATCAGAACACGTAGCGAGGATTTTCAAGTCCTATGACATCCAAGTTTACCACAAACCTATCAACACCCTGAGGTCACTGTTGGTACACCAAAAAGACAGAACAGCAAAGGCAGCAAAGTGCGGGGTAGTATATGACATACAATGCCCAGAATGTGACCAACACTATATAGGAGAAACAGCCAGAACACTTGGCATAAGAATCAAAGAACATCTATCTTGTCGCCAACCCCTATCAGCTATAAGTGAACACAAACTGAACACAGGCCATCAGTGCTCTATGAAGGACGTTAACATTCTAGACCACGAGGAGAACTGGTACAGGATAAAAATAAAGGAGGCGATTAACATCCACAGAGAGAAACCTACGCTGAACCGAGACGTTGGCCAGGAGCTCCCACCAGTCCTACTCCAGCTTGTGTCACATGACATTGGTCATGTCACACATCCGTAACTTCAGTCTGCTGAAGAAGACTGCGAGATGCAGTCGAAATATTCAGAAAGAACACAAAGTTTCTTGAAAGGTAATTATGCTTAATAGTTTAATAGTGATCAAGACCAAGGAGCAATCACCTGTTACATATCTCTTTATTATAACAAATGCAAACAACAAATCTTAACACAAGATAAAATAGCTGTCTTATAAAATAGTTTCAGCTAAATTAAATTTTGAGAATCTTATGAGTGAAATAAGTCGCAAAAAGCGAGAGCTATCTACACATGTGCTACCTTAGCATGTACCCTGTCCGAGAGCCTTCCTCACAAACACCGACTTACAACCGACCTGGAAGAAGACCTCCTTCCTCCAGTGTTTCCTCCTTTTATACTCCTCGCCCTGTAGTGGGTAATTAAAAGATGTTTATACTGGGTGCCCTGTAGTGGGTAATAAAAGATGTTTATACCAGGTGCCCTCTAATGGGTAAGTAAATAAAGTGTGATGCCCCCCAGTGCCTAAATATATTACTTAACCCTACCATACTTCAATCTGATCTCCTCTTAACCTCCTTGTCTCTAGAGTTGTTAAACCACATTCTGTCAGGCGTTCTTTATAATTAAGGTCTCTCAGTTCTGGAATAATTTTAGTTGCTCTCCTCTGTATGCGTTCAAGTGTATCTATATCCTTCTTACGATATGGTCTCCACACTTGTATACAGTATTCTAAATGAGGTCTAACTATTGTTTTATAAAGAGGTATAATTAGCTTTATATCCTTGTAAGTTTTGTTTCTCATAATCAACCCAAGAATTTGATTACCCTTTGAAGCTGCAATACCACACTGCTCTGAAACTTTCATATCAGCGCTTATTGTAACTCCTAAATCCTTTTTTTTACAGTAGTACCCAGAAGGGTATCTCCCATTTTATAGTTTACATCCAAGCTCCAATGTCCTGTACGTAGGTATTTACATTTCCCAAAATTTAACAACATCTGCCATTTCTCAGACAATTTCACTAATCTGTCTAGATCATTTTGTAAATGTTGTTTATCACCATCAGTATTAACCTTTCTAAACACTTTTGTGTCATCTGCAAATTTGAGTACGTTACTTGTTATATTGTCGTCCAAGTCATTGATATATATTAAGAATAATAAAGGTCCTAATACTGATCCTTGTGGTACTCCACTAAAACTGATTTCCGGTTTGAAACTTCTCCATCTACTGCTACATGCTGTCTTCTGTCAGTCAGCCATTGTTCTATCCAGTCAATTAAGCCATCTCCGATACCATGGGCTTTTAATTTAAGTAGTAATCTTTGATGTGGCACTTTGTCAAAAGCTTTCTGAAAATCTAAGTAGATAATATCTACTGGCGATCCCACGTCTATCCACTTAGTGATTTCTTCCAAAAAACATAACATATTTGTTAAGCATGACCTCGCTTTTAGGAATCCATGTTGAGATGAATTTAATAATTTATGCCTAACAAGAAAGTCCACCATATGGTCTTTAATTAACCTTTCTAATAATTTACAAATCACTGACGTTAAACTCACTGATCTGTAATTCTCTGATTTATTTCTCGAACCCTTAAATAATGGTATGATGTTTGCTTCTTTCCATTCAAAAGGAACAACTCCCTCTTTTAATGATAAGTTGAACACTTGCAAGTGGTATACTGATTTGTTCTACTGTTTCCATTAGGGACATTCCTGGACAGAGTGCACAAGGGCAGTGTATGTTTTCCTTTTGCTGTTGATTGGGCAGTGGTGTATGTTATGCCTAAGAAAACCGAGTGTGGAAATAATTTGTTCCATTCATTTATTGTCCTCTGTGAGAAGAAGTACTTCCTGACATATTATTTCTTAAGAAGTACTTCCTGACATATTATTTGTTAAGAAGTACTTCCTGACATATTATTTGTTAAGAAGTACTTCCTGACATATTATTTCTTAAGAAGTACTTCCTGACATATTATTTCTTAAGCAGACCTCGCTTAGAAATCCATGTTGAGATGAATTGAATAATTCATGCGTAACAAGGAAGTCCACCATATAGTCTTTAATTAACCTTTCTAATAATTTACAAATCACTGATGCTAAACTCACTGGTCTGTAATTCTCTGGCATATTTCACTCCCTGTTTTAATGACAAGTTGAACACTCTTGCAAGTGGTATACTAATTTGTTCTATTGTTTCCATTAGTAGCTTTGGAGGTATTCCATCCACTCCAGGTGATTTATTGCCCTTCATTGCCTTTATTTTTCGCTACCTTTCTGGAGTTACAATTAATTGCTTTAAATAGTCTGATTTAACCTCCTGAAGTATAGCATTTGGAACTGGTAATGAACTAATGTCTTCTCTGGTAAACACTGAACTGAAGTAACCATTTAGGTCTTCCGTCATTAGAAAAGTTTGTGATATTATATTTCCAGCACTGTCTTCTAGAGGTCCAACCTTGTCTTGTATGTTTTATTTACTACTGACATATGCATAAAAACTCTTGCTTTAATGTTTTATGTTACATGCTAGTTTTTGCTCATAGCTTCTTTTAGATTTAATTAATTTCAATCGTAGCTGCATGAAGTGCCTCATTGTAATTTGTGTAGTCTTCTTCCTTTCTTCCACATAGTTCGCTTGTACACTATTTTTCTAATAGCTTCTTTTGACAAGTATTTCTTTGTAGACAGTTTTCCTTGTTTTTTCAAGGGAACAAATTGATCAATGATACTCTCAATTTAATATTTTAGAATGTTCCAACATTCAATTGTGGTCTTATTTCTCAGCATGTTATTTAAGTCTAGCTTTGCTAAGTATTTTCTCATATATTTATATTTACCTTCGTGGAAGTTTCTCCTGATTTTTTTACTTCCTGATTTTACAATGATGTCAAAATGTATTTAATTATGACCACTGTTACCCAATGGGTCATGTATTTTGACATTGTCCACTAATTCATTTTGTGAAGACAAAACTACATCTAATACATTCTCTCCCCGGTTGGTTCTAGCACATTATAGCGTTTTGTATTTTTGTGTTATCCTCTTCATTTATGTTTGGACTTCGGAAAACTAATCCAATAGTTAATGTTGAATTTCCTGTAACTATATTGCACCAAACTGCTTCATTGCAATCTGCTTCCCTTTCTAATTTTATTTCAAGAGCCTGAATACATTCTTTAATATATAAAATATCTCCCCCTCCCCTTCCTATTCAATCTCTCCTAAACATTACATCCTGCCAGCAGACCTGGGGCGGAAGTACTCAGTACTCGTGTAGTCGAGTACATTTTTGAAGTACTCGTACTCATATAACTTTTGGGTCGTGTACTCAAGAAGGGACTCAAAGCAAAAACTAGTGATGTATGTAGCCAGTGATGTGTGTAGCAGTGTTGCGTTTGTTGCCAGTGATGTGTGTAGCAGTGTTGCATTTGTTGCCAGTGATGTGTGTAGCAGTGTTGTGTTTGTTGCCAGTGATGTGTGTAGCAGTGTTGTGTTTGTTTCCAGTGATGTGTGTAGCAGTGTTGTGTTTGTTGCCAGTGCTGTGTGTAGCAGTGTTGTGTTTGTTGCCAGTGCTGTGTGTAGCAGTGTTGTGTTTGTTGCCGGTGATGTGTGTAGCAGTGTTGTGTTTGTTGCCAGTGCTGTGTGTAGCAGTGTTGTGTTTGTTGCCAGTCATGTGTGTGGCAGTGTTATGTTTCGAACTACGTTGTCTTCAGTTCAAATCATGGGCTATTCTAAATTAAAAATACACCCCCAATGGTCTGTTAATCTTTACTTCTGGCCTTGTCAAAATTCAAGGCTTTTTAAGGTTGCATGCCTGAATTCAAGAATTTCAAGGCCTTGATTTTGAGCTGGTGAAATTCAAGGATTTCAAGGCCCCGTAAAGACCCTGTGTTTGTTGCCAGTGCTGCGTTTAGCAGTGTTGTGTTTGTTGCCAGTGCTGCGTGTAGCAGTGTTGTGTTTGTTACCAGTGATGTGTGTAGCAGTGTTGTGTTTGTTGCCAGTGCTGCGTGTAGCAGTGTTGTGTTTGTTACCAGTGATGTGTGTAGCAGTGTTGTGTTTGTTGCCAGTGCTGCGTGTAGCAGTGTTGTGTTTGTTGCCAGTGCTGCGTGTAGCAGTGTTGTGTTTGTTGCCGGTGATGTGTGTAGCAGAGTTGTGTTTGTTGCCAGCGCTGCGTGTAGCAGTGTTGTGTTTGTTGCCGGTGATGTGTGTAGCTGTGCTGTGTTTGTTACCAGTGATGTGTGTAGCAGAGTTGTGTTTGTTGCCAGCGCTGCGTGTAGCAGTTTTGTGTTTATTGCCAGTAATATGTGTAGCTGTGACTCTTGCATGTTTCAGTGGAGCAGACGTTGAGTCAGGCGGGCTCACAGCCCCCACGAGTGGGTGACGACTCAGACAACCCCCATGCAGAACACGGACTTACAGACAACGTCCAGGTACGTCTGCCTCTGCCAACTCCTCTTGTAATCAATTGGTGTGTTTCACAAGTCTCAGGCTCAAAAGATTTGTGCATATGATTTGTGAACAGCGTGACATGTTTATAAGTCAGAATTGCACCAGTCAGTGGATGTAATGATGTGTCATGTGTGTCAACATTGCACCCTCTCGGTGGATGAGTGATGTGTGTCAACATTGCA
This sequence comes from Lamellibrachia columna, assembly GCA_963662155.1. Taxonomy (NCBI): domain Eukaryota; kingdom Metazoa; phylum Annelida; class Polychaeta; order Sabellida; family Siboglinidae; genus Lamellibrachia; species Lamellibrachia columna. The sequence continues at coordinate 364,829 of OY759262.1, forward strand.
CCATCTCGGTGGATGAGTGATGTGTGTCAACATTGCACCCTCTCGGTGGATGAGTGATGTGTGTCAACATTGCACCCTCTCGGTGGATGAGTGATGTGTGTCAACATTGCACCCTCTCAGTGGATGAGTGATGTGTGTCAATATTGCACCACTGTTGGTGTATGTTTCAACATTGCACCACTGTCTGTGGATGTGTCAACATTGCACCACTGTCTGTGGATGTGTCAACATTGTGCCACTGTCGGTGGATGTGTCAGGCTGTCAGCATTAGACCACTGTCAATGGATGTGTCAGGCTGTCAGCATTACATCACTGTCAGTGGGTGTGTCAACATTACACCATTGTCAGACTGTGTCGGTGACATTATTTTGTGTTGACCTTGTGCCATGCAGGGTAACATGCCATATTTGTCCTAATAAGCATACATGCTCTAATAAGCATACATGCTCTAATAAGCATACATGCTCTAATAAGCATACATGCTCTAATAAGCATACATGCTCTAATAAGCATACATGCTCTAATAAGCATACATGCTCTAATAAACATACATGCTCTAATAAGCATACATGCTCTAATAAGCGTACATGCTCTAATAAGCGTACATGCTCTAATAAGCGTACATGCTCTAATAAGCGTACATGCTCTAATAAGCGTACATGCTCTAATAAGCGTACATGCTCTAATAAGCGTACATGCTCTAATAAGCGTACATGCTCTAATAAGCGTACATGCTCTAATAAGCATACATGCTCTAATAAGCATACATGCTCTAATAAGCATACATGCTCTAATAAGCGTACATGCTCTAATAAGCGTACATGCTCTAATAAGCGTACATGCTCTAATAAGCGTACATGCTCTAATAAGCGTACATGCTCTAATAAGCATACATGCTCTAATGTTTAGGAAAGATCGATGTTTAGGAAAGATCGAATAGGAAGAAGGGGCGGGGGGAGTTATTTTATATGTTAAAGAATCTATTCAGGCTTATGAAATAAAACTAGAAAGGGAAGCAGATTGCGATGAAGCTGTTTGGTGCAAAATTGTTTCAGGAAATTCAAAATTAACTATTGGATTAGTTTACCGAAGTCCAAACATAAACGAAGAGGACAACACAAAAATAAAAACGCTATAAAGGAAGTTAGTAAAGGGGAATGTATCATAATGGGAGATTTTAACCATGGACACATACAATGGAATTCTCTAGAGAGCACAGGGATTGAGGACCAACAATTTCTATTTTTAATCCAGGATAGCTTTCTTACTCAGCACGTACTAGAACCAACCAGGGGAGAAAATGTATTAGATATAGTTTTGTCATCACAAAAAGAATTAGTGGACAATGTAAAAATATTTGAACCATTGGGTAATAGTGACCATAATCAAATACATTTTGACATCAATGTAAAATCAGAAAGTAAAAATAAGAAAACGTACAAGAGAAACTTCCACAAAGGTAACTACAAAGATATGAGAAAATACTTAGCAAAGCTAGATTGGAATAACATGCTGATGAATAAGACCGCAATTGAATGTTGGAATATTCTAAAATATGAAATTGAGAGTATCATCGATAAATTTGTTCCCTTCCAAAAACAAGGAAAACGGTGTAGAAAGAAACACTTCTCAAAAGGGGCTATTAGAAAAATAATGCTAAAACAAACTATGTGGAGGGTTTATAGGCGTACCAGAAAGGAAGAAGACTATGCAAATTACAAAGAGGCACTTAATGCAGCTACAACTGAAATCAGACAATCTAAAAGAAGCTATGAGCAAAAACTAGCATGTAACATAAAAAATGACAGCAAGAGTTTTTATGCATATGTCAGGAGTAAACAAAACGTACAAGACAAGGTTGGACCTCTAGAAGACAGTGCTGGAAATATAATATCACAGGGGTTTTTAATGGCGGAAGACCTAAATGGTTACTTCAGTTCAGTGTTTACCAAAGAAGATATTAGTTCATTACCAGTTGCTGATGCTAAATTTCAGGGGGCTAAATCTGACTATTTAGGTCCGTTAGTTGTAACTCCAGAATTGGTAGCTAAGAAAATAAAGGCAATGAAGGATAACAAATCACCGGGAGTGGATGGGATTCCTCCAAAATTACTAATGGAAACAGTAGAACAAATCAGTATACCACTTGCAAGAGTATTCAACTTGTCATTAAAAGAGGGAGTTGTTCCATTTGAATGGAAAGAAGCAAACATCATACTATTATTTAAAAAGGGTTCGAGAAATAAGTAAGAGAATTACAGACCAGTGAGTTTAACGTCAGTGATTTGTAAATTATTAGAAAGGTTAATTAAAGACCATATGGTGGACTTCCTCGTTAAGCATAAATTATTAAATTCATCTCAACATGGAGTCCTTAAAGCGAGGTCATGCTTAACAAATATGTTATGTTTTTTGGAAGAAATCACTAAGTGGATAGACGTGGGATCGCCAGTAGATATTATCTACTTAGATTTTCAGAAAGCTTTTGACAAAGTGCCACATCAAAGATTACTACTTAAATTAAAAGCCCATGGTATCGGGGATAGCATAACTGACTGGATAGAACAATGGCTGACTGACAGAAGACAACGAGTTGTAGATGGAGAAGTTTCAAATTGGAAATCGGTTTTGAGTGGGGTACCTCAAGGATCAGTATTAGGACCTATATTATTCTTAATTTATATCAATGACATGGACGACAAGTAACATACTGAAATTTGCGGATGACACAAAACTGTTTAGAAAGGTTAATACTGATGGTGATAAACAACATTTACAAAACGATCTAGACAGATTAGTGAAATGGTCTGAGAAATGGCAGATGCTGTTCAATTTTGGGAAATGTGAATGCCTACATACAGGACATGGGAACTTGAATGTAAACTATAAAATGGGAGATACTGTTCTGGGTACTACTGTAAAAGAAAAGGACTTAGGAGTTACAATAAGCGCTGATATGAAAGTTTCAGAGCAGTGTGGTATTGCAGCTTCAAAGGGTAATCAAATTCTTGGATTGATTAGAAGAAACAACATACTAACAACATGCTCTAATAAGCGTACATGCTCTAATAAGCATACATGCTCTAATAAGCATACATGCTCTAATGTTTAGGAAAGATCGATGTTTAGGAAAGATCGAATAGGAAGAAGGGGCGGGGGGAGTTATTTTATATGTTAAAGAATCTATTCAGGCTTATGAAATAAAACTAGAAAGGGAAGCAGATTGCGATGAAGCTGTTTGGTGCAAAATTGTTTCAGGAAATTCAAAATTAACTATTGGATTAGTTTACCGAAGTCCAAACATAAACGAAGAGGACAAAAGTTAATTATACCTCTTTATAAAGCAATAGTTAGACCTCATTTAGAATACTGTATACAAGCATGGAGACCATATCGTAAGAAGGATATAGATACGCTTGAACGCATACAAAGGAGAGCAACTAAAATGATTCCAGAACTGAGAGACCTTAGTTATGAAGAACGCCTGAAAGAATGTGGTTTAACAACTCTACAGACAAGGAGGTTAAGAGGAGATCAGATTGAAGTTTTTAAGATATTGAATGGGTATGAAAATATTGATAGAAATATGTTTTTCTCACTCAAGAAGGATAGCAGAACTAGAGGACATGAGGTAAAATTAGTAAAGGATCAATGTAGATTGGACATCAGGAAGCACTCGTTCTCACAGAGGACAATAAATGAATGGAACAAATTGTCTACAGATTGTGTAACTGCTAGCTGCGTGAATATGTTTAAAAATAAGTTTGACACATATCTCAGGAGGGCGGGTTATAAGTAGATGAACATTGTTGGACTCTCGATAAGCCAATGGCTTCCTTGTCCACTTGCCATCTGGGCCTTTGGCTTGGATGGCAAATCTTGTTAATAAGCATACTTGTTAATAAGCGTACATGCTCTAATAAATGTACATGCTCTAATAAGTGTACATGCTCTAATAAGCATACATTTTCTAATAAGCGTACATGCTCTAATATATGTACATGCTCTAATAAATGTACATGCTCTAATAAGCGTACATGCTCTAATAAGCATACATTTTCTAATAAGCGTACATGCTCTAATATATGTACATGCTCTAATAAATGTACATGCTCTAATAAGCATACATGCTCTAATAAATGTACGTGCTCTAATAAGCGTACATGCTGTAATAAATGTACGTGCTCTAATAAATGTACGTGCTCTAATAAGCGTACATGCTCTGATAAGTGTATACCCCCATTTTTTGTGAATCCAGGTTGCAAGGTTGTGTGTCCCAACTTCGTGTGTCGCTCAATTCCGTGGCAACGTAGCATCATAGTTATTCATACACAAATGAGGAATTTATTTAACCTTGCATACGCAAATCACTCAGAAAAATCCCACTTGTGTCTAATTGACAAAATGAAGCTCGGCCAATATGTTATCAATACTAATAAATGTACTGTTACAATGCCACTCACCTCAACCAATATGTTATTAATACTAATAAATAAATTGTCACAATGCCACCCATCAAACTGAACAATTACAGTGAGTGGGAAGGCCAATCGAGTTGGAGACTTGGCGGTGATGCAGCATTTTATAATTCCTGTTTTATAGATTTCTGACTGTAAATATACTACATAAATAAAGATTAAAGGATATTAATAATACTGTTACTTTTTCGATCTAGATGTACTTTGAGATCGAAAGTTCCGAAAATCTAGGCAATTTTAATTGTATGGAAACGCCAACTAGTTGCATATAAGTTATAGTCACCAGTGTCAAATTCAACCCATTCCTCAATTCATCTTGCTTGATCTCGCATTAGAGACGTCACAACGTTTGTTTACCACAATAACAATATAGTCTTGTCTGTAACACGGAACACTTTTATGATATCCATACCCAGATAAAAAACAAACTTTGCATGCTTACCATATATTATTATTGAGCGTCTGGCGGTGTATGTCTTGTTCTTGGCCACGTGATAATAATTGCCCTTTATGGAAGATATGTGGCAAGCCAATCTTGTCATAAAAGTAGGAATAATTCAAGAAAATTAAAGAGTGACATTTATGCATTTATTTCGTTTATTGTCAGTACGGCTTGCCGTAGATATAGTGTGAATTTAACTGGTTTCCTTGTCTCACGTGACATTGTTCAGACTTTGAATATTCGTAAGTTTTTCACTCAAAACAAATTTTAAAATAATTTGTTTGCATTTAAATGATGAAGTAACTGTTAGTGAATTTGTATATTGATATCTTACACAAAATGTTTCTTCAGATTTTTGTGAAAACGGCATATTCTATTAAATAGGTTGAATTTGACGCCGACAAGTATAACCACTGAAATTTATTGTAAGCTTCATTTAAAATAAGTACCAGTCCCCAGGAAATTGTATTACACGACTCAACCAGATGACGGTGAGTATCGCCGACTTCCAATGTAGATCTGTACAACACATTAAAAAAACCTTGAGGAAACCCAAGCTCAGCAGTGCATCAAAACAAGAGGGTTAGACAGTTTTAGTCATTTTAGCAATTCCAGTCGTAAATAGTGGGATTGGTGCGCTGATGAGCTATGGACTATAACTTATAAGTGAGTTTAAACAGGTGGGTTTTTAGTTGACAGCGAAATGTTTCTATATTTCCTGCCGACTTAACGCTCACAGTAATGGGAAGTGTGTTCCACAGATCTCGTCTATGGCATTCTGAAAATAACCCTGAAATTAATATGCGATTGTGAAAGGTAGTGGCATGTCATTGCTTTGGACCGTTCTTTCAACAAGCACATGTGAATTACGTTGCTGGCTTAGGGCTAATGACAATATAGTTTCTTCAGTCATCAGTTTTTTGTCGTCGTCAAGTGGCATTAGCCAGCTGCGTGCCCCGGGCGACACGTCATCCAAACGAGTCATTGACATCGTCTTGATCTACAAACTTGGGTGTACACTTATTAGAACGAATTTCATGAAATTTTTTCATGTTACAAATTTTTTCTCAAATCAACCAAAATAAACAATCTTGTTGCACTCATATTTTTAAATTCAATAAGTAAATACCAACTAATGTACAGGTCAGTGTGACCACAGCTAAGACCATTGACATTTTTTGTGGAATCTGTCATGTTTGCCAATTTTAGTAAATCATGAAGATTTCATGTTCTACTTAAATGTCTTAAAATACCAATAACTCAAAAACTATTTGTTCATTTAGCATGCTTATTCTCCATCATGTAGATAATAATAGATAATAATCTGTTCATTAGATAAAAACACAAAAATATAGGCCACTTTTCACTATGTACCAACTTTGGAGATCAGTATCTATCGCATAAACTAATCAAGATAGAAACTTCAAACTTCTGATATGCCTATATATGTAGATGTGTGGTTGATCCAAATTAGATTCATTTATGTTCTAACATGTTTTATTGATGAAATATGGGGCTAAAACACACAACTTCAATGGTAGATTGTGGGAGAACAAATATACAGAAGTGGACCTATAGTACCGTATTTCACTACAGTGCAGTACGCTTGAAAAAAATTGGGCCATGGAAAAATGTCATGGACTCTGTTCTTATAAGCTATGAGCATACACCAAATTTTTTTCTGTAGACAATAAGTTAACTGTTTAAAACTAGAGTGTCATTTGGTGACTAGTATAGAACAACTGAAAAGTGATGCCAACTGTTTAACTCCAGATGGCGACACTTTTCAATTGTTCCACACTAGTCAAATTACGATAGTTATGGGTCTTGTTGATTGAGAATGAGGGTGTGCACTTAATAGGGCGAATACAATATGTATATTACTATTTACATACGATGGAGAATAAGCATGCCAAATCTCAGAGTTCTTGCACAAATAGTTTTTGAGTTATTGGTATTCTAAGTACAACAAGAAATGTTCATGATTTCCGAAAATGATAGAATCAGCCAAATTTGAAATACTCTTAACTCGGACACTATACGAGCTACAGCCTTATGGTTTGACATGTATGGTTATATCGATATGTGGATTAATTGGTAACATTTTGGTTGGATTAAAAAATATGGGTGCAACATTCCTTGGTTGATCTGACATGGAATGCCCCATATGTATGTCAGGGATGTCTAGTATTTGTACTTGGACTTGTACTAAACTCTCAAGTATTTCAGTATGTGGTACTTGGGGTTTTGAAATGACCAGTGCTTTTACTTGTATTCATCAGATGTACTTGACAAAATATCAATTCCATTTCAAGTGCATAACTATGATATTTAGTAAATAAAATCCTAATAAATAGGAAGAGCTACAACTTAATAATAATGTAAGTAAGGTGAACCCGAAGAGTCTTGAAGGAAGCTGTTGAATGCAGGGTTGAAAAAATCATGACTTTTTTTTAATAAAAAAAATCGGATTTTTTAAATTTAAATCGGATTTGTTTGATTTTTAAAAATCTGGTATATAGATATTTATATAGATGTTTAAATTTGTAAACTCTTTCAAACATGTTCTATTCGAATCGATTTGGGTTCTTGTCTTAACAGAGGGTACATGATTTTTGCTTATATAAAGACATTAGACAATGTCCACAAGGCTTCACCCCCTGTAGTTGCATAATCTGTCTTGGAAAGGAAAGCATGCTGTGTGTCTGTGGCTGTAGCAGTGGTAATTATTGTTTGCCTATAGGGTGGATTAGCACCTGTCCAGGGCTCTGTGTACTCTAAGGGTCTCTAACCAGAATACAAACTGGTACAGTATTAAACAACCGAGTCAACATACTGAATTGGTAACAACTAGCACAAGCTATAAGTGGACTTTAACTCAGGGCTTCTGACTTGAAAAGATACTTCCTCTGGAAGACAAGTTGATGTGGCTTCACTGCATTCAGAAAGGGAATAGCTCAAACATGCACAATGTCATAAAATATTTGACTATCAGGCCATCTGGTTTCAATACAGCTACACAAGTGTGCGCACTTTGTGTTTTGTGTTAAAAAACATACAAAACTTTGTTGATCTCGATGCTTGTAAACAATTATTTGTGTTAAATTCATATAAATCAGCGATTAAAAAAAACGGAAGTCAAAAATATTATAAATCAATGATTTTTTTGGAGTGATTTAAATCATGATTTAAATCAATGATTTAAATCAAATGATTTAAATCAAACAACCCTGGTTGAATGCCTTGTTGTTTTATAGCCTGTGCATTTACTAAAGGTCTTTAGCTTTGCTGGAGTGTCACGTGTTCAAGAGACTGGAAGTCTATCTCTGTTTGATGAATGATTATTATATGATTAATGAAAATTTAATAGATTACATGAGTAGACATTAGTAGCAGTATTTTTTATTAAAGTCAGAAATAAAATCAGCATCTGGTTCTTACAGAAAATCATCGGCAGCGAACGGGATTCAGCCGAGTCGCCTTCAAAGCGGCCAAAGGTCGACCTGCAGTCGCTGCCAACGAGGGCCTACCTTGACCAAACTGTCGTACCAATCCTACTACAGGGCATGTCAGTTCTTGCCAAAGAAAGGTAATGTTATCATTAGCAGTTTAGTTGTTGTCATCATTAAAAGTAAATAAAAACACATGGAAGTTAGGGTTATTTTTGCAACACTTTTGAGGGTTACCTGCACTTTGCCAGAAGGCGCCACTGGGGTCCCGTCTGTCTTCTGTACACTTTGCCAGAAGGCGCCACTGGGGTCCCGTCTGTCTTCTGTACACTTTGCCAGAAGGCGCCACTGGGGTCCCGTCTGTCTTCTGTACACTTTGCCAAAAGGCGCCACTGGGGTCCCGTCTGTCTTCTGTACACTTTGCCAGAAGGCGCCACTGGGGTCCCGTCTGTCTTCTGTACACTTTGCCAGAAGGCGCCACTGGGGTCCCGTCTGTCTTCTGTACACTTTGCCAGAAGGCGCCACTGGGGTCCCGTCTGTCTTCTGTACACCTTGCCAGAAGGCGCCACCGAGGTTCCTTCTGTATTATGTGCTAGGGGCACCACTGATGTTCTGGCTGTCTTCTGTATGCTGTGCCAGGATGCGCCACTGAGATCCTGTCTGTATGCTGTGCTAGGACATGCCATCCGATGAACGTGGCTTTGCAGACGTATATGCTGAAGGAGAAGGCATGCTCCAGGACCTCAGTGCTAAAAGTGCATCTGAGGCAGCGAAGGTGAAAACTACTCGGTCTCTTCTTTTGTTTTGCATATGTAGTCCAGGCCTCACTGTGTACAAGAGAGTGGCAAAGACAAACGCAGTTTGGTGTTTTTCGCCAGGTTATAATTCCTTCATAATTTTCTGTTCAGTTTGGACATGACTGCTGCAGCTTTTGTTATATTAATTTCAGCATCTAGTGACAAGTTACTGGTGATTGTGAAGCCTAGTACATGAAGCGATCAACGACTTCCAGTGTCATGTTTTCGATGTTTATTGATGGCGGCACAACAATGTCCTGTGCAGGGGTGGGAGTCTGGTTCATTAGCTGCTGAAGAGGTTCCTCAGTGAGTTGCTAGCACGGCATTTTCAGTGGAGAGCATTTCTCTGGTGTGCATTTTTGTTTTGGCTCTCAAGCAGGCGAGGTTAAACAGCTAACCATCAGTCATGGTGTGTAAGTTGACACCCTCTGTGGATGAACCAAAGGCGTACGACAACATCAGGAGAACAAGTTTTTTTTGTGGATAAAGGTATGAAAATTAGCTGTGATGTCTCACTGCTGATAAAAGGGGCTGCAATGAAATCCTTAACAGTAGGGAATTCCATCGTTGGATTATGTCTCTAAAAGCAGTATAATTTTAATGAATAATGTATTTCAGCAATGGCAGGTGATGTTTTTAGTGGGGATGGTTCATTATAATTACAGATGTATGTATGTATAAAAATGCTCCCTCCACTGGAGTGACAGCCACATCCCCAAAAAGTATGCTGGTGGTCATAGTTGACCGTACCTTTCATGTTGTCATGGAAGGAGACCACTTGTGCAGCTTTGGAGTAGCTTCTGCTAACAAGGTCGAATACCTTAGTAAGGTCGGCAGCTGTCCAATGGAGATATTTAGATTATGTATATTGTGGATCTGCCAGTTGTGAAGGCACATCAAGACTAGGATCTGCATTCTTTCTGTTACTTCCATTTGCTTCTACTGGCCGATCTTCCAATGTTTCATATGGAAGCTATCAGTCTATCACTGCATCAACCATAACAATGTCTTCCTGGCAACTTCTCCACTGCCATTTATACACTTTGTGCTAATCATGAAACTGATCACTGATTGGGGTTCAGATATGGTGTCAAATACTTTTGTATTTGAAAGTATTAAATACTTTTTAAGTATTTGTATTTCTAATTATATTTCCCTAAAGGATTTTTTATTTTTTTTTAAATACTCCTGTTCTATAATCTAGCTCCTCTCATATCCCAGTGGAACAGGTCAATAAAAAGACAGGTTGTGCCTCATCATTCATTTAGTTCTGTATTTAACTGACATTACTTGAATGTAAATGATACTGTAATTCTCCAAAACAAACTTAATAAATAATGTATCTGGTAAGATTTGTTATTGTGTGCTGTAGGCTGTATTGTAAGAAGTATATTGAAAAGTATTTTAAATACTTCCAATGTATTTGTATTCAAGTACATTTGCATTTCATAGTATTTATAATTATATTTGAACACCTCAAGAGAGTATTTAAATACATTTCAATATATTTGACTATGAATATAGCAACTACTTTAACAAGATTGCAAAAAAAAATTCAAATATATACCGTTATTAAGATGACAGAATACCCCCGGTAGGGACCATCTGGTGATCACTGACTTCTTGTTTTACAGACCTCCAAACCCAGTAGAATTCCTCGCTGCCTACCTCCTCAAGAACAAGACCCAGTTTGATCAATAGTGGCTGACATCATTCCTCATTGCAGTCCATTCTTCCAATTAAGACGAGGCAGATTTACACAGGAGCATTGTATAGAAATTGAATTTAATAAAACTTGTTAAAATGTTTATTATCAGTATAATAAGTATAATAAGGTACTTATACTGTTTGTGCTGATTGAGAATCTCTGTGAAGCGAAGTATCAGTAAGAAGAGCAAGACGACCAGCTCTGCTTCTGTATATCATGTAAACATGTGGGGCAGTAAACAACACGTTTCTGCATCATGTAAACATGTGGGGCAGTAAACAATACGTTTCTGTATCATGTAAACATGTGGGGCAGTAAACAACACGTTTCTGCATCATGTAAACATGTGGGGCAGTAAACAACACGTTTCTGTATCGTCATGTAAACAGGCAGTCAGTTAACAGCACGTTTCTGTATCATAAACATGTGGGGCAGTAAACAACACGTTTCTGTATCATGTAAACATGTGGGACAGCACACAACACATTTCTGTATTATGTAAACATGTGGGGCAGTAAACAACACGTTTCTGTATCATGTAAACATGTGGGACAGTAAACAACACGTTTCTGTATCATGTAAACATGTGGGGCAGTAAACAACACGTTTCTGTATCATGTAAACATGTGGGACAGTAAACAATACGTTTCTGTATCATGTAAACATGTGGGGCAGTAAACAACACAATGATCTGTGCAAGACAAGTGTATTTCTAATATTTCAACTTGACATATTAAATAAATTCAACATGTACAATGTATGTTGTTCACTGTCATGAGGTTGGGTTAACTCACACATGTTCACCTACACAATATTTTTCTGTAACTATACAAAGGTCACCTCACGTTATGTGACAACATGAGTTGAATAGCTGTTCTGCTATGCCTGTTTCACAACATAAGGAAACTTGAGTTGAAAGAACAACAAACTGTCACTGCTGACAAATGACTGTCACTGCTGACAAATGAGCATTTTAGCAACAATTGAAGCATACGCTACTATAACTAACATAATCTACCTTCTCTGGAAATTAATGTTTACGTATGAATTGTGCAAACTCACATTTATTTTACAGTGCCAAAACAAAACTGTAACGTTGTACTTTGAACATTGTATCAGCTGAGAAAGAAGAGACCGAGTCATTGCCAAACAGCGTACAGTGCATGAGACTAATGCAACGATGGGCAACATGAACCAGACTTGCATAACGCCGGCAAAAACAACACAATTTGTCTTTAAAATGTCACACAAATTACATTCTTAATTTATGTACCAAAACTGTTCATTGATGTGTGATTTAACTGACTTTATTAAAATGATTTGTATACGAAGCCTTTATACATAGCAGAACAATGCTGAATGTCGATGGCAATGCGGCACGACAAGAGTAGAGTTAAGATTTGTGAGTTCTTGGGCTGCGTCTTTTGGTCACTGCAGCTGATTTGCTTTTATTCTTTCCCTCTGTGTCTTTCACAGCTCTTCTTTTCCCTGACTGCAAAACATGAATGTGAGTCAGAAGGGCACGTAGACCACTACACTACATTGACACATGTAAGAAGGGCATGTAGACCACTACACTACACTGACACGCATACGAAGGGCATGTAGACCACTACACTACATTGACACGTACGAAGGGCATGTAAACCACTACACTACATTGACACATGTAAGAAGGGCATGTATACCACTACACTACATTGACACACATACGAAGGGCATGTAAACCACTACACTACATTGACACATGTAAGAAGGCCATGTAGACCACTACACTACATTGACACACATACGAAGGGCATGTAAACCACTACACTACATTGACACATGTAAGAAGGGCATGTAAACCACACCACTACATTGACACATGTAAGAAGGGCATGTAAACCACTACACTACATTGACACATATAAGAAGGGCATGTAGACCACTACACTGCATAGACACATATAAGAAGGGCATGTAAACAACTACACTACATTGACACATGTAAGAAGGGCATGTAGACAACTACACTGCATTGACACATATAAGAAGGGCATATAGACCACTACACTGCATTGACACATGTAAGAAGGGCATGTAGACCACTACACTACATTGACACATGTAAGAAGGGCATGTAGACCACTACACTACATTGACACATGTAAGAAGGGCATGTAGACCACAACACTGCATTGACACGTAAGAAGGGCATGTAGACCACTACACTACATTGACACATGTAAGAAGGGCATGTAGACCACTACGCTACATTGACACATGTAAGAAGGGCATATAGACCACTACACTACATTGACACATGTAAGAAGGGCATGTAGACCACTACACTACATTGACACATGTAAGAAGGGCATGTAGACCACTACGCTACATTGGCACATGTAAGAAGGGCATGTAGACCACTACACTGCATTGACACATAAGAAGGGCATGTAGACCACAACACTGCATTGACACATGTAAGAAGGGCATGTAGACCACTACACTGCATTGGTATGTGTAAAAAGGGTAGACCAGTACACATGTAGACCCTACATTGCATTGATGTAAAAAGGGCATGTAGACCACTACACTATATTGACACATGTAAGAAGGTCATGTAGACCACCACACTGCATTGATATATGTAAAAAGGGCATGTAGACTATTATACTACATTGACACATGTAAGAAGGGCATGTAGACCACTACACTGCATTGATATATGTAAAAAGGGCATGTACACTACTATACTACATTGACACACGTCAGAAGGGCATGTAGATTTCTACACTACATTGACAGTTTGACAAACACACTTTTACACTACATTGTCACATGTAGGAAGGGCATGTAGACTACTACACTATATGGATACATGTAAGAAGGGCATGTAGACTTCTACACTACATTTACCCATGTAAGAAGGACATGTCGACAACTACATTGCATTGACATACGTAAGAAGGGCATGTAGACTTCTACACTACATTGACACACGTAAGAAGAACATGTAGACTTCTACACTACATTGATATATGTAAGAAGGGCATGGAGACTACTACACTACATTGACACACGTTAGGAGGGCATGTAGACTTCTACAATACATTGATATATGTAAGAAGGGCATGTAGACTACTACACTACATGGACACATGTCAGAAGGGCATGTACATGTAGACCACTACACTGCATTGACATAAAATTATGTAAAAAGGGCATGTAGACTACTACACTATATTGACACACGTAAGAAGGTCATGTAGACCACTACACTGCATTGACACATGTAAGAAGGGCATGTAGACCACTACACTGCATTGACACACGTAAGAAGGGCATGTAGACTTCTACACTATATGGACACATGTAAGAAGGGCATGTAGACTACTATACTACATGGACACATGTCAGAAGGGCATGTAGACTACTATACTACATTGACAGTTTGACACACCTAAGAAGGGCATGTAGACTACTACACTACATTGACACATGTAAGAAGGGCATGTAGACTTCTACACTACATTGACACATGTAAGAAGGGCATGTAGACTACTATACTACACTTACAGATGTCTCAAGGTTTAAATTGCACTCAAGAGCACTAACACAACTAAAACACATGATGCAATCAAGAGATGCCACAAGAAGAACTGTTTAACTTCATGTTCATACACACCATTCAACTGTAGAACACATCCCTACAATGCATCTGTACACCATACAACTGTCCTCCACCTACCTCAACAACACACTTATGTAACACATATCATTAATCCACAAACAAGTAATCAACACACCTGCCCACTGCACACCTTTCCACCACACACATCATCACTATACACATCTTTACCACACGTCTTCACCACATATACCTACAACACCTGTCTACCAAACATCATGAAGTTTACCTTCTTCACTAGTACAGTGTCTGAGTCGGCCGCTGCTGCAGAGTCTCCAGTTTGTCCCTCTCCTGTCACCTCAGTGGCAGACGCTTCAGTGCGGGCTTCATCAACCTACAAGGACAGGGCATTGGTGTCATCTGTAGTACCTCAGAGTGGGAGGAGGCGAGGGATGGGGAAGAGTGGTGGAAGGAGGAAAGGACGAGAGGGGTAATCTTCATGAGACAGTAATAAAGTGTACAATATTTACTTAAATTACATACATAAGGTAATATCTGACATAGTGGTAGTAAACGTTTTCGGTAAAAAGGAATTAACAGCAGGATTTTAGCGTAAATTAGTACACACTGATTTCATTGTTTTGTTACACAGTGTTCTCCGTATTCGCTAGGTGGCAGGTTTTTTTTTTCTCATGCAAGGTTAATAGAAGACACAGTTAGCTAGTATATTAGCCTAAAGTGTTCTTCTGAACACAAAAACAGCCTTATTCAAGGCTAACGTAGCAAACTAATTAAAACTAAATTGTATGATGGCGCCGTGCAAACGGCAGTAAAAGGCCACAAGGCACTTAATTTTTGGCAGTTGCAGTAACTGGGTGGACTTCGTCAAGTCTGGGTGCGAGAAGTCCTGGGCTGAGGTCCAGGAAGATAGTTTTAGTTTCGAGTGTAGGGGATGTACGAAGATGAAGGAACTAGAGGTGGAGTTGGAAGAGCTGAGGCTGCTCGTTGTGGCAATGGTGGGAAGGGAACAGGGGGGTTGTGCCAGTAGTTCCGGTGGGGGAACAGTAGATGATAAAGTGGGGAAAGACACGAGAGATGCTAGGGAGAGCTCACCTCAGCCTGGGAGGAAGCTGAGAGGAGGGAAGGTGACAGGTCGTAGGGAGACAGGACGTAAGGAGACGGGAAGGAAAGGAACGGGGGGGAAGACAACTGGAGTGAAGGAGAGGGGAGTGGGGGAGACAGGAGGGAAGGAGAAGGGAGTGGGGGAGAAGGGCGGTAAAACAACCGGAGTGAAGGAGGGGAGTGGGGGAGACAAGAGCGAAGGAGAGGGAAGTGTGGGAGACAGGAGCGAAGGAGACAGGAGGGAAGGGGTCAGGACAGAATGTGATGGAGGGGATCGAACGGAAGAGCTATTCTGCAGCAGTGATAGAGGGGGTGAGGAAGAGAGCAAGGGTGTTTGTGGGGGATTCGATAGTTAGGAAGACCGACAGAGTCTTAAACAAGGGAGATGATGTGGTGGTCTGCTTGCCTGGAGCCAAAATAGAGGCGATAACTGAGAGGGTAGAAAACATCTTAGGTTCAGATAAGGGTGGATCTGTTTTAGTACACGTAGGAACAAATAACGTAGAGAGGGAGGGTACAACTGCCATAGTTAGGAAATATAGGTAGTTGGTCAGAACACTAAAACAGACGCGGGTTGAGCAGGTAATACTGTCAGGGATTTTACCAGTAATGGGCAGGAGGGGTCACAAATATCGAAATTGTCAGGGGATGGCAATTAACATGTTAGTCCAGAAACTATGTAGGGAAGAAGAAGTTGGATTTATGGGGTAAGTTTTGTTGGGAGGGCTGATATGTACATGAAGGATGGGCTTCATCTAAGTGGAAAGGGGGCAGCAGTATTCGCGGACGAACTTTCAGCAGCAGTAGATAGTGGCATGGGTACAATGACAAATATTTTTGGTAGTAAACATTGTTTAAACTAGAAGTGCATGGGGGGTTACCTAGATGTGTCTCAAGCAGAACAAGAGGCCACAGACAAACCAATATCAAATCGTCCGAAAAACATCTCTGAAACAGGTTATAGATGCTTATGTTTAAATGCAAGGAGCATAGTAAATAAGAAAAACGAATTAAACATTATGGTAGAAGATATTGACCCTCACATAATTGGTATAACTGAATCATGGGCCAACATAGACATAACAGATGCTGAATTAGGACTGACAGGATACATAATGTTTAGGAAAGATCGAATAGGAAGAAGGGGAGGGGGAGTTATTTTATATGTTAAAGAATCTATTCAGGCTTATGAAATAAAACTAGAAAGGGAAGCAGATTGCGATGAAGCTGTTTGGTGCAAAATTGTTTCAGGAAATTCAAAATTAACTATTGGATTAGTTTACCGAAGTCCAAACATAAACGAAGAGGACAACACAAAAATAAAAACGCTATAAAGGAAGTTAGTAAAGGGGAATGTATCATAATGGGAGATTTTAACCATGGACACATACAATGGAATTCTCTAGAGAGCACATGGATTGAGGACCAACAATTTCTATTTTTAATCCAGGATAGCTTTCTTACTCAGCACGTACTAGAACCAACCAGGGGAGAAAATGTATTAGATATAGTTTTGTCATCACAAAAAGAATTAGTGGACAATGTAAAAATATTTGAACCATTGGGTAATAGTGACCATAATCAAATACATTTTGACATCAATGTAAAATCAGAAAGTAAAAATAAGAAAACATACAAGAGAAACTTCCACAAAGGTAACTACAAAGATATGAGAAAATACTTAGCAAAGCTAGATTGGAATAACATGCTGATGAATAAAACCGCAATTGGATGTTGGAATATTCTAAAATATGAAATTGAGAGTATCATCGATAAATTTATTCCCTTCCAAAAACAAGGAAAACGGTGTAGAAAGAAACACTTGCCAAAAGAGGCTATTAGAAAAATAATGCTAAAACAAACTATGTGGAGGGTTTATAGGCGTACCAGAAAGGAAGAAGACTACGCAAATTACAAAGAGGCAATTAATGCAGCTACAACTGAAATCAGACAATCTAAAAGAAGCTATGAGCAAAAACTAGCATGTAACATAAAAAATGACAGCAAGAGTTTTTATGCATATGTCAGGAGTAAACAAAACGTACAAGACAAGGTTGGACCTCTAGAAGACAGTGCTGGAAATATAATATCACAGGGGTTTTTAATGGCGGAAGACCTAAATGGTTACTTCAGTTCAGTGTTTACCAAAGAAGATATTAGTTCATTACCAGTTGCTGATGCTAACTTTCAGGGTGCTAAATCTGATTATTTAGGACCGTTAGTTGTAACTCCAGAAATGGTAGCTAAGAAAATAAAGGCAATGAAGGATAATAAATCACCGGGAGTGGATGGGATTCCTCCAAAATTACTAATGGAAACAGTAGAACAAATCAGTATACCACTTGCAAGAGTATTCAACTTGTCATTAAAAGAAGGAGTTGTTCCATTTGAATGGAAAGAAGCAAACATCATACCATTATTTAAAAAGGGTTCGAGAAATAAGTCAGAAAATTACAGACCAGTGAGTTTAACGTCAGTGATTTGTAAATTATTAGAAAGGTTAATTAAAGACCATATGGTGGACTTCCTCGTTAAGCATAAATTATTAAATTAATCTCAACATGGATTCCTTAAAGCGAGGTCATGCTTAACAAATATGTTATGTTTTTTGGAAGAAATCACTAAGTGGATAGACGTGGGATCGCCAGTAGATATTATCTACTTAGATTTTCAGAAAGCTTTTGACAAAGTGCCACATCAAAAATTACTACTTAAATTAAAAGCCCATGGTATCGGGGATAGCATAACTGACTGGATAGAACAATGGCTGACTGACAGAAGACAACGAGTTGTAGTGGATGGAGAAGTTTCAAATTAGAAATCGGTTTTGAGTGGGGTACCTCAAGGATCAGTATTAGGACCTATATTATTCTTAATATATATCAATGACTTGGACGACAGTATAACAAGTAACGTACTGAAATTTGCAGATGACACAAAACTGTTTAGAAAGGTTAATACTGATGGTGATAAACAACATTTACAAAACGATCTAGACAGATTAGTGAAATGGTCTGAGAAATGGCAGATGTTGTTCAATTTTGGGAAATGTAAATGCCTACATGGATGTAAACTATAAAATGGGAGATACTGTTCTGGGTTCTACTGTACAAGAAAAGGACTTAGGAGTTACAATAAGCGCTGATATGAAAGAGCAGTGTGGTATTGCAGCTTCAAAGGGTAATCAAATTCTTGGATTGATTAGAAGAAACATAACATACAAGGGAAAAAAGTTAATTATACCTCTTTATAAAGCAATAGTTAGACCTCATTTAGAATACTGTATACAAGCATGGAGACCATATCGTAAGAAGGATATAAATACGCTTGAACGCATACAAAGGAGAGCAACTAAAATGATTCCAGAACTGAGAGACCTTAGTTATGAAGAACGCCTGAAGGAATGTGGTTTAACAACTCTAGAGACAAGGAGGTTAAGAGGAAATCAGATTGAAGTTTTTAAGATATTGAATGGTATGAAAATATTGATAGAAATATGTTTTTCTCACTCTAGAAGGATAGCAGAACTAGAGGACATGAGGTAAAATTAGTAAAGGATCAATGTAGATTGGACATCAGGAAGCACTCGTTCTCACAGAGGACAATAAATGAATGGAACAAATTGTCTGCAGATTGTGTAACTGCTAGCAGCGTGAATATGTTTAAAAACAAGGTTGACGCATATCTCAGGAGGGCGGGTTATAAGTAGATGAACATTGTTGGACTCTCGATAAGCCAATGGCTTCCTTGTCCACTTGCCATCTGGGCCTTTGGCTTGGATGGCAAATCTTGTTAAATCTTGTTAAATTGAGGTTTCAGTTTGTCAAAATTTATTATCCATTACAAAAGTTATTTATTATTTTTTTTGCATTTTATTTGTTTTTCTTTCAGGGTGCCTTATATGTTGAATGTTTTATGAATTTCAGTTAATATTACACATCCTGTATTTTTTCACATTTGGAATATCTCTGGAAGAAACTATGTCAGCCAAAAGAAGATTGTGTTGTATTCAGTTGATTCTTCTCTACCAACTGGCAGAATACATTATTTAAATAATCAAAAGTTTGAAAGTTACATAAGTATTTGTTGCCAAACAATAAATATTTTTTGGAAGTTGCAAATACATCATAAATTTAAAGTGTGAAAAAGAGTGTATACAGAAGGTGGTTGTAATAATATCTTTGTTCAATAAAGAATGGCACTGGTTCTCAATTTCCCAATATTTGTTTGGTGGCCATTTTGTTTGTTGCCATGGATGTGTGATTTAGCTGATTTTAGTTCAATATATTTTATTCAGGAAGACCCACTCTATAGTTTAGGCAGACAAAATTGCACTAAGCAAATTAAAAAATCTGATCGACCTATAGTGTTTCACCAAGGGCGATGCATAACAGAGATGATTATCAACATTCTAACTTCAGTTAAAGCATATAATAATCAAATAAAACAGACATGTCCAAATAAAAAACTTTCAGGTTTTTTCTTGGGCAACAGCTGCAATAAATAAAAGGGTCAAAACAGCAGTTTTTGCCATTCAAGTTTTGCAACACAACTGATGACAAGGAGGTGGACATTATTATAAAAACAACTGATGACACAGGAGGTGGACATTATTATAAAAACAACTGATGACACAGGAGGTAAACATTATTATGAAAACAACTGATGACACATGATGTGGACAATATTATAAAAACAACTGATGACACAGGAGGTGGACATTATTAAAAAAACAACTGATGACACAGGAGGTGGACATTATTATAAAAACAACTGATGACATAGGAGGTGGACATTATTATAAAAACAACTGATGACACAGGAGGTGGACATTATTGTAAAAACAACTGATGACACAGGAGGTGGAAATTATTATAAAAACAACTGATGACACAGGAGGTGGACATTATTATAAAAACAACTGATGACACAGGAGGTAGACATCATTATAAAAACAACTGATGACACAGGAGGTGGACATTATTATAAAAACAACTGATGACACAGGAGGTAAACATTATTATAAAAACAACTGATGACACAGGAGGTGGACATTATTATAAAAACCAAAAAATAATTGTAAGTGTACACTTTGTTGTGTTTTACTCTGTTGTACTGATTTTTATTCAAAGTATGTATAAATCAGACACTATTTTTAATGTTTTTCTGTGGATAAAAGACAACCCTTTAGGCCAATAGTTTTGGTAAATACCTGGCAGTTGTCTGTTCCACATGACCTGTGGCTCCCTCTCACTTGCGTCATGTTCTCAGTCACATCACTGCTGGTCTCCATCGCCACCTCTCTGTCTGACACCGACTCAGGTTCTGTGGCTTCACGGACTGGGCCAGGTTGACAGGTTTCATCCTGCAACACTATTCCATCAGTCTCCATGACAACAGCCTCTTGCTCTTTCTGCTGCAGCCTCTGCACTGCTAGTTGCTCTTCTCTCTCCTTTGTTTCTACTTCTTTCCTTTCTTGCTCCTGTTTCCTGGCTACCTCCAACTGTCTTTCTTCCTCTTGCTTCCTCTCTTGTTCCAGTGTTTGCTCTTGTTTCACAGCTAACTCCTGCTTTCTGTCTCGCTCTTCTTCATCAGACTTTTCTTTTATTTCTTGCTCTTGTTTAATGTCTGCCTGCTGCCTGTCTCGCTCTTCTTCCATCTTCTTCTGCTCATCCTCATCACGTTTTATCTTCAGCTGTCGCTCATCTTGGTCTTCCTTTTCTTTCTGTTCCTGCTGCCTCTCTCGCTCTTCTTCCATCTTCTTGCGCTCATCCTCATCACGTTTTATCTCCAGCTGCCGCTCATCTTGATCTTCCTTATCTTTCTGTTCCTTCTTCTCCTCTTCCTGCAAACAATCAAATCATTTTCACCAGTGTGTGTCTGTGTGTACATGCGTGTGCATGTGGGCGTGGGCACATGCAGGCATGTGCGCATGCATGTGCGTGCGTGCATGCATGTGTGTATCTGCATGCATATCTTTATGCATGGACGCATCTACTTGTGGGTGTGCATGCATGCCACGTTACAATGTGTGACCTGTGTATTTGAGCATATTTTGTGCATATTTTGTATGTTATTTTGTAGTTTGGTGTGGCATATAATTATAATTACAGTATTGTTTTGTAGTTCACAGTGGCGCCACCTACTTCCAGTTGTCGTTGCCGTGCCTTCTCCAGCTGGATGTGGCGTTCTTCTTCCAACTTATGCTGCAAATATAAAAGACAAAAGTGACATAACAATATTATCTTCTAAAGCAACACAAAGTGACATAAGAATATTATCTTCTAAAGCAACACAAAGTGACATAAAAATATTATCTTCTAAAACAACACAAAGCATTTCAGTTTTCACTCCAGAACTGTCAAAACCTCAGATGCAAAGGCTTTATTGTTATGACACTGAGGTGTTACAATGTGTCTGTACCTGATACACTAATGTTACAATGAGCCTGTATATGGTACACTGATGTCACAATGAGCATGTATCCGGTACACTGTTGTTACAATGAGCATGTACTTGTTACACTGATATTACAATGAGCATGTACCTGGTACACTGGTGTCACAATGCGCTTGTACCTGAATCACTGGTGTTTCATTGAGCATGAACTTGTTACACTGATATTACAATGAGCATATACCTGGTACATTGGTGTTACAATGAGCTTGTATCTGGTATACTGGTGTTACAACGAGCACATACATGTTACACTTACATTACAATGAGCATGTACCTGATACATTGGTGTTACAATGAGCATGCAATTGGCACACTGGTGTAACAATGACCTTGTACTTGGTACACTGGTGTCACAACGAGTGTGTACCTGGTACACTAATGTCACAATGAGCATGTATCTGGTACACTGGTGTTACAATGAGTATGTACTTGGTTCACTGGTGTTACAATGAGCACGTAATTGGTACACTAGTGTTACAATGTGCTTGTACCTGGTACATTGGTGTTACAATACACATGTACCACGGACACTGGTGTTACAATGTGCTTGTATCTGGTGGTACACTGATATGTTACAATGACCATGTACCTGGTACACTGGTGTTACAATGAGCCCATACCTGGTACAGTTTCTCCTGTGTGGCCAGCCTTTCCTCCTCCACTTTCTTGGCCCGTTGTTGCAGCCTCTGCTCCTCCAGAGGATCCTTCTCAAGGATCGTCATGATTGCCTTGGGAATGTGGGCTCTCTAGGACAGATAAATAATATAATGTGTTGTCGTGATTGCCTTGGGAATGTGGGCTCTCTAGGACAGATAAATAATATAATGTGTTGTCATGATTGCCTTGGAAATGTGGGCTCTTTGGAAAGGTGGGCTCTCTGGGACAGAGGTGTATTATCATCATTGCCTTGGGAAAGTAGGCTCTCTGGGACAGAGGTGTATTGTCCTGATTGCCTTGGGAATGTGGGCTCTCTGGGTCAAAGGTGTACTGTCGTGATTGCCTTGGGAAAATGGGCTCTCTGGGACAGAGGTGTATTGTCATCATTGCCTTGGGAAAGTGGGCTCTCTGGGACAGAGGTGTCCTGTCGTGATTGCCTTGGGAATGTGGGCTCTCTGGGACAGAGGTGTACTGTCATGATTGCCTTGGAAAAATGGGCTCTCTGGGACAAAGGTTTACTGACATGATTGCTTTGGGAATTTGGGCTCTCTGGGAGGTGTATTGTCATGATTGCCTTGGTAATGTGGACTCTCTGGGACAGAGGTGTATTGTCATGATTGCCTTGGTAATGTGGACTCTCTGGGGCAGAGGTTTACTGAAATGATTGCTTTGGTAATGTGGGCTCTCTGGGGCAGAGGTGTATTGTCATGATTGCCTTGGTAATGTGGACTCTATGGGGCAGAGGCGTATTGTCTTGATTGCCTTGGTAATGTGGGCTCTCTGGGACAGAGGTGTATTGTCATGATTGCCTTGGTAATGTGGGCTCTCTGGGGCAGAGGTGTATTGTCATGATTGCCTTGGTAATGTGGGCTCTCTTAGGCAGAGGTGTATTGTCTTGATTGCCTTGGTAATGTGGGCTCTCTGGGGCAGAGGTGTATTGTCATGATTGCCTTGGTAATGTGGACTCTCTGGGGCAGAGGTGTATTGTCATGATTGCCTTGGTAATGTGGGCTCTCTGGGGCAGAGGTGTATTGTCATGATTGCCTTGGTAATGTGGACTCTCTGGGGCAGAGGTGTATTGTCATGATTGCCTTGGTAATGTGGACTCTCTGGGACAGAGGTGTACTGTCATGATTGCCTTCTGAAAATGGGCTCTCTGGGACAGAGGTGTATTGTCATGATTGCCTTGGTAATGTGGACTCTCTGGGGCAGAGGTGTATTGTCATGATTGCCTTGGTAATGTGGGCTCTCTGGGACAGAGGTGTATTGTCATGATTGCCTTGGTAATGTGGACTCTCTGGGGCAGAGGTGTATTGTCATGATTGCCTTGGTAATGTGGGCTCTCTGGGGCAGAGGTGTATTGTCATGATTGCCTTGGTAATGTGGGCTCTCTGGGGCAGAGGTGTATTGTCATGATTGCCTTGGTAATGTGGACTCTCTGGGGCAGAGGTGTATTGTCTTGATTGCCTTGGTAATGTGGGCTCTCTGGGGCAGAGGTGTATTGTCATGATTGCCTTGGTAATGTGGACTCTCTGGGGCAGAGGTGTATTGTCGTGATTGCCTTCTGAAAATGGGCTCTCTGGGACAGAGGTGTATTGTCATGATTGCCTTGGGAAAGTAGGCTCTCTGGAACAGAGGTGAATTGTCATCATTGCCTTGAGAAAGTGGGCTCTCTGGGACAGTGGTGTATTGTCATGATTGCCTTGGGAATGTGGGCTCTCTGGGACAGAGGTGTATTGTCATGATTGCCTTGGGAATGTGGGCTCTCTGGGACAGAGGTGTATTGTCATGATTGCCTTGGGAATGTGGGCTCTCTGGGACAGAGGTGTATTGTCATCATTGCCTTGGGGTGAATGACTGACCTGATGTGGGGTGAATGACTGACATGACATAGGGTCAATGACTGGCCTGATGTGGGGTAAATGACTCAACTGATCTGGTGTAAATGACTGACCTGATGTGGGGTGAATGACTTGACGTGGTGTAGAAGAGGTTCACGCAGGTCAGGGCAGATCTCAAAGGCGTTCTTGAGCTGTAGGGCGGGCAGCTGAAGGAGAACTTGGAAGGACTGGGGCTTGGTGCGCTGACAACACCGCACAAACCCCTCCCATACCTTCTTCTGCTTCCACACCTGAGGGAACACAAGGCTCACATTGTATGTCTAGTTCCACACCTGGGGAACACAACGCTCACATTCTGTCTACTTCCAAACATGGAGAACACAACACTAACATTCTATGTCTACTTCCACACCTGCAGGAACACAACGCTCACATTCTATGTCTACTTCCACACCTGAGGGAACACAACGCTCACATTCTATGTCTACTTCCACACCTTAGAGAACACAACGCTCACATTCTATGTCTATTTCCACACCTGAGGGAACACAACGCTCACATTCTATGTCTACTTCCACACCTGAGAGAACACAACGCTCACATTCTATGTCTACTTCCACACCTGAGGGAACACAATGCTCACATTCTATGTCTACTTCCACACCTGAGGGAACACAACGCTCACATTCTATGTCTACTTCCACACCTGAGGGAACACAACGCTCACATTCTATGTCTACTTCAACACCTGAGGGAACACAACGCTCACATTCTATGTCTACTTCCACACCTGAGGGAACACAACGCTCACATTCTATGTCTACTTCAACACCTGAGGGAACACAATGCTCACATTCTATGTCTACTTCCACACCTGAGGGAACACAATGCTCACATTCTATGTCTACTTCCACACCTGAGGGAACACAACGCTCACATTCTATGTCTACTTCCACACCTGAGGGAACACAACGCTCACATTCTATGTCTACTTCAACACCTGAGGGAACACAACGCTCACATTCTATGTCTACTTCAACACCTGAGGGAACAACGTTGGATGTTTCACAGTGGCAGCAAGTGTGACATGCAACATACCCATTGGCATAGTTCCTAATGTCAGAAAATGTAATATGAATAACATTAAGATCAACCACTATATATTAACACAACCAGAAAAATAATTGTATATTATGAAACAAAAATCAGGTCAGACAAAATGTGTGGTTGGCTTACGTTGGTCATAAGTAGAGTGACCACTGGTCGTGACTAGAGTGACCACTGATCGTGACTAGAGTGACCATTGGTTGTGACTAGAGTGACCACTGATCATGACTAGAGTGACCAATGGTCATGATTAGAGTGACCACTGGTCATGACTAGAGTGACCAATGGTCGCAACTAGAGTGACCACTGGTCACTGTTAGTTGATAAGTCGAAATGGGAAGAGAACACAAGGCTCACATTCTACATCTGCTGAAACACTGTAAGGCCAACACATAGATGTCCTGGTGATGTAAGACCAAGACATAGGTGTCCTGGTGATGTAAGGCCAACACTTAGGTGTCCTGGTTATGTAAGGCCAACACATAGGTGTCCTGGTGATGTAAGGCCAATACATAAGTGTCCTGGTGATGTAAGGCCAACACTTAGATGTCCTGGTGATGTAAGGCCAATGATTAGGTGTCCTGGTGATGTAAGGCCAACACATAGGTGTCCTGGTGATGTAAGGCCAACACATAGGTGTCCTAGTGATGTAAGGCCAATACGTAAGTGTCCTGGTAATGTAAGACCAAGACATAGGTATCCTGGTGATGTAAGACCAAGACATAGGTGTCCTGGTGATGTAAGGCCAACACATAGGTGTCCTGGTGATGTAAGGCCAATACATAAGTGTCCTGGTGATGTAAGACCAAGACATAGGTATCCTGGTGATGTAAGACCAAGACATAGGTGTCCTGGTGATGTAAGGCCAACACATAGGTGTCCTGGTGATGTAAGGCCAACACATAGTGTCCTGGTGATGTAAGGCCAACACATAGGTGTCCTAGTGATGTAAGGCCAATACATAAGTGTCCTGGTGATGTAAGGCCAATGCATAGGTGTCCTGGTGATGTAAGGCCAAGACATAGGGGTCCTGGTGATGTAAGGCCAACACATAGGTGTCCTGGTGATGTAAGACCAACACATAGGTGTCCTGGTGATGTAAGACCAACACATAGGTGTCCTGGTGATGTAAGGCCAACACATACATCAAAGCTGATCCTGATGGTTTCAGACAGTTAATGAACGAGTCATTGCACGATATCAAGTATACATATATATATATATATTATATATATAATCATGTTTAGAATTGCTTACATGGCCCACCATCTTCTTAATGAGTCTTAACAAAGACCACCAGCTTTTTGTGAGACTTAACACTCCACACCTGCTCTGTAATAATAAGACTAAACACTGCCCACATTCTTCGTAATGAGTCTTAACACTGCCCACCTGCTTTGTAATGATACTTACCACTGCCTACCTGCTGTGTAATGATACTTAACACTGACCACCTGCTTTGTAATGAGACTTAACACTTCCTACCTGCTGTGTAATGAGATTTAATATTGTAATGAGACTTAACACTAGCTACCTGCTTTTTGAGACTTAACACTGCTACCAGCTGTGTTTTGAGATTGAACACTACCCACCTGCTTCGTAATGAGCCGCTGCATGATGTTCATGACGAAGCCAATGAGCCGCGGATACATGGCAAGACTCTGAAGGACCGTCCTCATGAGGAGTGTGGGCAGGGGACTCTGCTCCATCAGATGCTGCATGACGACAGCAAGTACCTCTTGCGTGTACACCGTCCTCTCAGCAAAACACAAGTTTGTGGCTGTGGCACAGAGAAGCACACCTTGTAGAGGTCATACATGAGGTCATACATGAGGTCATACATGATTACTAGTGGAGCAGTAAACAACGATAGTTCTAAAGAAATTGTTCTGGTTTCTGTGAAGACTAACAAAGAAAGCTGTGCTTCAGTATACCTTTGATTATTGTCTTCATGTCACACTTCTGTGTGTCAACGTAGTGCAGCGCAATGAGCAGCTCGGCTGGTGTGAGAGGACTTGAGTAGCCACGGTCCTGGCCTACAACCAACCACAGGGCTAGGGTTAGAGGACAGTAATGACCAACCACAGGACTAGGGTTAGAGGACAGTAACAACCAACCACAGGACTAGGGTTAGAGGACAGTAACGACCAACCACAGGACTAGGGTTAGAGGACAGTAACGACCAACCACAGGGCTAGGGTTAGAGGACAGTAACGACCAACCACAGGGCTAGGGTTAGAGGACAGTAACGACCAACCACAGGGCTAGGGTTAGAGGACAGTAACGACCAACCACAGGGCTAGGGTTAGAGGACAGTAACGACCAACCACAGGGCTAGGGTTAGAGGACAGTAACGACCAACCACAGGGCTAGGGTTAGAGGACAGTAACGACCAACCACAGGGCTAGGGTTAGAGGACAGTAACGACCAACCACAGGGCTAGGGTTAGAGGACAGTAACGACCAACCACAGGGCTAGGGTTAGAGGACAGTAACGACCAACCACAGGGCTAGGGTTAGAGGACAGTAACGACCAACCACAGGGCTAGGGTTAGAGGACAGTAACGACCAACCACAGGGCTAGGGTTAGAGGACAGTAACGACCAACCACAGGGCTAGGGTTAGAGGACAGTAACGACCAACCACAGGGCTAGGGTTAGAGGACAGTAACGACCAACCACAGGGCTAGGGTTAGAGGACAGTAACGACCAACCACAGGGCTAGGGTTAGAGGACAGTAACGACCAACCACAGGGCTAGGGTTAGAGGACAGTAACGACCAACCACAGGGCTAGGGTTAGAGGACAGTAACGACCAACCACAGGGCTAGGGTTAGAGGACAGTAACGACCAACCACAGGGCTAGGGTTAGAGGACAGTAACGACCAACCACAGGGCTAGGGTTAGAGGACAGTAACGACCAACCACAGGGCTAGGGTAAGAGGACAGTAACGACCAACCACAGGGCTAGGGTTAGAGGACAGTAACGACCAACCACAGGGCTAGGGTTAGAGGACAGTAACGACCAACCACAGGGCTAGGGTTAGAGGACAGTAACGACCAACCACAGGACTAGGGTTAGAGGACAGTAACGACCAACCACAGGGCTAGGGTTAGAGGACAGTAACGACCAACCACAGGGCTAGGGTTAGAGGACAGTAACGACCAACCACAGGGCTAGGGTTAGAGGACAATAACGACCAACCACAGGACTAGGGTTAGAGGACAGTAACGACCAATCACAGGGCTAGGGTTAGAGGACAGTAACGACCATCCACAGGGCTAGGGTTAGAGGACAATAATGACCAACCACAGGGCTAGGGTTAGAGGACAGTAACGACCAACCACAGGGCTAGGGTTAGAGGACAGTAACGACCAACCACAGGACTAGGGTTAGAGGACAGTAACAACCATCCACAGGGCTAGGGTTAGAAGTGAGAGGGCACTAACAACCAATCACAGGACTAGGGCTCGGGGACACTAACAACCAACCACAGTGCTAGGGTTAGAGGACACTAACAACCAACCACGTGGCTAACATTATAGATGAGAAACCACTAACAACCAACCACGTGGCTAGGGTTAGAGGTAACAAACTAACAAAAAACTGTAGATGGCTTACTGTACTTAGACACTAACAACCAACCACAGGGGGTGTACTATTCATGGACATTAACAACCAACCACAAGCTGCTTATTGTACATCGACACTAACAACCAACCACAGATTGTTTACTATTAACGGACACTAACAACCAACCACAGACGGTTCACTAGTCATGGACACTAACAACCAACCACAGACAGTTTACTATTAATGGACACTAACAACCAACCACAGACTGTTTACTATTAACGGACACTAAAAACCAACCACAGACGGTTTACTATTAATGGACACTAACAATCAACCACAGACGATTTACATTACATGGACACTAACTATCAACCACAGGCAGCTTACTGTTCATGGACACTAACAATCAACCACAGACGGCTTACTGTACATGGACACTAACAACCAATTACAGGCGGCTTACTGTACATGGACACTAACAATCAACCACAGGCAGCTTACTGTACATAGACACTAACGCTTCTCTAGACAGAAACATTTCTCTACATACTAAAATTTCTTTAAAAGTAATGTTTCTTTAGTTAGAAACACTTCTCAAAACACAAATATTTGTTTAAATATGAACATTTCTCTAGACAAAAACATTTCTCTATAGCTGAAAATTTTTAGACAGTAACTTCTATCTAGATAGTAAGTGTACCAGAAATAATTCTCCTAATGACATATCAATGCGAATGGTAGCTTAGTCGGTTTTGTCTCTTAGATGTTCATTAGATACTTTTTCAAAGTATCTAATGAATTACATAGAAAGGCTATGAAGATAAACAACTAACAGCTGTGAAGATTGTGAACTATAAAGGTAATTGGATTGTTGAGATGTGACTATGCAAGAATTGGAAGCTGCTGCACACATGCTAACAAGGTCATCAATGAAGAGTAACAAGGTCATCAATGAAGAGTAACAAGGTCATCAATGAAGAGTAACAAGGTCATCAATGAAGAGTAACAAGGTCATCAATGAAGAGTAACAAGGTCATCAATGAAGAGTAACAAGGTCATCAATGAAGAGTAACACGGTCATCAATGAAGAGTAACAAGGTCATCAATGAAGAGTAACAAGGTCATCAATGAAGAGTAACAAGGTCATCAATGAAGAGTAACAAGGTCATCAATGAAGAGTAACAAGGTCATCAATGAAGAGTAACAAGGTCATCAATGAACAGTAAAAAGAGCACTCAACGAGGTGTACAGTTCCTGTACAATGTAGGCACACGTTAGACCCACATTACAATGGGTGTTGTATATGAGGACACTTAACTCACTGGAACACTGTTTATCAGGACACTTGGCTCACTGGAGCACTGTGTATCAGGACACTTGGCTCACTGGAGCACTGTGTATCAGGACACTTGGCTCACTGGAGCACTGTGTATCAGGATACTTGGCTCACTGGAGCACTGTGTATCAGGACACTTGGCTCACTGGAGCACTGTGTATCAGGACACTTGGTTCACTGGAGCACTGTGTATCAGGACACTTGGCTCACTGGAGCACTGTTTATCAGGACACTTGGCTCACTGGTGCACTATTTATCGGGACACTTGGCTCACTGGAGCACTGTGTATCTGAGTGTACAGTGCACTGTATCAGTCGTCACTCACCGTGGGCACCAAGAAGTCGATTAAATACTTCCTTCACAACGACTGGGTTCAGCTTAATAAGCTTTGGCAGTGCAGCAACTACCTCCTTCTGATAAAAACAGCAATCAACTTTGATTAGAGAAGATCTAACACAATGAAAGGTCATGTGTATGTCATGTAATGTTGAAATTCAAAATACATTTACTTCCAACTTCACATGTCAACATAGTACAATATAATGCATTATACATTAAAGAGTCAAACATATGTCCACTTCTATACAACATTACGCTAGAACGTAGGTACTGTATGTAAGTATGAGTTGGAAAGGGGGAGAGTTGAAGTGTAAACTTATGGTTACTCCTCCCCTGGAGTGTACACTTATGGTTACACCTCCCCTGGAGTGTAAACTTATGGTTACTCCTCCCCTGGAGTGTAAACTTATGGTTACTCCTCCCCTGGAGTGTAAACTTATGGTTACTCCTCCCCTGGAGTGTACAATTATGGTTACTCCTCCCCTGGAGTGTAAACTTATGGTTACTCCTCCCCTGGAGTGTAAACTTATGGTTACTCTTCCCCTGGAGTATAAACTTAAGGTTACTCCTCCC
Organism: Lamellibrachia columna; assembly: GCA_963662155.1. Lineage (NCBI taxonomy): Eukaryota > Metazoa > Annelida > Polychaeta > Sabellida > Siboglinidae > Lamellibrachia > Lamellibrachia columna. The sequence continues at coordinate 396,324 of OY759262.1, forward strand.
CTGGAGTGTAAACTTATGGTTACTCCTCCCATGGAGTGTCAACTTATGGTTACTCCTCCCCTGGAGTGTGAACTTATGGTTACTCTTCCCCTGGAGTGTAAACTTATGATCACTCCTCCCCTGGAGTGTAAACTTATGGTTACTCCTCCCCTGGAGTGTAAACTTATGGTCACTCCTCCCCTGGAGTGTAAACTTATGGTTACTCCTCCCCTGGAGTGTACACTTATGGTTACTCCTCCCCTGGAGTGTAAACTTATAGTTACTCTTCCCCTGGAGTGTAAACTTATGATCACTCCTCCCCTGGAGTGTAAACTTATGGTTACTCCTCCCCTGGAGTGTAAACTTATGGTCACTCCTCCCCTGGAGTGTAAACTTATGGTCACTCCTCCCCTGGAGTGTAAACTTATGGTCACTCCTCCCCTGGAGTGTAAACTTATGGTTACTCCTCCCCTGGAGTGTAAACTTATGGTCACTCCTCCCCTGGAGTGTAAACTTATGGTTACTCCTCCCCTGGAATGTAAACTTATGGTTACTCCTCCCCATGGAGTGTAAACTTATGGTTACTCATCCCCTGGAGTGTAAACTTATGGTTACTCCTCCCCTGGAGTGTAAACTTATGGTCACTCCTCCCCTGGAGTGTAAACGTATGGTCACTACTCCCCTGGAGTGTAAACTTATGGTCACTCCTCCCCTGGAGTGTAAACTTATGGTTACTCCTCCCCTGGAGTGTAAACTTATGGTCACTCCTCACCTGGAGTGTAAACTTATGGTCACTCCTCCCCTGGAGTGTAAATGTATGGTCACTCCTCCCCTGGAGTGTAAACTTATGGTTACTCCTCATCTGGAGTGTAAACGTATGGTTACTCCTCCCCTGGAGTGTAAACTTATGGTTACTCCTCCCCTGGAGTGTACACTTATGGTTACTTCTCCCCTGGAGTGTAAACTTATGGTTACTCCTCCCCTGGAGTGTAAACTTATGGTTACTCCTCCCCTGGAGTGTACACTTATGGTTACTCCTCCCCTGGAGTGTACACTTATGGTTACTCCTCCCCTGGAGTGTAAACTTATGGTTACTCCTCCCCTGGAGTGTAAACTTATGGTTACTCCTCCCCTGGAGTGTACACTTATGGTCACTCCTCCCCTGGAGTGTAAACGTATGGTTACTCCTCCCCTGGAGTGTAAACTTATGGTTACTCCTCCCCTGGAGTGTAAACCTATGGTTACTCCTCCCCTGGAGTGTAAACTTATGGTTACTCCTCCCCTGGAGTGTAAACTTACGGTTACTCCTCCCCTGGAGTGTAAACTTATGGTTACTCCTCCCCTGGAGTGTAAACCTATGGTTACTCCTCCCCTGGAGTGTAAACTTATGGTTACTCCTCCCCTGGAGTGTACACTTATGGTTACTCCTCCCATGGAGTGTGAACTTATGGTTACTCCTCCCCTGGAGTGTACACTTATGGTTACTCCTCCCTGGAGTGTAAACTTATGGTTACTACTCCCCTGGAGTGTAAACTTATGGTTACTCCTCCCCTGGAATGTAAATGTATGGTTACTCCTCCCCTGGAGTGTGAACTTATGGTCACTCCTCCCCTGGAGTGTAAACTTATGGTTACTCCTCCCCTGGAGTGTACACTTATGGTTACTCCTCCCTGGAGTGTAAACTTATGGTTACTACTCCCCTGGAGTGTAAACTTATGGTTACTCCTCCCCTGGAATGTAAATGTATGGTTACTCCTCCCCTGGAGTGTGAACTTATGGTCACTCCTCCCCTGGAGTGTAAACTTATGGTTACTCCTCCCCTGGAATGTAAATGTATGGTTACTACTCCCCTGGAGTGTAAACTTATGGTTACTCCTCCCCTGGAATGTAAATGTATGGTTACTACTCCCCTGGAGTGTAAACTTATGGTTACTCCTCCCCTGGAGTGTAAACTTATGGTTACCCCCCTGGAGTGTACACTTATGGTTACTCCTCCCCTGGAGTGTAAACTTATGGTTACCCCCCTGGAGTGTACACTTATGGTTACTCCTCCCCTGGAGTGCTGTATTACTAAATATTTCAATAGGTACATTTGTGCAGTGTGTGTGCTGAAAAGTTGTCACTTTGTAGATTAAGTCAACAAAACCTTTAAGAAATGTTTTATATTTTATCAGCAATGTTTGCCAGTAAAACTGAACATTGTCACCTGATGTTGAACAAACTCCGTCTCTGTCTGTAACAGGCTAAACATATGTTGTAATACAACAGAGAAAATAACTATGCAACACATAGTAACGTCAAAAGGCTGTTATTGTAAAGAACTAACCTTTGAGAGGCCCGTGAGTACAGGAATGAGGAACCTGACGTCAGATACACGTTTGTGGTACAAGTCTCGCACTCTGTCAACTAATGCTTGTGATGGTGCAGCTGTGAACACAACAAAACAAATAAGACAAAGGATGGTGGTGCAATTGTGAACATAACAAAACACATAAGACAAAGGCTTGTAATGGTGCAACTTTGAACAAAAGAAAATACATAATACAAAGGCTTGTGGTACAAGACTTGTACATTACTAGAATGATGGTACTTCTGTCAGTGAAGACTTGTACATTATTAGAATGGTGGTACTTCTGTCGGTGAAGACTTGTACATTACTAGAATGGTGGTACTTCTGTCAGTGAAGACTTGTACATTACTAGAATGATGGTACTTCTGTCAGTGAAGACTTGTACATTATTAGAATGGTGGTACTTCTGTCGGTGAAGACTTGTACATTACTAGAATGGTGGTACTTCTGTCAGTGAAGACTTGTACATTACTAGAATGATGGTACTTCTGTCAGTGAAGACTTGTACATTATTAGAATGGTGGTACTTCTGTCGGTGAAGACTTGTACATTACTAGAATGGTGGTACTTCTGTCAGTGAAGACTTGTACATTACTAGAATGATGGTACTTCTGTCAGTGAAGACTTGTACATTACTAGAATGGTGGTACTTCTGTCGGTGAAGACTTGTACATTACTAGAATGGTGGTACTTCTGTCAGTGAAGACTTGTACATTACTAGAATGGTGGTACTTCTGTCAGTGAAGACTTGTACATTACTAGAATGGTGGTACTTCTGTCAGTGAAGACTTGTACATTACTAGAATGGTGGTACTTCTGTCAGTGAAGACTTGTACATTACTAGAATGGTGGTACTTCTGTCGGTGAAGACTTGTACATTACTAGAATGGTGGTACTTCTGTCGGTGAAGACTTGTACATTACTAGAATGGTGGTACTTCTGTCAGTGAAGACTTGTACATTACTAGAATGGTGGTACTTCTGTCAGTGAAGACTTGTACATTACTAGAATGGTGGTACTTCTGTCAGTGAAGACTTGTACATTACTAGAATGGTGGTACTTCTGTCAGTGAAGACTTGTACATTACTAGAATGATGGTACTTCTGTCAGTGAAGACTTGTACATTACTAGAATGGTGGTACTTCTGTCGGTGAAGACTTGTACATTATTAGAATGGTGGTACTTCTGTCGGTGAAGACTTGTACATTATTAGAATGGTGGTACTTCTGTCGGTGAAGACTTGTACATTACTAGAATGGTGGTACTTCTGTCGGTGAAGACTTGTACATTATTAGAATGGTGGTACTTCTGTCGGTGAAGACTTGTACATTATTAGAATGGTGGTACTTCTGTCGGTGAAGACTTGTACATTACTAGAATGATGGTACTTCTGTCAGTGAAGACTTGTACATTACTAGAATGATGGTACTTCTGTCGGTGAAGACTTGTACATTATTAGAATGGTGGTACTTCTGTCGGTGAAGACTTGTACATTACTAGAATGGTGGTACTTCTGTCGGTGAAGACTTGTACATTACTAGAATGGTGGTACTTCTGTCAGTGAAGACTTGTACATTATTAGAATGGTGGTACTTCTGTCGGTGAAGACTTGTACATTACTAGAATGGTGGTACTTCTGTCGGTGAAGACTTGTACATTACTAGAATGATGGTACTTCTGTCGGTGAAGACTTGTACTTTATTAGAATGGTGGTACTTCTGTCGGTGAAGACTTGTACATTATTAGAATGGTGGTACTTCTGTCGGTGAAGACTTGTACATTATTAGAATGGTGGTACTTCTGTCGGTGAAGACTTGTACATTACTAGAATGGTGGTACTTCTGTCGGTGAAGACTTGTACATTACTAGAATGGTGGTACTTCTGTTGGTGAAGACTTGTACGTTACTAGAATGGTGGTACTTCTGTCGGTGAAGACTTGTACATTATTAGAATGGTGGTACTTCTGTCGGTGAAGACTTGTACATTATTAGAATGGTGGTACTTCTGTTGGTGAAGACTTGTACATTACTAGAATGGTGGTACTTCTGTCGGTGAAGACTTGTACATTACTAGAATGGTGGTACTTCTGTCGGTGAAGACTTGTACGTTACTAGAATGGTGGTACTTCTGTCGGTGAAGACTTGTACATTATTAGAATGGTGGTACTTCTGTCGGTGAAGACTTGTACATTACTAGAATGGTGGTACTTCTGTCGGTGAAGACTTGTACATTACTAGAATGGTGGTACTTCTGTTGGTGAAGACTTGTACGTTACTAGAATGGTGGTACTTCTGTCGGTGAAGACTTGTACATTATTAGAATGGTGGTACTTCTGTCGGTGAAGACTTGTACATTATTAGAATGGTGGTACTTCTGTTGGTGAAGACTTGTACGTTACTAGAATGGTGGTACTTCTGTCGGTGAAGACTTGTACATTACTAGAATGGTGGTACTTCTGTCGGTGAAGACTTGTACGTTACTAGAATGGTGGTACTTCTGTCGGTGAAGACTTGTACATTATTAGAATGGTGGTACTTCTGTCGGTGAAGACTTGTACATTACTAGAATGGTGGTACTTCTGTCGGTGAAGACTTGTACATTACTAGAATGATGGTACTTCTGTCGGTGAAGACTTGTACATTATTAGAATGGTGGTACTTCTGTCGGTGAAGACTTGTACATTATTAGAATGGTGATACTTCTGTCGGTGAAGACTTGTACATTATTAGAATGGTGGTACTTCTGTCGGTGAAGACTTGTACATTACTAGAATGGTGGTACTTCTGTCGGTGAAGACTTGTACATTATTAGAATGGTGGTACTTCTGTCGGTGAAGACTTGTACATTACTAGAATGGTGGTACTTCTGTCGGTGAAGACTTGTACATTATTAGAATGGTGGTACTTCTGTTGGTGAAGACTTGTACGTTACTAGAATGGTGGTACTTCTGTCGGTGAAGACTTGTACGTTACTAGAATGGTGGTACTTCTGTCAGTGTAGACTTGTACATTACGTGAGTGGTTCTACCTTTATCAGTGAAGACTTGTACATTAAGTGAGTGGTGCTACCTTTGTCAATGAAAACTTGTACATTGAGTGGTGCTACCTTTGTCAGTGAAGACTTGTACATTAAGTGAGTGGTGCTACCTTTGTCAATGAAGACTTGTACATTAAGTGAGTGGTGCTACCTTTGTCAATGAAGACTTGTACATTAAGTGAGTGGTGCTACCCTTGTCAGTGAAGACTTGTACATTAAGTGAGTGGTGCTACCTTTGTCAATGAAGACTTGTACATTAAGTGAGTGGTGCTACCTTTGTCAGTGAAGACTTGTACATTAAGTGAGTGGTGCTACCTTTGTCAATGAAGACTTGTACATTAAGTGAGTGGTGCTACCTTTGTCAATGAAGACTTGTACATTAAGTGAGTGGTGCTACCTTTGTCAATGAAAACTTGTACATTAAGTGAGTGGTGCTACCTTTATCAGTGAGGATGTGTATGATGCGGGTGATCAGGGTCTCAGCTCCTTTTGGACAGTTGTCTACCAGCAGCAGTAGTTCAGGTGAGTCCATGCCCATTCCTTTCACCTGAAACATCACATCAAGTGTTAATTTTCTGACTAGACAAAGAATTATTAATTAATAAAATCATACATAGTTTACCTGATGAAACTTTATACAAAGATATAAAATACTTTCTTGAGAAATGTGCATAATTTAAAAGTTACTAATATTTTATTGGATCAGATCACACGTCACTTTCAGCATTGATTTACAGTTGCCAAATTTATGGATATACACAAAAGCATGAAGTAATACAGAAGACATGTAAACTATTTAACTTTTCATTGTGTATTGTAGGAGCATTGATGGATACATCTTACCGGAGTCTCAAGCACTCGAAGGATTGTCCTCTTGATGTCTGGTTTGGTGCCTGTGTAGACATTGGCCAACCTTCACAAAAACGTGTATTGTCAAACCACAACACAGTATCAAGGACGTCATCGCAGCTTCACTTATTGCCTTCCGTTGTCACTGTCACTGTCTCTAGCAATTATTGCCTTCCGTTGACCCTGTTTCTGTCTCTACCAATTATTGCCTTCCGTTGTCACTGTCTCTGTCTCTACCAATTATTGCCTTCCGTTGTCACTGTCTCTGTCTCTAGCAATTATTGCCTTCCTTTGTCCCTGTCTCTGTCATTAGCAATTATTGCCTTCCGTTGTCCCTGTCTCTGTCATTAGCAATTATTGCCTTCCGTTGTCACTGTCTCTGTCTCTACCAATTATTGTCTTCCGTTGTCACTGTCTCTGTCTCTACCAATTATTGCCTTCCGTTGTCACTGTCTCTGTCTCTAGCAATTATTGCCTTCCGTTGTTACTGTCTCTGTCTCTACCAATTATTGTCTTCCATTGTCACTGTCTCTGTCTCTACCAATTATTGCCTTCCGTTGTCCTTGTCTCAGTCTCTACCAATTATTGCCTTCCGTTGTCACTGTCTCTGTCTCTAGCAATTATTGCCTTCTGTTGTCACTGTCTTTGTCTCTAGCAATTATTGCCTTCCGTTGTCCCTGTCTCTGTCACTACCAATTATTGCCTTCCGTTGTCACTGTCTCTGTCTCTAGCAATTATTGCCTTCCGTTGTCCCTGTCTCTGTCACTAGCAATTATTGCCTTCCGTTGTCCCTGTCTCTGTCTCTACCAATTATTGTCTTCCGTTGTCCCTGTCTCTGTCTCTAGCAATTATTGCCTTCCGTTGTCACTGTCTCTGTCTCTAGCAATTATTGCCTTCCGTTGTCACTGTCTGTCTCTAGCAATTATTGCCTTCCGTTGTCACTGTTTCTGTCTCTACCAATTATTGTCTTCCGTTGTCACTGTCTCTGTCTCTACCAATTATTGCCTTCCGTTGTCACTGTCTCTGTCTCTAGCAATTATTGCCTTCCGTTTTTACTGTCTCTGTCTCTACCAATTATTGTCTTCCATTGTCACTGTCTCTGTCTCTACCAATTATTGCCTTCCGTTGTCCTTGTCTCAGTCTCTACCAATTATTGCCTTCCGTTGTCACTGTCTCTGTCTCTAGCAATTATTGCCTTCTGTTGTCACTGTCTTTGTCTCTAGCAATTATTGCCTTCCGTTGTCCCTGTCTCTGTCACTACCAATTATTGCCTTCCGTTGTCACTGTCTCTGTCTCTAGCAATTATTGCCTTCCGTTGTCCCTGTCTCTGTCACTAGCAATTATTGCCTTCCGTTGTCCCTGTCTCTGTCTCTACCAATTATTGTCTTCCGTTGTCCCTGTCTCTGTCTCTAGCAATTATTGCCTTCCGTTGTCACTGTCTCTGTCTCTAGCAATTATTGCCTTCCGTTGTCACTGTCTGTCTCTAGCAATTATTGCCTTCCGTTGTCACTGTTTCTGTCTCTAGCAATTATTGCCTTCCGTTGTCACTGTCTCTGTCTCTAGCAATTATTGCCTTCCGTTGTCACTGTCTCTGTCTCTACCAATTATTGCCTTCCGTTGTCCCTGTCTCTGTCTCTACCAATTATTGTCTTCCGTTGTCCCTGTCTCTGTCTCTAGCAATTATTGCCTTCCATTGTCACTGTCTCTGTCTCTACCAATTATTGCCTTCCGTTGTCACTGTCTCTGTCTCTACCAATTATTGCCTTCCGTTGTCCCTGTCTCTGTCTCTACCAATTATTGCCTTCCGTTGTCCCTGTCTCTGTCTCTAGCAATTATTGCCTTCCGTTGTCCCTGTCTCTGTCTCTACCAATTATTGCCTTCCGTTGTCCCTGTCTCTGTCTCTACCAATTATTGCCTTCCGTTGTCACTGTCTCTGTCTCTAGCAATTATTGCCTTCCGTTGTCACTGTCTCTGTCTCTAGCAATTATTGCCTTCCGTTGTCACTGTTTCTGTCTCTAGCAATTATTGCCTTCCGTTGTCACTGTCTCTGTCTCTAGCAATTATTGCCTTCCGTTGTCACTGTCTCTGTCTCTAGCAATTATTGCCTTCCGTTGTCACTGTCTCTGTCTCTAGCAATTATTGCCTTATTGACAGTGACTGGGGACCTAATGGAGGACCTACTCATGTCTCAGTCTGTGGTTGATTGTGTACAACATATGACAGTGACTGTGGACCTAATGGAGGACCTACTCGTGTCTCAGTCTGTGGTTGATTGTGTACAACATATGACAGTGACTGTGGACGTAATGGAGGACCTACTCGTTTCTCAGTCTGTGGTTGATTGTGTACAACATATGACAATGACTGTGGATGTAATGGAGGACCTACTCATGTCTCAGTCTGTGGTTGATTGTGTACAACATATGACAGTGACTGTGGACCTAATGGAGGACCTACTCGTGTCTCAGTCTGTGGTTGATTGTGTACAACATATGACAGTGACTGTGGATGTAATGGAGGACCTACTCGTGTCTCACTCTGTGGTTGATTGTGTACAACATATGACAGTGACTGTGGACCTAATGGAGGACCTACTCGTGTCTCAGTCTGTGGTTGATTGTGTACAACATATGACAGTGACTGTGGACCTAATGGAGGACCTACTCGTGTCTCAGTCTGTGGTTGATTGTGTACAACATATGACAGTGACTGTGAACCTAATGGAGGACCTACTCGTGTCTCAGTCTGTGGTTGATTGTGTACAACATATGACAGTGACTGTGGACCTAATGGAGGACCTACTCGTGTCTCAGTCTGTGGTTGATTGTGTACAACATATGACAGTGACTGTGGATGTAATGGAAGACCTACTCATGTATCAGTCTGTGGTTGATTGTGTACAACATATGACAGTGACTGTGAACCTAATGGAGGACCTACTCGTGTCTCAGTCTGTGGTTGATTGTGTACAACATATGACAGTGACTGTGGACCTAATGGAGGACCTACTCGTGTCTCAGTCTGTGGTTGATTGTGTACAACATATGACAGTGACTGTGGATGTAATGGAAGACCTACTCATGTATCAGTCTGTGGTTGATTGTGTACAACATATGACAGTGACTGTGGATGTAATGGAAGACCTACTCATGTATCAGTCTGTGGTTGATGGGGAGTAGACCGAGGTAGAGGTAAAGACACAACTTGATGCTATCCTCATTCCATCCTCCATTTGCTGAGTCTACAAACAAACAACCATAAATTCATTGTGCATTAGTGTAAGCACACACATGTGTATGTATACATACACACACACGTGTGTATATACATACACACACGTGTGTATGTATACATGTGTGTGTATGCATACATGTGTGTGTATGTATACATATACACACGTGTGTATGTATGCATACACACACACGTGTATGTATGCATACACACACACGTGTGCATGTATGTATACATACACACGTGTGTATGTATGCACAGATGCAAAAAAAAACATGCAACCATATAATAGGCATGTGACTTTGACAACACATTAATATGTGTATGTGTGGGCATACATAAAATAATTTATTAACTACATATGGGTGTGCATGCTGCTTCACAACGTGTGTGCATTATAACAATACATTATAACAATACATTATAACAATACATGTGTATGTGTACATTATAACAATACATGTGTATGTGTACATTATAACAATACATGTGTATGTGCATGTTTTCTACCAGATGTAGCTTCATATGCATGGCTGCAAATTGGAAAAGGATTTACATCTTCAGTATAACCATTTCTTGTACATAAATCACATTTATATATTCAGTGAAACAATTTACTGTACATACATCAAATTAACATCTTAGGTGTAACCATTTCCTGTACATAAATCACATTATACATTCAGTGTAACCATTACTGTACATAAATCTTTGTGCTATTCAGACACAATTTGCTTTGCTTGGTTCCAAAGCCCAATTTATGGTCTAAAATTTAATGATGTACGCACGCACGCATGCACGCACATATATATTTATATATATATATAATATATATATATATTATATATATATATATATATATATATAATATATATATATATATATATATCAACAACAAAGTTACCCTAAACATTATTATGTGATCATGTTTAATCATACCACTGTGACTTACCGCCTGTCGCATGGATGGGGTTGGGTAGGTCTGGCGGGGGCTGTGATTGGAGTAGGTACTTCAGGTAGAAGAGAGCATAGCGCTGGAAACAACAACACCAGAGGTTGACTGGCAATTACTTGTCTCATAGAATAACACTGTTACTGACGTAGAAGAGGGTGTAGCGCTGGAAACAACAACACCAGAGGTTGACTGGCAATTACTTGTCTCACAGAATAACACTGTTACTGATGTAGAAGAGGGTGTAGCGCTGGAAACAACAACACCTGAGGTTGACTGGCAGTTACTTGTCTCACAGAAAAACACTGTTACTGAGGTAGACGAGGGTGTAGCGCTGAAACAACACCAGTGGTTGACTGACAATTACTTGTCTCACAGAATAACACTGTTACTGAGGTAGACGAGGGTGTAGCGCTGAAACAACAACACCAGTGGTTGACTAGCAATTACTTGTTTCACAGAATAACACTGTTACTGAGGTAGAAGAGGGGGTAGCGCTGGAACAAGACCACCAGTGGTTGACTGGCAATTACTTGTCTCACAGAATAACACTGTTACTGAGGTAGAAGAGGGGGTAGCGCTGAAACAAGACCACCAGTGGTTGACTGGCAATTACTTGTCTCACAGAATAACACTGTTACTGAGGTAGAAGAGGGTGTAGCGCTGAAACAAGACCACCAGTGGTTGACTGGCAATTATTTGTCTCGTACAATAACACTGTTATTGGGGCTGGCCAAGCAAACTTCATTCTGCCATGTTTAATAACAACGTTTACAATTATAAACTTTTACACATATAGTTCAGCAATGATAGTTAAAAAATTTTGACATTCACACCAAACTATATCATCATTAAAATGTCCACATTTGTGATGCTTTGCAGCTTTTACAAGTACATTGGAGTACACACTTGAGACACCACAACACAGCTTTACAGGGTGTGTATAGAGTACACACTTGAGACACCACAACACAGCTTTACAGGGTGTGTATAGAGTACACACTTGAGACACTACAACACAGCTTTACAGGGTGTGTATAGAGTACACACTTGAGACACCACAACACAGGGTGTGTATAGAGTACACACTTGAGACACTACAACACAGCTTTACAGGGTGTGTATAGAGTACACACTTGAGACACTACAACACAGCTTTACAGGGTGTGTATAGAGTACAAACTTGAGACACTACAACACAGCTTTACAGGGTGTGTATAGAGTACACACTTGAGACACTACAACACAGCTTTACAGGGTGTGTATAGAGTACACACTTGAGACACTACAACACAGCTTTACAGGGTGTGTATAGAGTACAAACTTGAGACACCACAACACAGCTTTACAGAGTGTGTATAGAGTACACACTTGAGACACTACAACACAGCTTTACAGGGTGTGTATAGAGTACATACTTGAGACACCACAACACAGCTTTACAGAGTGTGTATATAGTACACACTTGAGACACCACAACACAGCTTTACAGGGTGTGTATAGAGAACACACTTGAGACACTACAACACAGCTTTACAGGGTGTGTATAGAGTACACACTTGAGACACCACAACACAGCTTTACAGGATGTGTATAGAGAGACACTACAACACAGCTTTACAGGGTGTGTTTGGAGACACTACAACATACCTTTACAAGTGTGTATAGAGTACATACTTGAGACACTACAACACAGCTTTACAGGGTGTGTATATAGTACATACTTGAGACACCACAACACAGCTTTACAAGTGTGTATAGAGTACATACTTGAGACACTACAACACGGCTTTACAGCACTTCTGCTGAAATATTGCATTATTACATGATTGAGGCCCTGTACCTCAATCATTATTACATGATTGAGGCTCCTGTACCTCAATCATTATTACATGATTGAGGCTCCTGTACCTCAATCGGTTCCTCAAGGTCTTTTCTCTCGTGCAGTTTCTTTGTCACTCGGATGGCATTGTTACGGACCTACAAAAAGACATGAAATACATAATACAGAGTCCTGTGTGATCAGCTCATCAACTGCAGCACATTGAACTGTGTACAACATGTCCTCTACTCCAAGTTGTACACATTGAACTGTGTACAACATGTCCTCTACTCCAAGTTGTACACATTGAACTGTGTACAACACGTCCTCTACTCCAAGTTGTACACATTGAACTGTGTACAACATGTCCTCTAGTCCAAGTTGTACACATTGAACTGTGTACAACATGTCCTCTACTCCAAGTTGTACACATTGAACTGTGTACAACATGTCCTCTACTCCAAGTTGTACACATTGAACTGTGTACAACATGTCCTCTACTCCAAGTTGTACACATTGAACTGTGTACAACACGTCCTCTACTCCAAGTTGTACACATTGAACTGTGTACAACATGTCCTCTAGTCCAAGTTGTACACATTGAACTGTGTACAACATGTCCTCTACTCCAAGTTGTACACAGTGAACTGTGTACAACACGTCCTCTAGTCCATGTCATGACATGTTGTACACATTGAACTGTGTACAACACGTCCTCTACTCCAAGTTGTACACATTGAACTGTGTACAACACGTCCTCTACTCCAAGTTGTACACAGTGAACTGTGTACAACACGTCCTCTAGTCCATGTCATGATCCGGGACAGTGCAATTGTGGTACAAGTGGTACCCCACAAAAGGGGTCCCCGCATAAAATCAATTGTAATCCATCTGATTAGCCAGAAACTCTCACAGGTGACCTAGAACGTTTCGTTTCACCAGAGGGCGACGATGGAGCAGATGTTGATGAAGAGAAATCTCAAGGATGCTTTCCCTAATGTTGAGGTAATGATTCGCATATATATCTGACTTTAATGATCAATAACTTCCCCAGTCAGTGTTCACATGGTTCTACCTTCCCCAGTCAATGTTCACAGGGTTCTACCTTCCGCACTCAGTGTTCACAGGGCTGTACCTTCCCCACTCAGTGTTCACATGGTTCTACCTTCCCCAGTCAATGTTCACAGGGTTCTATTTTCCCCACTCACTGTTCACATGGTTCTACCTTCCCCAGTCAGTGTTCACAGGGTTCTACCTTCCCCAGTCAGTGTTCATATTTTTCTACCTTCCCCAGTCAGTGTTCACAGGGTTCTACCTTCCCCAGTCAGTGTTCATATTTTTCTACCTTCCCCACTCAGTGATCACATGGTTCTACCTTCCCCAGTCAATGTTCACATGGTTCTAACTTCCCCAGTCATTGTTCACATGGTTCTACCTTCCTAGTCAATGTTCACATGGTTCTACCTTCCCTAGTCAGTGTTCAAATGGTTCTACCTTCCCCAGTCAATGTTCACATGGTTCTACCTTCTCCAGTCAGTGTTCACATGGTTATATCTTCCCTAGTCAATGTTCACATGGTTCTAACTTCCCCAGTAAATGTTCACAGGTTTCTACCTTCCCTAGTCAATGTTCACATGGTTCTACCTTCCCCAGTCAGTGTCAACACAACACACTGCTTACATCATTCTTCTCGTGTGATGTGAAGTCAAGCAGAACATCAAGAAACTCAAGCTTCATGCATGGGCGCTTCACAATGAGTTCCTTCAATGTCGTCATTCCAAGGTAGATACGAGTCTGAAATATCAGGCATCACTCATTGCAGCACACATTGCAGCACACATCACTCACTGCAGCACACATTGCAGCAGACAACACTCACTGCAGCACACATTGCAGCAGACACCACTCACTGGAGCACACATTGCAGCACACATCACTCACTGCAGCGCACATTACAGCAGACACCACACATTGCAGCACACATACACTGCAGGACACATTGCAGCACACATCACTCACTGCAGCACACATTACAGCAGACACCACTCACTGCAGCACACATTGCAGCACACATACACTGCAGGACACATTGCAGCACACATTGCTCACTGCAGCACACATCTATTGAAGTACACATCATTCATTGCAGCACATAGCATCCATTGCAGCACACATCAACATTGCAGAACACATCACCCAATGTATCCAGTATGTCCTGATCTCTGATGTGTCAGTTTAAATAATGAGAATGTTGACATGAGACGGAACCTGCCGTCACTGCATACACACCTCATCCTGGCAGTATTTCTTGAGCACTTGGATCGCATTGGGAGTGATGTAAGGGGCCTCAAGGATCAGTCGGCTGAACAAACTGGAAGGAAACCAACCATTACAATAAGTTCTTGTGCAAAACAGGTTAAACAAGATATGGTAATTACCTCTCAAGAAACTTCTTGTATTATCAGGCATATTTCGACTGACTAACTCGGCCTGCGGCAGTGTCACTGTTGGGAAACGCAGAAGGCATCAAAATTGTCTACGACAGACGGTGCCCAGAATGTGACAGCAAGAAACTAGGCACAACTAACAAAGAACATCTTGTAGCCAGCCCCTATCAGTCATCAGTGAACACAGCCCCTATCAGTCATCAGTGAACACAGCTCCTGTCAGTCATCAGTGAACACAGCCCCTATCAGGCATCAGTGAACACAGCCCCTGTCAGTCATCAGTGAACACAGCCCCTATCAGGCATCAGTGAACACAGCCCCTATCAGTCACCAGTGAACACCGCCCCTGTCAATCACAAGTGAACACAGCCCCTGTAAGTCATCAGTGAACACAGCCCCTGTCAGTCATCAGTGAAAATAGCCCCTGTCATTCATCAGTGAACACAGCCCCTGTCAGTCACCAGTGAATTCAGCCCCTGTTAGTCATCAGCGAACACAGCCCCTGTCAGTCATCAGTGAACACAGCCCATATCAGTCATCAGTGAACACAGCCCATATCAGTCATCAGTGAACACAGCCCCAGTCAGTCATCAGTGAATACAGCCCATATCAGTCATCAGTGAACACAGCCCCTGTCAGTCATCAGTGAACACAGCCCATATCAGTCATCAGTGAACACAGCCCCAGTCAGTCATCAGTGAATACAGCCCCTGTCAGTCATCAGTGAACACAGCCCCTATCAGTCATCAGTGAACACAGCCCCTATCAGCAATCAGTGAACACAGCCCATATCAGTCATCAGTGAACACAGCCCCTATCAGTCATCAGTGAACACAGCCACTGGCAGTCATCAGTGAATATAGCCTCTGTCAGTCATCAGTGAACACAGCCCCTGGCAGTCATCAGTGAACACAGCCCCTGTCAGTCATCAGTGAACACAGCCCCTGTCAGTCATCAGTAAACACAGCCCCTGTCAGTCATCAGTGAACACAGCCCCTGTCAGTCATCAGTGAACACAGCCCCTGTCAGTCATCAGTGAACACAGCCCCTATCAGTCATCAGTGAACACAGCCACTGGCAGTCATCAGTGAACATAGCCTCTGTCAGTCATCAGTGAACACAGCCCCTGGCAGTCATCAGTGAACACAGCCCCTGTCAGTCATCAGTGAACACAGCCCCTGTCAGTCATCAGTGAACACAGCCCCTGTCAGTCATCAGCGAACACAGCCCCTGTCAGTCATCTGCGAACACAGCCCCTGTCAGTCATCAGTGAACACAGACCCTGTCAGTCATCAGTGAACGCAGCCCCTGTCAGTCATCAGTGAACGCAGCCCCTGTCAGTCATCAGTGGACACAGCCCCTGTCAGTCATCAGTGAACACAGCCCATATCAGTCATCAGTGAACACAGCCCCTGTCAGTCATCAGTGAACACAGCCCCTGTCAGTCATCAGTGAACATAGCCTCTGTCAGTCATCAGTGAACACAGCCCCTGTCAGTCATCAGTGAACACAGCCCCTGTCAGTCATCAGTGAACACAGCCCCTGGCAGTCATCAGTGAACACAGCCCCTGTCAGTCATCAGCGAACACAGCCCCTGTCAGTCATCAGTGAACACAGAACCTGTCAGTCATCAGTGAACACAGCCCCTGTCAGTCATCAGTGAACACAGCCCCTGTCAGTCATCAGTGAACACAGCCCCTGTCAGTCATCAGTGAATACAGCCCCTGTCAGTCATCAGTGAACACAGAACCTGTCAGTCATCAGTGAATACAGCCCCTGTCAGTCATCAGTGAACACAGCCCCTGTCAGTCATCAGGACACGTGTGTTCTGTGTGGACAGAAGAACACTAGACCTTGATGAGAACTGGAAAATTAAAGAAGCAATAAACATTCATTGAACAAAACCTGTCCAGAACCTGCCTGAGCTTCTCCCAGTCCTTTTCCAACTTGTACATGTCATATGACATGCCCATTGTTATGTCAATCAGCCAACGAAAGCGAGTCGGATGAAATATTCATAAAGACTACAAAGTTTCTTCAACGATAATTACCATGTTAAGTATCACATGAAATTATTAACTAGGTGGGTCAACGTACCCCTCTCTCTGGTCAGGGCGTTCCAGCAGCCCAGTTAGTAGGCGGGTGAGACACTCATCGTAACTTGCGACGTTTGGTTTCTCTGCACTGGCAGTGACCAAGTTGTAGCCCTGGAAGTTGGCATACTCCTGGTAGATCCAAGCCAGCGCGATCTCAGCCCGGTTACGCAGATCCACAAAGATGAAGTTCTGCAGTTCTACAAGACCACAGCATTCGTATGTGTTGAACAACAGCATCGATACGAGTTGAACAACAGCATTGATATGAATTGCGCAAGCAATTCTGATATAAGTTGACCAACAGCACAGATATAAGTTGAACAACAGCACTGATACTTGTTGAACAACAACATCGATACAAGGTGAACAATAGCACTGATACAAGTTGAACAACAGCACTGACATGATTTAAACAACAGCATTGCCTCTAGTTGAACAACAACACTGACACAAGTTGAACAACAGCAGTGATACAAGTTAAAACAACAGCACTGAAACGAGTTGAACAACAACATTGATACGAACTGAACAACATCATTTATATGCGGGTTAAAATACATGTTGAATAACATTGATACATGTTCAACAATGGAGTCAAACAACAGTAGTGATACAGGCGTTTAGAATATTTACTTGAGACATTACAACTTTACAAGGTGTGTTTATAGTACATACTTGAGACACTGTTTGTTTGACACTACAACATAGCTTTACAGGGTGTGTTTGTAGTACACACTTGAGACACTACAACATGGCTTTACAAGATATGTCTACAGTACATACTTGAGACACACAGCTCTACAGGGTGAGTTTGGAGTACATACTTGAGACATTATAACAAGCTTTACAGGGTGTGTTTGGAGTACATACTTGAGACATTATAACAAGCTTTACAGGGTGTGTTTGGAGTACATACTTGAGACATTATAACAAGCTTTACAGGGTGTGTTTGGAGTACATACTTGAGACATTATAACAAGCTTTACAGGGTGTGTTTGGAGTACATACTTGAGACATTATAACAAGCTTTACAGGGTGTGTTTGGAGTACATACTTGAGACATTATAACAAGCTTTACAGGGTGTGTTTGGAGTGCATACCTAAGACATTATAACACAGCTTTACAGGGTGAGAGTAGTGATACGAGTTGAAGAACAGCATTCATATGAGAGGAATAACGACAAACTACAGGTGTGTTGGTGTGCACATGTTACAAAAACGTTTTGTTTAAAAGTAATAAAATATGGGAATGGTAAAAAAAAATTTATGATATCATCTTCGGTTGTAAATCAGATTTTTGTGGTAAGAAGGTCAAGGTCATGGCTGCCTAAGGTCATAGTCAACTTACCATCTTTCAGCTGACCTCCAAACTGTGCTACAAGACAGGTGGCAATCTTCATCTGAGCACTGGCACACTCTCCTGTCTTCACTGTCTCTGGACAACAGATGAGGGGAGCAGCAATAAGAGCAACTAGAGCAGGACAACAGATGAGGGGAGCAGCAATAAGAGCAACTAGAGCAGGACAACAGATGAGGGGAGCAGCAATAAGAGCAACTAGAGCAGGACAACAGATGAGGGGAGCAGCAATAAGAGCAACTAGAGCAGGACAACAGATGAGGGGAGCAGCAATAAGAGCAACTAGAGCAGGACAACAGATGAGGGGAGCAGCAATAAGAGCAACTAGAGCAGGACAACAGATGAGGGGAGCAGCAATAAGAGCAACTAGAGCAGGACAACAGATGAGGGGAGCAGCAATAAGAGCAACTAGAGCAGGACAACAAATGAGGGGAGCAGCAATAAGAGCAACTAGAGCAGTACAACAGATGAGGGGAGCAGCAATAAGAGCAACTAGAGCAGGACAACAGATGAGGTGAGCAGCAATAAGAGCAAAAGAGCAACTAGAGCAGGACAACAGATGAGGGGAGCAGCAATAAGAGCAACTAGAGCAGGACAACATATGAGGGGAGCAGCAATAAGAGCAAAAGAGCAACTAGAGCAGGACAACAGATGAGGGGAGCAGCAATAAGAGCAACTAGAGCAGGACAACATATGAGGGGAGCAGCAATAAGAGCAACTAGAGCAGGACAACAGATGAGGTGAGCAGCAATAAGAGCAAAATAGCAATTAGAGCAGGACAACAGATGAGGGGAGCAGCAATAAGAGCAACTAGAGCAGGACAACAGATGAGGTGAGCAGCAATAAGAGCAAAATAGCAATTAGAGCAGGACAACAGATGAGGGGAGCAGCAATAAGAGCAACTAGAGCAGGACAACAGATGAGGGGAGCAGCAATAAGAGCAACTAGAGCAGGACAACAGATGAGGGGAGCAGCAATAAGAGCAACTAGAGCAGGACAACAAATGAGGGGAGCAGCAATAAGAGCAACTAGAGCAGGACAACAGATGAGGCCTTCGAAAAGCGACCCCCCTCATAGAATGTTGACCCTGTTGCTAATTATTTATCGTTCAGACTACAATTTAAATATAAACTATGTATGTAATGTATGTTTGGCATAGATTCTATTTATATTTTGGGTTTGTATGTAGCATGATAAAATAGATTTTGTGCATGCACGAGAATGGCTTGTACATAAACAATGTAATAACACAATTATTCAGAATTAATTAATTAATTAAAATTTATTGTACTAAATACACCAATGCAAAACATGTTTATGCTGCAATTTATTATATTTAACCAAATTACTGAATGCCAAATTATTGTATTACATTCGGATTGTGGTGTGTTTGCGTGAACGGTAAACAACTTCATAATAATAAAAATATTATTATTATTATTTTTGAATTATCAACTGCCAGTATGGCGGTTGATTTATGGGGGATATTCAATTAACTTGCTCACAAGTCGATTATTTGGAGCACATTTTTAGTTTCTTGATGACAGTATGTCACAGAATACACATGTAGCGAGGTTAGTACAGGTCAGTTTTAAATCTGAAGTTATTAGTGCCAATCTGTATCGGAGCTGTCAAACAACAAAATTGATTGTATGCCTGCGGGAAGTACACCCCCTATACTGCGGCATTCATGTAAGCCTAGTCAACAACAGGACCCTACACTGTGCACACATCTGTTGTACATTCATGTAAGCCTAGTCAACAACAGGACCCTACACCATGCACACATCTGTTGTACATTCATGTAAGCCTAGTCAACAACAGGACCCTACACCGTGCACACATCTGTTGTACATTCATGTAAGCCTAGTCAACAACAGGACCCTACACCGTGCACACATCTGTTGTACATTCATGTAAGCCTAGTCAACAACAGGACCCTACACTGTGCACACATCTGTTGTACATTCATGTAAGCCTAGTCAACAACAGGACCCTACACTGTGCACACATCTGTTGTACATTCATGTAAGCCTAGTCAACAACAGGACTCTACACCATGCACACATCTGTTGTACATTCATGTAAGCCTAGTCAACAACAGGACCCTACACCATGCACACATCTGTTGTACATTCATGTAAGCCTAGTCAACAACAGGACCCTACACCGTGCACACATCTGTTGTACATTCATGTAAGCCTAGTCAACAACAGGACCCTACACCGTGCACACATCTGTTGTACATTCATGTAAGCCTAGTCAACAACAGGACCCTACACCGTGCACACATCTGTTGTACATTCATGTAAGCCTAGTCAACAACAGGACCCTACACCATGCACACATCTGTTGTACATTCATGTAAGCCTAGTCAACAACAGGACTCTACACCATGCACACATCTGTTGTACATTCATGTAAGCCTAGTCAACAACAGGACACATCTGTTGTACATATAGGTTGGAAGCAACTGTTGGCAGTAGTATTGGTAGTAGTATTGGCTGTAGTATTGGCAGTAGTTTTGACTGTAGTATTGGCAGTAGCATTGGCAGCAATGTTGGATGTGGTATTGGCAGTACTAATGGCAGTAGTATTGGCAGTAGTTTTGGCAGTAGTTTTGGTTGTAGTATTGGCAGAAGTACTGGCAGTAGTATTGACAGTAGTATTGGTAGTAGCATTGGCAGAAGTTTTGGCAGTAGTTTTGTCTGCAGTATTGGTAGTAGCATTGGCAGTAGTATTGGTAGTAGTATTGGCAGTAATATTGGCAGTAGTTTTGGCTGTAGTATTGGCAGTAGTTTTGGCTGTAGTATTGGCAGAAGTACTGGCAATAGTATTGGCAGTAGTATTGGTAATAGTATTGGCAGTAGTTTTGGCAGTAGTTTTGGCTGTAGTATTGGCAGTAGTTTTTACTGTAGTATTGGCAGTAACATTGGATGTGGTATTGGCAGTACTAATGGCAGTAGTATTGGCAGTAATATTGACAGTAGTTTTGGCTATAGTATTGGCAGTACTTTTGGCAGTAGGTTTGGCTGTAGTATTGGCAGAAGTACTGGCAGTAGTATTGGTAGTAGTATTGGCAGTAGTTTTGGCAGTAGTTTTGGCTGCAGTATTGGCAGTAGCCTTGGCAGTAGTGTTGGATGTAGTGTTGGCAGTAGTATTGGTAGTAGTATTGGCAGTAGTATTAGTAGTAGTATTGGCAGTAATATTGGCAGTAGTTTTGGCTGTAGTATTGGCAGTAGTTTTGGCTGTAGTATTGGCAGTATCATTGGCAGAAGTACTGACAGTAGTATTGGCAGTAGTTTTGGCAGTAGTATTGGTAATAGTATTGGCAGTAGTTTTGGCAGCAGTTTTGGCAGTAGTTTTGGCTGTAGTATTGGCAGTAGCATTGGCAGTAGTATTGGATATAGTTTTGGCAGTAGTTTTGGCTGTAGTATTGGCAGTAGCATTGGCAGAAGTACTGGCAGTAGTATTGGCAGTAGTTTTGGCAGTAGTATTGGTAATAGTATTGGCAGTAGTTTTGGCAGTAGTTGTGGCTGTAGTATTGGCAGTAGCATTGGCAGTAGTGTTGGATGTAGTATTGGCAGTAGTATTGGTAATAGTATTGGCAGTAGTTTTGGCTGTAGTATTGGCAGTAGCATTGGCAGTAGTGTTGGATGTAGTATTGGCAGTAGTATTGGTAATAGTATTGGCAGTAGTTTTGGCAGTAGTTTTGGCTGTAGTATTGGCAGTAGCATTGGCAGTAGTGTTGTATGTAATATTGGCAGTAGTATTGGTAATAGTATTGGCAGTAGTTTTGGCAGTGGTATTGGCAGTAGTGTTAGATGTAGTATTGGCAGTACTAATGGCAGTAGTATTGGCAGTAGCATTGGATGTAGTATTGGCAATACTAATGGCAGTAGTATTGAATGTAGTATTGACAGTACTAATGGCAGTAGTTTTGGCTGTATTATTGGCAGTAGTATTGGATGTAGTATTGGCAATAGTATTGGCAGTAGTATTGACAGTAGTATTGGGTACCCACTCTCACTGAGCAGGATCCTCTCGAGGGCTTGCAGGGCCAGGCTGTCCATTGTGCCCCGGTCCAGAGGCTTTGTCACACTCGACAACTTGAAGGCTCGCATCGCCTTGCGGGGAATCTACTCACACAACATGGCAAAACACACATGCAAATAAAGCTCAACTAAATCTAAATAAATTAGTTTCATTCTCATGTAAAGCACAGTCACACACATATGCACTGCATTATTTGCACAGTCACACACACACGCGCACTGCATCGCTCGCAGTCGCACACACATGCACTGCATCGCTCGCAGTCACACACACACGCACTGCATCGCTCGCATAGTCACACACATGCACTGCATCGCTCGCAGTCACACACACACGCACTGCATCGCTCGCACAGTCACACACACATGCACTGCATTGTTCGCACAGTCACACACACACGCGCACTGCATCGCTCGCAGTCGCACACACATGCACTGCATCGCTCGCATAGTCACACACATGCACTGCATCGCTCGCAGTCACACACACACGCACTGCATCGCTCGCATAGTCACACACATGCACTGCATCGCTCGCAGTCACACACACACGCACTGCATCGCTCACACAGTCACACACACACGCACTGCATCGCTCACACAGTCACACACACACGCACTGCATCATCATCATCACTGTGATCATGTTCATCACTGCCATCATCATCATCACCATCATCATCGCAATCACTATCATCATCATCACTGTCATCATCGTCGTTGCAAAGGCTGTGACCAGCCACGACACTTACATTTGGTGCAGGGGAAGGCAGCGGCAAGGGGGGCTTCTTGAAGTCGTCACTGGGCACCGACCCACCTGCAAAGAGCCAGGGAATAGGATCAAACCTGCAAAGAGCCAGGGAATAGAATCAAACCTGCAAAGAGCCAGGGAATAGAATCAAACCTGCAAAGAGCCAGGGAATAGAATCAAACTTGCAAAGAGCCAGGGAATAGAATCAAACCTGCAAAGAGCCAGGGAATAGAATCAAACCTGCAAACAGCCAGGGAATAGAATCAAACCTGCAACGAGCCAGGGAATAGAATCAAACCTGCAAAGAGCCAGGGAATAGAATCAAACCTGCAACGAGCCAGGGAATAGAATCAAACCTGCAAAGAGTCACGGAATAGAATCAAACCTGCAACAAGCCAGGGAATAGAATCAAACCTGCAAACGGCCAGGGAATAGAATCAAACCTGCAAAGAGCCAGGGAATAGAATCAATCAGTTTATGCTAATCTCTAGCAACAAGTTAGCATAAAATCAGTTATAAATATGTAATGAACAACAAAATAAACGTGAAAATTTCAACAATAGTCCTTGTCACGATACAATGAACTCGCTAAACCTTTGTCAACGCAGCATGATGCATGTATATGTGGTCTATAATACCACAAAATCTTGTGCATGGCGCACGTGCTAGGCACAGTCCAGCCTGGTTAGTTCAGGGCCTGCGTATGGAATGCGTGTCCAGGTGTCACAGGTTTAATGTAAGGTGTGAGCATCGTTCATTCAGTCAATAGGAATGACATAACAGATTGTTGTCAACAAGAAGAAAATCATATATTCTTTTTAGTTAACGAATGACCACTACTTATGTCAGTGTCATATTAATGCATAATAATAATAATTAACTTCTATGGCGCCTATATCCTCAGGAACCTGAGCTCAGAGGTGCAACAAAACAGAATCAGTAAGCATAATCGTGAACAGGGACGTGCAAAAGTCATTATCAGAACAAGGGACAACCAAAGATTTATGGTGGAAATGCAATTTGGAATAAATATATCTTGAGTTTTTTCGGAAGATAGCTACAGTTTCAGATGTTTTCAAAGTGATGGGGAGTTCATTCCAGACCATAGGCGCTGTGACAAAGAAAGCACTTTTGCCCAAGTAAAGTTTTGTTTTAGGCACAATAAGTTGATGTGAAATGGATAATCTGAGCTGCCTAGGGATATTCGAAAGATACAGGAGACTAGCCAAGTAGGATGGTTGTTGTGTAGATAGACAACAATGTAAGACTGCACAGCTTAAAATTAATTCGATAAGTAACAGGAAGCCAGTGTAACTGTTTAAGTAATGGTAGTTATGGTGAAAATCAAGGCGCCCTGAGTACCACACATGCCAGACAATTTTCTACTCATTGGAGTTTAGCCAAGTCTTTTTTAGCAACGTTATTTAGTAGTGAATTACAATAGTCAAGGCGGCTATTGATTAATGACGTTGATATTGTTTTGGCAGTAGATTTAGGTATGTGACAGAAAACATTGCAAGAATGGAGTAACACCTTTAGAAAACATGGCTTCCAATGAATCTAGAGAAGACAGAAGTAATGTGGATAGGCGAACAAGAGGTGGACCTACATGTAGTTTTTGACGGAAAGACCATTAAACAAGAGGTGGACCTACATGTAGTTGTTGACGGAAAGACCATTAAACAAGAGGTGACCTACATGTAGTTGTTGATGGAAAGACCATTAAACAAGTGCACAGTTTTGTATACTTGGGCGGCACAGTGTGTGAGGATGGGTGAAGTACTAAGGAAAGACAGAGCAGAGTGCAAGCAGGTGCAGCAGTGTGGAGGAGAGTGCAAGCAGGTGCAGCAGTGTGGAGGAGAGTGCAAGCAGGTGCAGCAGTGTGGAGGAGAGTGCAAGTAGGTGCAGCAGTGTGGAGGAGAGTGCAAGCAGGTGCAGCAATGTGGAGGAGAGTGCAAGTAGGTGCAGCAGTGTGGAGGAGAGTGCAAGCAGGTGCACCAGTGTGGAGGAGAGTGCAAGTAGGTGCAGCAGTGTGGAGGAGAGTGCAAGCAGGTGCAGCAGTGTGGAGGAGAGTGCAAGCAGGTGCAGCAGTGTGGAGGAGAGTGCAAGTAGGTGCAGCAGTGTGGAGGAGAGTGCAAGTAGGTGCAGCAGTGTGGAGGAGAGTGCAAGCAGGTGCAGCACTGTGGAGGAGAGTGCAAGTAGGTGCAGCAGTGTGGAGGAGAGTGCAAGCAGGTGCACCAGTGTGGAGGAGAGTGCAAGTAGGTGCAGCAGTGTGGAGGAGAGTGCAAGCAGGTGCAGCAGTGTGGAGGAGAGTGCAAGCAGGTGCAGCAGTGTGGAGGAGAGTGCAAGCAGGTGCAGCAGTGTGGAGGAGAGTGCAAGCAGGTGCAGCAGTGTGGAGGAGAGTGCAAGCAGGTGCAGCAGTGTGGAGGAGAGTGCAAGTAGGTGCAGCAGTGTGGAGGAGAGTGCAAGCAGGTGCAGCACTGTGGAGGAGAGTGCAAGTAGGTGCAGCAGTGTGGAGGAGAGTGCAAGCAGGTGCACCAGTGTGGAGGAGAGTGCAAGTAGGTGCAGCAGTGTGGAGGAGAGTGCAAGCAGGTGCAGCAGTATGGAGGAGAGTGCAAGCAGGTGCAGCAATGTGGAGGAGAGTGCAAGTAGGTGCAGCAGTGTGGAGGAGAGTGCAAGCAGGTGCACCAGTGTGGAGGAGAGTGCAAGCAGGTGCACCAGTGTGGAGGAGAGTGCAAGCAGGTGCAGCAGTGTGGAGGAGAGTGCAAGCAGGTGCAGCAGTGTGGAGGAGAGTGCAAGTAGGTGCAGCAGTGTGGAGGAGAGTGCAAGCAGGTGCAGCAGTGTGGAGGAGAGTGCAAGAAGGTGCAGCACTGTGGAGGAGAGTGCAAGTAGGTGCAGCAGTGTGGAGGAGAGTGCAAGCAGGTGCACCAGTGTGGAGGAGAGTGCAAGTAGGTGCAGCAGTGTGGAGGAGAGTGCAAGCAGGTGCAGCAGTGTGGAGGAGAGTGCAAGCAGGTGCAGCAGTGTGGAGGAGAGTGCAAGCAGGTGCAGCAGTGTGGAGGAGAGTGCAAGTAGGTGCAGCAGTGTGGAGGAGAGTGCAAGCAGGTGCAGCAGTGTGGAGGAGAGTGCAAGTAGGTGCAGCAGTGTGGAGGAGAGTGCAAGCAGGTGCAGCAGTGTGGAGGAGAGTGCAAGCAGGTGCAGCAGTGTGGAGGAGAGTGCAAGTAGGTGCAGCAGTGTGGAGGAGAGTGCAAGCAGGTGCAGCAGTGTGGAGGAGAGTGCAAGCAGGTGCAGCAGTGTGGAGGAGAGTGCAAGTAGGTGCAGCAGTGTGGAGGAGAGTGCAAGCAGGTGCAGCAGTGTGGAGGAGAGTGCAAGCAGGTGCAGCAGTGTGGAGGAGAGTGCAAGTAGGTGCAGCAGTGTGGAGGAGAGTGCAAGCAGGTGCAGCAGTGTGGAGGAGAGTGCAAGCAGGTGCAGCAGTGTGGAGGAGAGTGCAAGTAGGTGCAGCAGTGTGGAGGAGAGTGCAAGCAGGTGCAGCAGTGTGGAGGAGAGTGCAAGCAGGTGCAGCAGTGTGGAGGAGAGTGCAAGTAGGTGCAGCAGTGTGGAGGAGAGTGCAAGCAGGTGCAGCAGTGTGGAGGAGAGTGCAAGCAGGTGCAGCAGTGTGGAGGAGAGTGCAAGTAGGTGCAGCAGTGTGGAGGAGAGTGCAAGCAGGTGCAGCAGTGTGGAGGAGAGTGCAAGCAGGTGCAGCAGTGTGGAGGAGAGTGCAAGTAGGTGCAGCAGTGTGGAGGAGAGTGCAAGCAGGTGCAGCAGTGTGGAGGAGAGTGCAAGCAGGTGCAGCAGTGTGGAGGAGAGTGCAAGCAGGTGCAGCAGTGTGGAGGAGAGTGCAAGCAGGTGCAGCAGTGTGGAGGAGAGTGCAAGCAGGTGCAGCAGTGTGGAGGAGAGTGCAAGCAGGTGCAGCAGTGTGGAGGAGAGTGCAAGTAGGTGCAGCAGTGTGGAGGAGAGTGCAAGCAGGTGCAGCAGTGTGGAGGAGAGTGCAAGTAGGTGCAGCAGTGTGGAGGAGAGTGCAAGCAGGTGCAGCAGTGTGGAGGAGAGTGCAAGCAGGTGCAGCAGTGTGGAGGAGAGTGCAAGTAGGTGCAGCAGTGTGGAGGAGAGTGCAAGCAGGTGCAGCAGTGTGGAGGAGAGTGCAAGCAGGTGCAGCAGTGTGGAGGAGAGTGCAAGTAGGTGCAGCAGTGTGGAGGAGAGTGCAAGCAGGTGCAGCAGTGTGGAGGAGAGTGCAAGCAGGTGCAGCAGTGTGGAGGAGAGTGCAAGTAGGTGCAGCAGTGTGGAGGAGAGTGCAAGCAGGTGCAGCAGTGTGGAGGAGAGTGCAAGTAGGTGCAGCAGTGTGGAGGAGAGTGCAAGCAGGTGCAGCAGTGTGGAGGAGAGTGCAAGCAGGTGCAGCAGTGTGGAGGAGAGTGCAAGTAGGTGCAGCAGCGTGGAGGAGAGTGCAAGTAGGTGCAGCAGCGTGGAGGAGAGTGCAAGTAGGTGCAGCAGCGTGGAGGAGAGTGCAAGTAGGTGCAGCAGCGTGGAGGAGAGTGCAAGTAGGTGCAGCAGCGTGGAGGAGAGTGCAAGTAGGTGCAGCAGCGTGGAGGAGAGTGCAAGTAGGTGCAGCAGCGTGGAGGAGAGTGCAAGTAGGTGCAGCAGCGTGGAGGAGAGTGCAAGTAGGTGCAGCAGTGTGGAGGAGAGTGCAAGTAGGTGCAGCAGCGTGGAGGAGAGTGCAAGTAGGTGCAGCAGCGTGGAGGAGAGTGCAAGCAGGTGCAGCAGCGTGGAGGAGAGTGCAAGTAGGTGCAGCAGCGTGGAGGAGAGTGCAAGTAGGTGCAGCAGCGTGGAGGAGAGTGCAAGTAGGTGCAGCAGCGTGGAGGAGAGTGCAAGTAGGTGCAGCAGCGTGGAGGAGTGCAAGTAGGTGCAGCAGCGTGGAGGAGAGTGTAAGTAGGTGCAGCAGCGTGGAGGAGAGTGCAAGTAGGTGCAGCAGCGTGGAGTAGAGTGCATTATGTCGGACAGAAAACTGAACAAGCAACTAAAAGCAAGTGTTGGAAGCCTGCGTGGTAGCAGCCTGTATATACGGGTTGAGAACACTGGCACTGACAGAGAGACAGGAAGAGAAGATGCAGATAGCAGAAAACAACTGGGTCCAAAGAATATGTAAACTAAAAGGAAGTGTTGGAAGCCTGCGTGGTAGCAGCCTGTATATACGGGTTGGGAACACTGGCACTGACAGAGAGACAGGAAGAGAAGATGCAAATAGCAGAAAACAACTGGGTCCAAAGAATATGTAAACTAAAAGGAAGTGTTGGAAGCCTGCATGGTAGCAGCCTGTATATACGGGTTGGGAACACTGGCACTGACAGAGAGACAGGAAGAGAAGATGCAGATAGCAGAAAACAACTGGGTCCAAAGAATATGTAAACTAAAAGGAAGTGTTGGAAGCCTGCGTGGTAGCAGCCTGTATATACGGGTTGGGAACACTGGCACTGACAGAGAGACAGGAAGAGAAGATGCAGATAGCAGAAAACAACTGGGTCCAAAGAATATGTAAACTAAAAGGAAGTATTGGAAGCCTGCATGGTAGCAGCCTGTATATACGGTTTGGGAACACTGGCACTGACAGAGAGACAGGAAGAGAAAATGCAGATAGCAGAAAACAACTGGGTCCAAAGAATATGTAAACTAAAAGGAAGTATTGGAAGCCTGCGTGGTAGCAGCCTGTATATACGGGTTGAGAACACTGGCACTGACAGAGAGACAGGAAGAGAAAATGCAGATAGCAGAAAACAACTGGGTCCAAAGAATATGTAAACTAAAAGGAAGTGTTGGAAGCCTGCATGGTAGCAGCCTGTATATACGGGTTGAGAACACTGGCACTGACAGAGAGACAGGAAGAGAAAATGCAGATAGCAGAAAACAACTGGGTCCAAAGAATATGTAAACTAAAAGGAAGTGTTGGAAGCCTGCGTGGTAGCAGCCTGTATATACGGGTTGGGAACACTGGCACTGACAGAGAGACAGGAAGAGAAGATGCAGATAGCAGAAAACAACTGGGTCCAAAGAATATGTAAACTAAAAGGAAGTGTTGGAAGCCTGCGTGGTAGCAGCCTGTATATACGGGTTGGGAACATTGGCACTGACAGAGAGACAGGAAGAGAAGATGCAGATAGCAGAAAACAACTGGGTCCAAAGAATATGTAAACTAAAAGGAAGTGTTGGAAGCCTGCATGGTAGCAGCCTGTATATACGGGTTGAGAACACTGGCACTGACAGAGAGACAGGAAGAGAAAATGCAGATAGCAGAAAACAACTGGGTCCAAAGAATATGTAAACTAAAAGGAAGTGTTGGAAGCCTGCGTGGTAGCAGCCTGTATATACGGGTTGGGAACACTGGCACTGACAGAGAGACAGGAAGAGAAAATGCAGATAGCAGAAAACAACTGGGTCCAAAGAATATGTAAACTAAAAGGAAGTGTTGGAAGCCTGCGTGGTAGCAGCCTGTATATACGGGTTGGGAACACTGGCACTGACAGAGAGACAGGAAGAGAAGATGCAGATAGCAGAAAACAACTGGGTCCAAAGAATATGTAAACTAAAAGGAAGTGTTGGAAGCCTGCGTGGTAGCAGCCTGTATATACGGGTTGAGAACACTGGCACTGACAGAGAGACAGGAAGAGAAGATGCAGATAGCAGAAAACAACTGGGTCCAAAGAATATGTAAACTAACCCAGGAAGATAGAAGGATTTGAGAGAAGAGATTGGCATGAAAAAACACCTAAAGATAAAAGTAGCTGGAAGCAGAATGAGATGTGCAGGATATGTGCAAAGAATAAGTGAAGACTGTCAAAAAGAGCATGGAAAGCAGAAGAGGTGGCAGAAGAAGAAGAGGAAGACCAAAGCTGCGATGGAAAGACTGTGTTAAACGAGATCTGGAAAGGGCAGGCACGAACAGTCAAGAGTGGAAGACCACCGCAGAAGACTAGATTTAACAAGATTGCCATCCCAAACAACAAGTTCCAGATGGCAAGTGGACAAGGAAGCCATTGGCTTATCGAGAGTCCAACAATTTGTTCATCTATGTGTAGCCCACTCTTATCAAATATCTGTCAATTCTATTTTTAAACATATTCACACTACTACATTAACACAATCATTTGGCAGTTCGTTCCATTAATTTATCACCCTCTGTGAGAAAGAGTACTTTTTCATGTCCAACCTACACTGCTCCTTAACTAATGCTGCTTTGTTTCCTCTGGTTCTACTGCCTTCTTTAAGTTTGAAGAACATACTCCTATCAACATCCTCATCACCGTTCATTATTTTAAACACTTCTATTTTGTCTCCTCTTAGTCTCCTGGTCTCTAGTGTTGTCAAACCACATTGTAATAAGCGACTTTCGTAACTAAGGTCTCTCAATTCTGGACTCATTTTAGTTGCTCTTCGTTGTATTCTTTCTAGCTTGTCTATGTCCTTTTTACGATACGGCCTCCATGCCTGAATACAATATTCCAAATGTGGTCTAACTATTGCTTTGTACAGGGGTACAATTAGCTGTTTCTCCTTCTACATGATAGTTCTCCTAATTAGCCCTAGAATTTCCTTTCGAAGCAGCAATCCCACATTGCTCTGAAATTTCCATGTCCAAGTCCTTTTCTTGTGTGGTTCTACCTAGTACAGCATCCCCTATTTTATATTCTCCGTCCATGTTTCCATGTCCTATGTGTATACATTTACACTTCCAAAATTTAATAACATTTGCCATTTTTCTGACCATTTAATTAATTTATCTAGATCATCCTGTAAACTTTGTTTATCTGTATCATTAGTAACCTTTCTGAATACTTTTGTGTCATCTGCAAATTTTAGTACTTTGCTAGATATGTCATCCTCCAAATCATTTATATATATTAAAAACAGTATAGGGCCTAATACTGATCCCTGTGGTACCCCACTCAAAACAGATTTCCAGTTTGAAATCTCACCATCTACTCTCTGTTTTCTGTGTGTAAGCCACTTTTCTATCCAGTTGATTACATCATTACCTATACCATGTTATGTTTTACAAGGAATTCCACCATGTGGTCTCTAATTAATGTTTCGAGTAATTTACATACAACTGATGTTAAACTCACTGGTCTGTAATTTTCTGGCTTGTTCCTCGATCGCTTCTTAAATTGTGGCGAAATATTTGCTTCTTTCCATTCTGAAAGAACTATTCCTTATTCTAGTGACAAGTTAAACAATTTTGCAAGTGGTGTACTAATTTGCTCATCAATTTCCTTAAGCAGTTTTGGTGGTATCGCATCAACTCCAGGTGATTTATTATCTTTAATCTTCTTAATTTTCTTTGCTATCATTTCAGGAGTTACAAATAACTGCCCTAAATGTTCTGATTTATTGCCCTCAAATTTGGTAAATGGAACTGGAAGTGAGCTGATATCTTCTGTGGTAAAAACTGAGCTGAAATACTCATTCAGGACCTCTACCATTTGAAACCCGTCTGAAATTATGTTTCCCCTGTTGTTTTCCAGTGGTCCGACCTTATCTCGAACTTTCTGTTTACTCCTTACATAAGCATAGAATTTTTTATATTACCTGCCAATTTTTTTCAAAGGTTCTTTTAGATTTTCTAATTTTAGCTATAGCTAGGTTAAGTGCCTCTTTGTAATTTGCATAGTCTTCATCCTTTCTGGTATACCTATAAACCCTCCACATAGTTTGCTTAAACACTATTTTTCTAATAGCTTCTTTTGACAAGTGTTTCTTTCTAGACCGTTTTCCTTGTTTTTTCAAGGGAACACATCTATCGATGATGATACTCTCAATTTCATATTTTAGAATATTCCAACATTCAAATGCGGTCTTATTCATCAGCATGTTATTCCAATCTAGCTATGCTAAGTATTTTCTCATATCTTTATAATTACCTTTGTGGAAGTATTTTTACTTTCTGATTTTGTGCTGAGTGCTGAGTAAGGAAGCTATCCTGAATTAAAAATAGAAATTGTTGGTCCTCACTCCCTGTGCTCTCTAGAGATTTCCATTGTATGTGTCCATTGTTAAAATCTCCCATTATGATACATTCCCCTTTACTAACTTCCTTTACTAACTTCTTTTTGTGTTGTCCTCTTCATTTATGGTTGGACTTCGGTAAACTAATCCAATAGTTATTTCTGAACTTCCTGAAACTATTTTGCACCAAACAGCTTCATCGTAATCTGCTTTCCTTTCTAATTTTATTTCATAAGCCTGAATAGATTTTTAACATATAAAATAACTCCCCCTCCCCTTCTTCCTATTCGATCTCTCCTAAACATTACGTATCCTGTCAATCCTAATTCAGCATCTGTAAAGTCTGTGTTGGCCCATGATTTGGTAATACCAATTATGTGAGGGTCAATATCTTCTACCATAATGTTTAATTCGTTTTTCTTATTTACTATACTCCTAGCATTTAAACACATGTATCTATAACCTGCTTCAGACATGTTTTTCGAACATTTTGTTATTGGTTTATCTGTACAAGTGGCCTCGTGTCCTGTTTGAGGCATCTCTAAGTAACCCCCTTGTGCTTCTAGTTGAAATAGTGTTTACTACCAAAAATATTAGTTATGCTACCCATGCCACTGTCTACTGCTGCTGAGAGTCCATCCGCAAATACTGCTGCCCCCTTTCCACTTAGATGAAGCCCGTCCTTCATATACATATCAGCCCTTCCAACAAAACTTCCCCACAAATCCACAAAACCAACTTCCTCTTCCCTACATAGCTTCTCAACTAGCATGTTAATTGCCATCCCCTGGCAATTTCGATATCTGTGACGCCTTCCTATTACTGGTAAAATCCCTGACAATATTACCTGCTCAACCCGCGTCTGCTTTAGTGTTCTGAACAAATTCCTATATTTCCTAACTATGGCAGTTGTACCCTCCCTCTCTACGTTATTTGTCCCTATGTGTACAAAAACAGATCCACCCTTGCCCGAACCCACAATGTTTTCTACTCTCTCAGTTATCGCCTCTATTTTGGCCCCAGGCAAGCAAACTACCACATCATCTCCCTTGTTTAAGACTCTGTCGGTCTTCCTAACTACTGAGTCCCCCACAAACACCCTCGCTCTTTTTCTCACCCCCTCTATCACTGCTTCGGAATAGCTCTTCCATCACATTCTGTCCTGCAGTCTTGTCACTTGGTGGCAGACTGTTATCAGGCTCTCTCGTCTTCCCCCACTTTATCATCTACTGTCCCCCCACCAGAACCACTGGCACGACCCAACTGCTACCTTCCCACCACTGCCAAAATGAGCAGCCTCAGCTGTTCTAACTCCACCTCAAGTTCCTTCATCCTCATACATCCCCTACACTCAAAACTAAAACTATCCGCCTGAACCTCAGCCCCGAAATGGTGAACATTAACAATGAAAGTAGAAGAAGCAATCAAGTGACTTGGACCCCACCCCGCAAGGGAACAAGGGGAAGAAGCTACTAAGTGACTTGGACCCCACCCCGCAAGGGAACAAGGGGAAGAAGCAACTAAGTGACTTGGACCCCACCCGCAAGGGAACAAGGGGAAGAAGCTACTAAGTGACTTGGACCCCACCCCGCAAGGGAACAAGGGGAAGAACCAACTAAGTTACTTGGACCCCACCCCGCAAGGGAACAAGGGGAAGAAGCAACTAAGTAACATGGACCCCACCCCGCAAGGGAACAAGGGCAAGAAGCAACTAAGTGACTTGGACCCCACCCCGCAAGGGAACAAGGGCAAGAAGCTACTAAGTGACTTGGACCCCACCCCGCAAGGGAACAAGGGCAAGAAGCAACTAAGTGACTTGGACCCCACCCCGCAAGGGAACAAGGGGAAGAAGCAACTAAGTGACTTGGACCCCACCCCGCAAGGGAACAAGGGCAAGAAGCAACTAAGTGACTTGGACCCCACCCCGCAAGGGAACAAGGGCAAGAAGCAACTAAGTGACTTGGACCCCACCCCGCAAGGGAACAAGGGCAAGAAGCAACTAAGTGACTTGGACCCCACCCTGCAAGGGAACAAGGGGAAGAAGCAACTAAGTGACTTGGACCCCACCCCACAAGGGAACAAGGGGAAGAAGCTACTAAGTGACTTGGACCCCACCCCGCAAGGGAACAAGGGGAAGAAGCAACTAAGTGACTTGGACCCCACCCCGCAAGGGAACAAGGGGAAGAAGCTACTAAGTGACTTGGACCCCACCCCGCAAAGGAAACAAGGGGAAGAAGCAACTAAGTGACTTGGACCCCACCCCGCAAGGGAACAAGGGCAAGAAGCAACTAAGTGACTTGGACCCCACCCCGCAAGGGAACAAGGGGAAGAAGCTACTAAGTGACTTGGACCCCACCCCGCAAGGGAACAAGGGGAAGAAGCAACTAAGTGACTTGGACCCCACCCCACAAGGGAACAAAGGGAAGAAGCAACTAAGTGACTTGGACCCCACCCCGCAAGAGAACAAGGGCAAGAAGCAACTAAGTGACTTGGACCCCATCCCGCAAGGGAACAAGGGGAAGAAGCTACTAAGTGACTTGGACCCCACCCCGCAAGGGAACAAGGGGAAGAAGCAACTAAGTGACTTGGACCCCACCCCGCAAGGGAACAAGGGGAAGAAGCTACTAAGTGACTTGGACCCCACCCCGCAAGGGAACAAGGGGAAGAAGCAACTAAGTGACTTGGACCCCACCCCGCAAGGGAACAAGGGGAAGAAGCTACTAAGTGACTTGGACCCCACCCTGCAAAGGAAACAAGGGGAAGAAGCAACTAAGTGACTTGGACCCCACCCCGCAAGGGAACAAGGGCAAGAAGCAACTAAGTGACTTGGACCCCACCCCGCAAGGGAACAAGGGGAAGAAGCTACTAAGTGACTTGGACCCCACCCCGCAAGGGAACAAGGGGAAGAAGCAACTAAGTGACTTGGACCCCACCCCACAAGGGAACAAAGGGAAGAAGCAACTAAGTGCCTTGGACCCCACCCCGCAAGAGAACAAGGGCAAGAAGCAACTAAGTGACTTGGACCCCACCCCGCAAGGGAACAAGGGGAAGAAGCTACTGAGTGACTTGGACCCCACCCCGCAAGGGAACAAGGGGAAGAAGCTACTAAGTGACTTGGACCCCACCCCGCAAGGGAACAAGGGGAAGAAGCAACTAAGTGACTTGGAACCCACCCCACAAGGGAACAAGGGGAAGAAGCTACTAAGTGACTTGGACCCCACCCCGCTAGGGAACAAGGGCAAGAAGCTACTAAGTGACTTGGACCCCACCCCTCAAGGGAAAGAAGCTACTAAGTGACTTGGACTCCACCCCACAAGGGAACAAGGGGAAGAAGCAACTAAGTGACTTGGACCCCACCCCACAAGGGAAAGAAGCTACTAAGTGACTTGGACCCCACCCCGCAAGGGAACAAGGGGAAGAAGCAACTAAGTGACTTGGACCCCACCCCACAAGGGAACAAGGGCAAGAAGCTACTAAGTGACTTGGACTCCACCCCGCAAGGGAACAAGGGGAAGAAGCTACTAAGTGACTTGGACCCCACCCCACAAGGGAACAAGGGCAAGAAGCAACTAAGTGACTTGGACCCCACCCCGCAAGGGAACAAGGGCAAGAAGCTACTAAGTGACTTGGACCCCACCCCGCAAGGAAACAAGGGGAAGAAGCAACTAAGTGACTTGGACCCCACCCCACAAGGGAACAAGGGCAAGAAGCTACTAAGTGACTTGGACCCCACCCCACAAGGGAACAAAAGGAAGAAGCAACTAAGTGACTTGGACCCCACCCCACAAGGGAACAAGGGCAAGAAGCTACTAAGTGACTTGGACCCCACCCCACAAGGGAACAAGGGGAAGAAGCAACTAAGTGACTTGGACCCCACCCCACAAGGGCAAGAAGCTACTAAGTGACTTGGACTCCACCCCGAAAGGGAACAAGGGGAAGAAGCTACTAAGTGACTTGGACCCCACCCCGTAAGGGAACAAGGGCAAGAAGCAACTAAGTGACTTGGACCCCACCCCGCAAGGGAACAAGCAACTAAGTGACTTGGACCCCACCCCGCAAGGGAACAAGGGGAAGAAGGAACTAAGTGACTTGGACCCCACCCCGCAAGGGAACAAGGGGAAGAAGCTACTAAGTGACTTGGACCCCACCCCGCAAGGGAACAAGGGCAAGAAGCAACTAAGTGACTTGGACCCCACCCCGCAAGGGAACAAGGGCAAGAAGCTACTAAGTGACTTGGACCCCACCCCGCAAGGGAACAAGGGCAAGAAGCAACTAAGTGACTTGGACCCCACCCCGCAAGGGAACAAGGGCAAGAAGCAACTAAGTGACTTGGACCCCATCCCGCAAGGGAACAAGGGGAAGAAGGAACTAAGTGACTTGGACCCCACCCCGCAAGGGAACAAGGGCAAGAAGCTACTAAGTGACTTGGACCCCACCCCGCAAGGGAACAAGGGGAAGAAGCAACTAAGTGACTTGGACCCCACCCCGCAAGGGAACAAGGGGAAGAAGCTACTAAGTGACTTGGACCCCACCCCACAAGGGAACAAGGGGAAGAAGCAACTAATTGACTTGGACACCACCCCACAAGGGAACAAGGGCAAGAAGCAACTAAGTGACTTGGACCCCACCCCGCAAGGGAACAAGGGCAAGAAGCTACTAAGTGACTTGGACCCCACCCCGCAAGGGAACAAGGGCAAGAAGCAACTAAGTGACTTGGACCCCACTCCGCAAGGGAACAAGGGGAAGAAGCAACTAAGTGACTTGGACCTCACCGTGCAAGGGAACAAGGGCAAGAAGCTACTAAGTGACTTGGACCCCACCCCGCAAGGGAACAAGGGGAAGAAGCAACTAAGTGACTTGGACCCCACCCCGCAAGAGAACAAGGGGAAGAAGCTACTAAGTGACTTGGACCCCACCCCGCAAGGGAACAAGGGGAAGAAGCAACTAAGTGACTTGGACCCCACCCCGCAAGGGAACAAGGGCAAGAAGCTACTAAGTGACTTGGACCCCATCCCGCAAGGGAACAAGGGGAAGAAGCAACTAAGTGACTTGGACCCCACCCCGCAAGGGAACAAGGGGAAGAAGCAACTAAGTGACTTGGACCCCACCCCGCAAGAGAACAAGGGGAAGAAGCTACTAAGTGACTTGGACCCCACCCCGCAAGGGAACAAGGGGAAGAAGCAACTAAGTGACTTGGACCCCACCCCGCAAGGGAACAAGGGCAAGAAGCAACTAAGTGACTTGGACCCCACCCCGCAAGGGAACAAGGGCAAGAAGCAACTAAGTGACTTGGACCCCACCCCGCAAGGGAACAAGGGGAAGAAGCAACTAAGTGACTTGGACCCCACCCTGCAAGGGAACAAGGGCAAGAAGCTACTAAGTGACTTGGCCCCACCCCGCAAGGGAACAAGGGCAAGAAGCAACTAAGTGACTTGGACCCCACCCCGCAAGGGAACAAGGGGAAGAAGCTACTAAGTGACTTGGACCCCACCCCGCAAGGGAACAAGGGGAAGAAGCAACTAAGTGACTTGGACCCCACCCCGCAAGGGAACAAGTGGAATAAGAAGATATAGATATGTGACGACGAATTCGACAGAGATCATGTATATGATAAAAACAGGATTTACATACTTGAGAAATATGCTGGCGAAAGTTGAAGTCACTATCAAAGACAAGACCTAGACTACGAACAGTATCTGATGGGAATGTATCACTGCCAAGCAGTTTAACTGGAAAATGGCTGATGCTCTATTTCGTTGTTGCTTAATGCCAATAATAATAATAAGGTCTGTTTTATCTGGAGTAAGCTTTATCTTACTTGATTCCATCCACAACAAGATATCAGTAAAACAATCACTTAAAATTTAAACAGATTCTTCTACATTTGATTGTGAAAGTGATATGTAAACCTGTGTGTCATCAGCATACAGGTGATGACTGAGATTATGATTAGTAATGACTTGGCTGAGAGACATAGTATATAAGCTAAACAGAACAGGGCCAAGGACGGATCCTTGCAGCACTCTGAATGGGAGATGTTGTGGGCAAGATAGCGTGTCAGATATGTTAATGCTTTGGTGTCTGTCTGAAAAATATAATTTGAACCACCGAAGAGCTGTGTCAGAAATGCCAAAATGTCTATGAAGGCGTTGTAAAAGGAATAAATGATCAACTGCATCGAAAGTAGCTGAGAGATCTAGTAAAGTGAGTGCTGTGACTTTGCTATTGTCCATGTTGTCAATTATATCATTGTGCATCTTGAGAAGAGCCGTTTCAGTAGAGTAAAATCATTTATATGCAGATTGTAGATCATTTGATAAGTGATGTTTATAAATATGTCATAAATATGATTAGCAACTACTTTTTCAAATACTTCTGACAGAAAACTGAGATTGGAGATAGGACGATAATTCTTTAGGTAATTTTTACAGAGTTTGTTTTTAATAAGAGGATTTACAAGAGCTTGTTTGAAATCCCAAGGAACAACTCCGTCCTGCATTGAAAGGTTTATGATAGTAGTAATGGGAAAGATGAGTTGATTGATACAGCTTTTTAGTAGAAGTGTTGGAAATGGGTCAATATCACACGATTTGTTAAACTTTTAAATAACAATGAGAACTTCATTAGTAGTTGCAGGTGTGATACACTGTAGTGCATTTTCAGAAAATAATCATTAATGACAAAATTCAATTGAATGCGAGCAATCTTATCTGTGAAGTATGTTGAAAAAGAACTACACAATGTATCCAATGAAGAATGTTCAGGCAGTGCTTTTAATTTCTACCAATATAAAATTCTGTTTATGGATTTCCACATCTAGCGAGGGTTTTCAGAATTTGTTAAGATAACATTTGTATAGTAATCAGACTTTGCTTTTGACATCATGTGATTGCATATAATTATGTAGCTGTTTAGTATAATGGGATTGATCAAGTGGGGAACGAGTTCGTCGCCAAATTCTTTCAAGATATCGACAACAACGTTTTGCTACAACTATTTCTAGTGACATCCATAGCTATGGAGGGCGAACTTTACACTTTTAGGGGCATGTTTATCCAGGAGTTTACTTAATGTTTCATGGTACTGATTAACAAGCTCGCATAATCTAGATTTAGGTTGGATCAAAAGATCGGAATTTGCAAGATCGTCATGAAGGGTATTTATGTTAATTTTATTTATTCGTCAAAATGTTTGTTTAGGTCTTGACGCTGCCACCACAAATCAACAATGACATAACAGTGATCTGATAAACCAGCAGGAGGAAATATTGCCTTGTTAATGCAAGTAGATTTAGTAATAAAAAAGTTTAGCCAATGACCATGAACATGTGTAGGAACTGAAACGTGTTGATTTAATGCATATGTTCTAGTATTTAGACTTGGTAAATCAAGGTGGATATTGAATGACATCCATGAATGATCTAGTATTTAGACTTGGTAAATCAAGGTGGATATTGAATGACATCCATGAATGATCTAGTATTTAGACTTGGTAAATCAAGGTGGATATTGAATGACATCCATGAATGATCTAGTATTTAGACTTGGTAAATCAAGGTGGATACTGAATTCTAAGACGGTTTCAAGGAAATCTGGAAATTCATCAAAAAATGTATTTGTGCTTGCAGGAGGAAGGTAGAATGATGAATGTTTTATAACAATACATATTACCTCAAAGCTTTGGTATTGAGGTGTATGAATAATTTCTACTTTATATGTTTCAGGTACAAGAAATGCGACTCCACCACCCCTACCTGAATGGCGGGGGTGACGGTATAGGCAAAAACCATATGGACAAATGTCAGCAATGATAGCCATGTTTCTGTCAAAGCTAAAATATTTATGTGTTTAGATAAAATCAGATCAGAAAGGGCAGCAGATTTATTACGGACAAATCTAACATTTGTAGTGGCAAAGCACATGTCTTGAAATGTTTTTGGTCCAGGACTGATTGAGACATCACCTGCAAGGAGCATGGTAGACAGTCTAAATGATGGATTACAACCAAATGTTGTATACAATGTTCTGTGTGTTCACAGACCAAGACAAGAAAGATGTCAAACTGGAGTTTTTGAAAAGCTAATTCGTATACTATTGTTGATGAATATTTCAGAGTGTTTATAGGTATTATAGATATCTTCTTCACGAGAATAGCAGTTATCCTTAAATAATGTAGGCAAAGATAACAAACAAACGACCAGCACGAAGAGAAAATACATATTATACACTCAGTGATAATGAAGACTTAAAAAGAAAAACAATTCAAAAGGTAGAATATGACGTTGTTAAGGCTAAGTGCAGCTGCTGGGAAAGAAGTCACAATTCTGGGATTAAGACTAATTAATTTAATTAGACACAATTTTTATAATAGAGAGTCCTAGAATTACAGGAATGTACAGCATTCATTGTAGAATGGCTGGTTATTTGCAAGTACAGTTCAACTGGTGACTGCTTGAATAGACGTGCCACAGAATACACAAGCAAATATTGTCACATGGCTGCGTGCTAAATCAAACACTCTAGTTTTGCTTTCTTCTACACTGGGTGGAATGCAGTAAACAGACGCACCTACAACCGTCTGGATGACATGCTTTGGAGAGGTGCCAACTTCCACGTCATCCTCCTCTGCCTGCTGGGCTGTCTGTCAGAGGAACAGAAACACAGCCGTGAACATACCATGCACACAAACACACACACGCACATACACACAAACACACAGATGCATGCACGCACACATGCATGCCCGCCCAACACAGTTTTTGTGACCGTTTCGGTCAAAGTGGCACTTTGGGCCAACAACTACCACAAGTGGATGGTGGGTGGGTGGGTGGGTGGGTGAGTGAGTGAGTGAGTGACTGAGTGAGTGAGTGAGTGAGTGAGTGAGTGAGTGAGTGAGTGAGAATCATTGCAACAAACACACTTTCCAAGCAGCTCTTATTGCTTGCCTTAGTTAAAATACATTTCCTTTTTAAGAAACACATCAACTGGGGAAAGTATAAATAATACTATTTGTCACATTGCATAGCATTTCTAAACCAACTAAATATCAAATAGACTATTAGTTGTAACTTTAACAGTATCTCTGCAGAAGACTATACTGCCATTGTGTGCAACATGTTCTCTGCAAAAGACTATCCTCCTGACAGCTAAGTAGGTCAATGATAATTCTCCACTGCACACTTAAAAGGCCAAGTCACCAAGGCAGCTGTGGGCCAGGTATGTGGGACTGTGGAATACCTGGGGTGTGTCAGGTGGATCAGGTGGGTGAGGTAGGTAGAGGGCTACCCAACAAAGGCTACCCAACAAGGGCTACCCAAGCAGAGCTGTGAGCTGCAGAATATCACATGGAAGAAGGAGGCTTAGAACACCTAGCCATTGTTATAATATCTACTCCAAACAGCCCTATGTCTCATCAGAGCCTTCCTCCCAATATGTCTGGTGCTAGACGAGTTGTCTATTCAGAGCCTTCCTTTCCATATGTCTGGTGCTAGACGAGTTGTCTCATCAGAGCCTTCCTTTCCATATGTCTGGTGCTAGACGAGTTGTCTCATCAGAGCCTTCCTTTCCATATGTCTGGTGCTAGACGAGTTGTCTCATCAGAGCCTTCCTTTCCATATGTCTGGTGCTAGACGAGTTGTCTCATCAGAGCCTTCCTCTCCATATGCCTGGTGCTTAACGAGTTGACAAGTTGTACCTAACTTCTATGACACAACTGGGTCGGTCATCTGCCAGAGGGTTGATCCCTCTATTTCATGTTCACAAGGCAAACAACAAACCATTGAACCATAGTACCTGTTGACATAAGCCTGGACATAATGATTATATGTATGGTATCAGTGTTATCACACCAATTATATGTATGCTATCAGTGTTATCACACCAATTACTAGGATTCTGATAAAACTGATACATTTCTGGGTTTGCTGTAACTTGTGAATAGTAGCCTGGTCTCACCTGAGACATTTAATGTCTGTGTAAATATATTGAAGTAACTAGATAAGCCTGGTCTCACCAGAGACATTTAATGTCTGTGTAAATATATTGAAGTAACTAGATAAGCCTGGTCTCACCTGAGACATTTAATGTCTGTGTAAATATATTGAAGTAACTAGATAAGCCTGGTCTCACCAGAGACATTTAATGTCTGTGTAAATATATTGAAGTAACTAGATAAGCCTGGTCTCGCCTGAGACATTGATAGTTATCTTGGTCTTGTTAAAGGATCCTCCTCAATTAGATAGTTTTAAGGTAAAAATGGAAATGTTGAAAAGGAAACCCTTGGTGAAATGTTGTAACTTTGTCATGTGTGATCAGCGAGAAAACGGAAGTCATGTACATGATCAGCATTGACTTGCAAAATGTTTACCATTTTGTGTATCCTGTATTTGAGCCATACCAGAACTTATGACTAAAGTCAATTCTTTCAATGATTGAAAAAAATTATGCATTTCTTTATTAAATCGACTCTGTATGCTACTTAAACTATTCATATACTACATATTTAGACATCAATGAACCGGTGGGCTCAGTCAGTTGAGCTGCAGTTTTAAAGCTGTTCCGCATTTAAATTTGTTACTTACCTCATTTCAGACTCATTACACACAGCTACCTAGTGTCCACTACAACATGCTACCCAGTGTCCACTACAACATGCTATCTAGTGTCCGCTACAACATGCTACCTAGTGTCCACTACAACATGCTACCTAGCGTCCACTACAACATGCTACCCAGTGTCCACTACAACATGCTACCTAGTGTCCGCTACAACATGCTACCTAGTTTCCACTACAACATGCTACCTAGTGTCCACTACAACATGCTATCTAGTGTCCACTACAACATGCTATCTAGTGTCCACTACAACATGCTATCAAGTGTCCACTACAACATGCTATCTAGTGTCCACTACAACATGCTATCTAGTGTCCACTACAACATGCTTTCTAGTGTCCACTACAACATGCTTTCTAGTGTCCACTACAACATGCTATCTAGTGTCCACTACAACATGCTATCAAGTGTCCACTACAACAGGCTATCTAGTGTCCACTACAACATGCTATCAAGTGTCCACTACAACATGCTACCTAGTGTCCACTACAACATGCTACCAAGTGTCCACTACAACATGCTACCTAGTGTCCACTACAACATGCTACCCAGTGTCCACTACAACATGCTATCTAGTGTCCACTACAACATGCTACCTAGTGTCCACTACAACATGCTATCAAGTGTCCACTACAACATGCTATCTAGTGTCCACTACAACATGCTATCTAGTGTCCACTATAACATGCTATCTAGTGTCCACTACAACATGCTATCTAGTGTCCACTACAACATGCTATCTAGTGTCCACTACAACATGCTATCAAGTGTCCACTACAACAGGCTATCTAGTGTCCACTACAACATGCTATCAAGTGTCCACTACAACATGCTACCTAGTGTCCACTACAACATGCTACCAAGTGTCCGCTACAACATGCTATCTAGTGTCCACTACAACATGCTATCTAGTGTCCACTACAACATGCTATCTAGTGTCCACTACGACATGCTACCTAGCGTCCACTACAACATGCTACCTAGCTTCCACTACGACATGCTACCTAGCGTCCACTACATCTAATAGTCAAAGATAATTATGACTGACTGTCTGTCAATCTAATGGTCAAAGTTAATTATGACTGACTGTCAATTTAATGGTCAAAGTTAATTATTACTGACTATCTGTCAATCTAATGATCAATTAATTATGACTGACTGTCATTCCAGATGTGACATGATGAGAAGACACAAAGACACCAGCCCAGGTTACAGAACATGTACCTGTCAACACCACACATGACCTGTGGTTTCTGGATAGACCACACATGACCTTACAAAACCACACATGACCTGTCAACACCACACATGACCTGTGGATTCTGGATAGACCACACATGACCTGTCAGCACCTCACATGACCTGTGGATAGACCACACATGACCTGTCAACACCACACATGACCTGTGGATACTGGATAGACCACACATGACCTGTCAGCACCACACATGACCTGTGGATAGACCACACGACCTGTCAGCACCACACATGACCTGTGGATAGACAGACCACACATGACCTGTCAGCACCACACGTGACCTGTTGATAGACCACACATGACCTGTCAGCACCACACATGACCTGTTGATAGACCACACATGACATGTGTGGTTCCGACACTCACAATGCGACAACAATGTTCCCAATGGCACTTCAGACGAACTGTGCTGGTCATCAGCCTGCTGGCAGTAGCCGGGTGTGTGTTTTACCT
Source organism: Lamellibrachia columna (assembly GCA_963662155.1). NCBI lineage: Eukaryota > Metazoa > Annelida > Polychaeta > Sabellida > Siboglinidae > Lamellibrachia > Lamellibrachia columna. Next base: position 440,597 of record OY759262.1, read on the forward strand.
CCACCACTACACAGCAATACCTGTGTACATGCTAGACCAACTCAACCTGCGGCCGTTCTTTCTACCAAACATCATGTGCCATCAATGCAACAACTTCACTGTCAAGTACGTGATCGCCAACAAACAACTGTGTGCAAGTGTTGACAGTGTGTTCCTCCTGATTGTCGTCTTGTCCTTCCATCCCCACGCTGATGCACGGCGCGCCATCCGCAACTCGTGGGGTGGAGTGCGCACATATCATGGTCGAAACATTCGTACCATATTTGCATTTGGTATGCACACCGATGTCAACTTTAACCGCCAGGTGGCACTGGAGCAGCAACAATATGGCGACATGCTCCAGGGTGACTTTGAAGAGAATTACCAGAGTCTGACCAATAAGACTCTCATGGCCCTCATGTGGACAATTAAGTACTGCCCAAATGCTAACTATGTGCTAAAGACAGATGACGACAGCTTCAATGTGCCACAGCGTTATGTTGACTATCTGATCCACGTGACACAAGACAGATTCGTGGGTGGCTACTGCTTCACGGTGTTTCCTGACCGACGCATCAGTTCAAAGTACTATGTGTCAAAGGAGATGTACCCTGATACCTACTTCCCTACATACTGCGCTGGACCTGGGTATGTTCTGTCTAGACGTGCCGTCAGTGACTTGGTGGCTGTCGCTACGAACGTGCGCTACCTGCCCATGGAGGACGTGTACACTGCCGGTATGTGTCGCGTAGCTGCTGGCATACGATATGTACACATTACTGGCACTGTCATCAGTCAAGATGAAATGACAGCATGCGCACTCGCTACATGGGCAAAAAGTGCGCACAACATTGTTCCCGGCGATGCAGTGAGACTTTGGGAGAAAGTAGTAAAAGCAGACAGAACAACTGATTGTGTCAGTCGCAACTTTCGCATCTTCTTAATGTTTCTCGTTGCAATGGTCATTTGGTGTAAGATTCTCGCAAATCTTCATCATAGACAGTCACCTGCCATTTACTGACATTGAGCTGCAATCTCTGCTAAATGACAAATCTGCTTATATTGCAACCTTATATAGCAACCTTATATTGCAACCTTATATTGCAACCTTATATTGCAACCTTCTGGAGAAAATCTCATCCATAGAATGTCTTTGAATTACAGTAACAGTTTGGACAGTGGGAGCCTTGTACAGTTGTACTTGGTCAGTAGAAACAGTTCGGACAGTGGGAGACAGTGGGAGCCTTGTACAGTTGTACTTGGTCAGTAGAAACAGTTCGGACAGTGGGAGACAGTGGGAGCCTTGTACAGTTGGATATACTTGGTCAGTAGAAACAGTTCGGACAGTGGGAGACAGTGGGAGCCTTGTACAGTTGTATATACTTGGTCAGTAGAAACAGTTTGGACAGTGGGAGCGTTGTACAGTTGTATATACTTGGTCAGTAGAAACAGTTTGGACAGTGGGAGCTTTCTGCAGTTGTACTTGATCAGTAGAAACAGTTTGGACAGTGGGAGCCTTGTACAGTTGTATATACTTGGTCAGTAACAATATTCAACAAGATTTGCCATCCAAGCCAAAGCCCCAGATGGCAAGTGGACAAGGAAGCCATTGGCTTATCAAGAGTCCAACAATGTTCATCTAATTATAACCCTGAGATATGTGTCAACCTTGTTTTTAAACATATTCACGCTGCTAGCAGTTACACAATCTGTAGACAATTTGTTCCATTCATTTATTGTCCTCTGTGAGAACGAGTGCTTCCTGATGTCCAATCTACATTGATCCTTTACTAATTTTACCTCATGTCCTCTAGTTCTGCTATCCTTCTTGAGTGAGAAAAACATATTTCTATCAGTATTTTCATACCCATTCAATATCTTAAAAACTTCAATCTGATCTCCTCTTAACCTCCTTGTCTCTAGAGTTGTTAAACCACATTCTTTCAGGCGTTCTTCATAACCAAGGTCTCTCAGTTCTGGAATCATTTCAGTTGCTCTCCTTTGTATGCGTACAAGCGTATCTATATCCTTCTTACGATATGGTCTCCATGCTTGTATACAGTATTCCAAATGAGGTCTAACTATTGCTTTATACAGAGGTATAATTAACTTTTTTCCCTTGTATGTTATGTTTCTTCTAATCAATCCAAGAATTTGATTACCCTTTGAAGCTGCAATACCACACTGCTCTGAAACTTTCATATCAGCGCTTATTGTAACTCCTAAGTCTTTTTCTTTTACAGTAGTACCCAGAACAGTATCTCCCATTTTATAGTTTACATCCAAGTTCCCATGTCCTGTATGTAGGCATTTACATTTCCCAAAATTGAACAACATCTGCCATTTCTCAGACCATTTCACTAATCTGTCTAGATCGTTTTGTAAATGTTGATTATCACCATCAGTATTAACCTTTCTAAACAGTTTTGTGTCATCCGCAAATTTCAGTATGTTACTTGTTATACTGTCGTCCAAGTCATTGATATATATTAAGAATAATATAGGTCCTAATACTGATCCTTGAGGTACCCCACTCAAAACCGATTTCCAATTTGAAACTTCTCCATCTACTACAACTCATTGTCTTCTGTCAGTCAGCCATTGTTCTATCCAGTCAGTTATGCTATCCCCGATACCATGGACTTTTAATTTAAGTAGTAATCTTTGATGTGGCACTTTGTCAAAAGCTTTCTGAAAATCTAAGTAGATAATATCTACTGGCGATCCCACGTCTATCCACTTAGTGATTTCTTCCAAAAAACATAACATATTTGTTAAGCATGACCTCGCTTTAAGGAATCCATGTTGAGATGAATTTAATAATTTATGCTTAACAAGGAAGTCCACCATATGGTCTTTAATTAACCTTTCTAATAATTTACAAATCACTGACGTTAAACTCACTGGTCTGTAATTCTCTGACTTATTTCTCGAACCCTTTTTAAATAATGGTATGATGTTTGCTTCTTTCCATTCAAACGGAACAACTCCCTCTTTTAATGACAAGTTGAATACTCTTGCAAGTGGTATACTGATTTGTTTCCATTAGTAATTTTGGAGGAATTCCATCCACTCCCGGTGATTTATTATCCTTCATTGCCTTTATTTTCTTAGCTACCATTTCTGGAGTTACAATTAACAGTCCTAAATACCTAGTCAGATTTAGCCTCCTGAAATTTAGCATCAGCAACTGGTAATGAACTAATATCTTCTTTGGTAAACACTGAACTGAAGTAAAAACAGTTTGGACAGTGGGAGCCTTGTACAGTTGTATATACTTGGTCAGTAGAAACAGTTTGGACAGTGGGAGCCTTGTACAGTTGTATATACTTGGTCAGTAGAAACAGTTTGGACAGTGGGAGCCTTGTACAGTTGTACTTGGTCAGTAGTATTGGGCATTACCAGTTGTTTAGGAACCAGTAAAGATTACAGAGAATTCTTCCATTAAATGAATAAAAAATGAAAATAGACGTTTTGTTTATTGTCCTATAATTTTATTTGTTTATTGTCCTATAATGTTATGCCTCAGGGCAGCGAACTGAGGACGTCTACCCCATTAAAATGCAAATGCGTGGCAGAGCATGTAGCTGGCCACTGCCTGCAGTCGACCTCCCCTCTAGTCGTCTCAACCAAACTGAGCCACTAGATAAAGTGGGGCTAGACCAAGTGTGTGGGATAGATCTGTGCAAATCTACTCCACCTTAAACTTTCAGGCAGAGGAGGCCGCTGGGAGTTCTTAGTCACGACCCTACACGTATGGCGGCCCTAGTGTGAAGGTCGTTTTGTCATTGACATGGAGCTCACAATGACGTTCGTATCCTGCTAGGGCGACAGAGCAGCCTTCTTTAAGGGCAGCACTGCTCCCTCCAATTGGAAAGCAACATCCTATCGCCACTACAAGCAGCAAGCACAGGCCAGGCTACGTGCTATGAAGGAGGCCTGGTGGTCTGATAGAGCTAGCGAGATTCAACAAGCATCTGATCAGAAGGACGCGAAACGTTTCTATGATGGCCTCAAAGCAGCGTATGGGACCCAGTCATGTGGGGCGACACCACTCTTGAGTGCCGATGGAAAAACACGTATTACAGATCGAAGTGAAATTTTCAAACGATGGACTGAACATTATAACAATGTGCTAAACCGACCATCAACCATCTCATTGGCAGCATTCGATGAAGTAACACAACATCCAATCATCCATGAACTAGAAGCACGTCCAAATATCGCAGAAACCACTCAAGCGATAAAGAAACTGACAAGTGGAAAAGCTGCGGGTTCTGATGCAATTGCTGCAGAAATATACAAACACGGAGGAATAAACCTCACTAAACGACTTGTCCAACTCTTCACCATCATCTGGGACAGCAGATCCGTCCAGCAGGACTTCAAAGACGCATCGCTTGTACATATCTACAAGTGATAGGGTGACAGAGCCATCTGCAACAACCACTATGGCATATCCCTACTATGCATAGTTGGCAAAATACTCGCCCGGATTATGCTAAATCGGCTGGCACACCATATAGCACACCATATAGCACACCATATAGCACACCATATAGCACACCATATAGCACACCATATAGCCAGGGCTTGTACTACTGACACGATCTTCGCAATGCGACAAATACAACAAAAGTGTCGCGAACAAAACCAAGACGTCCACATGGTCTTCATAGACCTTACCAAGTCTTTTGATTCAGTTAACAGAACAGGGCTCTGGAAACTGTTAGCAAAAGTTGGCTGTCCAGACACATTCATTGACGTAATGCGATCCTTCCTTCAAATGGCACCAAACAGAGTTGCTGTTCTCAATTATATTTTCCATCATGCTCCAAGATGCTTTCCACGATAACGATCTAAGCGTTTGTTTACATTCAATTTCATACCAAAGGAAACATGTTTAATCTACAGTGCCTGAAAGCCAAGACCAAGACTACAGAACTACTTGTCTGAGACCTGCTGTTTGCTGATGACTGTGCACTCATTGCACACTCAATCAACGACAATGAGAATCACCGACTCTTGCTAAAGCAGCCCGCCGATTTGGACTCACAATCAGTCTAAAGAAAACGGAAGTTATGTTCCAACCAAAGCCTGGCACCAACCATGTACCACCAAATATTACTATTGAAAGTACGTTGTCCGAAAATGCAATGATTGATGATGACATCTCTGCATGTCTTGGAGAGGCAAGTGCTTCTTTCGGCAGACTAACCAAGCGCCTCTGGAATAAACGTGGCGTGTGCCTGAGCACAGAAATCAACGTGTATTGTGCCGTCATACTTACAACCCTGCTCTACGGATGTGAGGCATGGACCCCATACCAACGACATATCAAACGACTATATCAGTGTCGCTGGGTTGACTCATGCTAGGGTGGCCTGTGCTAGGGTGGTTCTTGCTGGGTTGACTCGTTCTAGGATGGTCCTTGCTGGGTTGACACGTTCTAGGATGGTTCTTGCTGGGTTGACTCATGCTAGGATGGTCCTTGCTGAGTTAACTCATGCTGGGATGGTCCTTGCTGGGTTGGCTCATGCTAGGATGGTCCTTGCTGGGTTGACTCATGCTAGGATGATCCTTGCTGGGTTGACTCATGCTAGGATGGTCCTTGCTGGGTTGGCTCATGCTAGGATGGTCCTTGCTGGGTTGACTCATGCTAGGGTGGCCTATGCTAGGGTGGTCCTTGTTGGGTTGACTCATGCTAGGGTGGCCTGTTCTAGGATGGTCCTTGCTGGGTTTGAGATCATGCTAGGATGGCCCTTGCTGGGTTGGCTCATGTTAGGATGGTCCTTGCTGGGATGACTCATGCTAGGATGGTCCTTGCTGGGTTGACTCATGCTAGAATGGTCCTTGCTGGGTTTACTCATGCTAGGGTGGCCTGTGCTACGGTGGTCCTTGCTGGGTTGACTCGTTCTATGATGGTCCTTGTTGGGTTGACTCGTTCTAGGATGGTCCTTGCTGGGTTGACTCGTTCTAGGATGGTCCTTGCTGGGTTGACTCATGCTAGGATGGTCCTTGCTGGGTTAGCTCATGCTGGGATGGTCATTGCTGGGTTGACTCATGCTAGGGTGGCCTATGCTAGGGTGGTCCTTGCTGGGTTGACCCATGCTAGGGTGGCCTGTGCTAGGATGGTCCTTGTTGGGTTGACTCATGCTAGGGTGGTCCTTGTTGGGTTGACTCATGCTAGGGTGGCCTATGCTAGGGTGGCCCTTGATGGGTTGGCTCATGCTAGGATGGCCTGTGCTAGGGTGGCCCTTGCTGGGTTGACTCATGCTAGGGTGGCCTGTGCTAGGGTGGCCCTTGCTGGGTTGACTCATGCTAGGGTGGCCTGTGCTAGGGTGGTCCTTGTTGGGTTGACTCATGCTAGGGTGGCCTATGCTAGGGTGGCCCTTGTTGGGTTGACTCATGCTAGGGTGGCCTATGCTAGAGTGGCCCTTGCTGGGTTGACTCATGCTAGGGTGGCCTGTGCTAGGGGGCCCTTGTTGGGTTGATTCATGCTAGGGTGGCCTATGCTAGGGTGGCCCTTGTTGGGTTGACTCATGCTAGGGTGGCCTGTGCTAGGATGGTCCTTGTTGGGTTGGCTCATGCTAGGGTGGCCTGTGCTAGGGTGGCCCTTGTTGGGTTGACTCATGCTAGGGTGGCCTGTGCTAGGGTGGTCCTTGTTGGGTTGACTCATGCTAGGGTGGCCTGTGCTAGGATGGTAATTGTTGGGTTGACTCATGCTAGGGTGGCCTATGCTAGGGTAGCCCTTGCTGGGTTGATTCATGCTAGGATGGTCCTTGTTGGGTTGACTCATGATAGGGTGGCCTGTTCTAGGATGGTCCTTGCTGGGTTGACTCATGCTAGAGTGGCCTGTTCTAGGATGGTCCTTGTTGGGTTGACTAATGCTAGGGTGGCCTGTTCTAGGATGGTCCTTGTTGGGTTGACTCATGCTAGGGTGGCCTGTTCTAGGATGGTCCTTGTTGGGTTGACTCATGCTAGGGTGGCCTGTGCTAGGATGGTCCTTGCTGGGTTGATCCATGCTAGGATGGCCCTTGCTGGATTGGCTCATGCTAGGATGGTCCTTGCTGGGTTGACTCATGCTAGGGTAGCCTGTGCTAGGGTGGTCCTTGCTGGGTTGACTCATGCTAGGATGGTCCTTGCTGGGTTGACTCATGCCAGGGTGGCCTGTGGTAGGGTGATCCTTGCTGGGTTGACTCATGCTAGGATGGTCCTTGTGGGTTGACTCTTGCTAGGGTGGCCTGTGCTAGGGTGGTCCTTGCTGGGTTGACTCATGTTAGGATGGTCCTTGCTGTGTTGACTCATGCTAGGGTGGCCCATGCATCACTGTATGTTACATAATTAAACTTGCCACAATGATGTCGTATTTCACTAATGCCGCTATATATAGCTAATATTTGGTTGTCTCAATGTAAATCCATGGAGTATTCTTGCAAGAGCAGCTGGCAAGTTCAAAGTAATGATCACAAGTTTCAAGCCACAGTAACCTTTGCCCACATCAATTTGTTCACGATAAAATCAGAACATACTTTGTACACTGCAGCTGAATACATCAACATGAATGTGCACAAGAGATTATATACACTGCAGATGTTCCACAAGAGACTTGTACACCTGAGTACATGCATACACATGTCCATACACTCTGCCACAGTTGGTCTCACCTGTTTCAGTTTCTGCTGTATCTCGGCGTACCCCTTGCCGAGACTGGCGGCTGTCAGCTGTGTGGCGAGTAGACGGGACAGGTGTTTGATCTGGGCTTGGGTGCCCGCTGCAGCTATGGGTGTGTAGGTCGCCTGGAACTGGGCTGGCATTGTGTCTGGCAACATCACCTACAACGCAGGCACAATTAGTCAACATTACCTCATAACAACACACAACAAATATGCCAAGATAGCCTTGCAATAACTAACAGTCAAAAACACGAATTTCCAGTTTGGCTAGTTTTCATTCTAGAAGTTATTATGGTTCCTTTCTCAATCTCGCTTTGCTCTTCACGGTCTGCAGTATTCAAGAATAACATACATACAAGGAGCTGTGTTTGTGTTTGGTCTTTGGCATGAGGTTAGTCCAACAGTGTCTATGGTGGAGCCTTTGTGGAGCCATGGCATCATGGTGCTATGTGTCACCCCATGTCATCATGTGGGGTACTATGTGTTACATTATGTCATCATGTGGGGTGATATGTGTCACCCCATGTCATCATGTGGGATGCTGTGTTACATTATGTCATCATGTGGGGGTGATATGTGTTACACCATGTCATCATGTGGGATGCTATGTTTTACATTATGTCATCGTGTGGGGTGATATGTGCTACCCCATGTCATCATGTGGGATGCTGTGTTACATTATGTCATCATGTGGGATGCTATGTGTTACATTATGTCATCGTGTGGGGTGATATGTGCTACCCCATGTCATCATGTGGGGTGCTATGTGTTACATTATGTCATCAAGTGGGGTGCTATGTGTCACCCCATGTCATCATGTGGAGTGCTATGCATTACATTATGTCATCAAGTGGGGTGCTATGTGTCACCCCATGTCATCATGTGGGGTGCTATGCATTACATTATGTCATCAAGTGGGGTGCTATGTGTCACCCTTATGTCATCATGTGGGGTGCTATGTTACATTATGTCAGCAAGTGGGGTGCTATGTGTCACCCCATGTCATCATGTGGGGTGCTATGTGTTACATTATGTCATCAAGTGGGGTGCTATGTGTCACCCAATGTCATCATGTGGAGTGCTATGTGTTACATTATGTCATCAAGTGGGGTGCTATGTGTCACCCCATGTCATCATGTGGGGTGCTATGTATTACATTATGTCATCAAGTGGGGTGCTATGTGTCACCCTTATGTCATCATGTGGGGTGCTATGTTACATTATGTCAGCAAGTGGGGTGCTATGTGTCGCCCCATGTCATCATGTGGGGTGCTATGTGTTACATTATGTCATCAAGTGGGGTGCTATGTGTCACCCCATGTCATCATGTGGGGTGCTATGTGTTACATTGTGTCATCAAGTGGGGTGCTATGTGTCACCCCATGTCATCATGTGGGGTGCTATGTGTTACATTATGTCATCAAGTGGGGTGCTATTTGTCACCACACGTCATCATGTGGGATGCTATGTGTTACTTTATGTCATCATGTGGGCTGCTATGTGTCACCCCATGTCATCATGTGGGGTGCTGTGTTACCCCACATAAAACACCTTAATCGCGACTATCATCGACAAATACGCGCCAGCCATCAACCACATCATAATGGGTTCACCAGAACACGCTATGGCATACAGATGAGCTGTCGGAAGCAAAACGAAACCACCTCCACTCCAAACGCCGATGGCGAAAAGAGAAACTCGTACACAGACAGATCTTCACAACGTTATGAAATGCCTACCAACTACCAGCGCAGCTAAACCAAGGCACTATTGCATGCTGATAAACCAAGGCACTATTGCATGCTGATAAACCAAGGCACTATTGCATGCTGATAAAAGATGCTGGCCATAAAATGAAAGAAATGTTCTGTGTAACAAACGCACTGTTCGGCCAATCCAATAGAGTGCAAGTTACCGATGTTGATGGAACAATGTCTGAACCAAAAGATGTCACCTGCGTGGTACTACAAGGTGCCATACTTAGGCTGTTATTTAGGTGTCATGCACCTTAGATCAATTCCTTTCCAGTGACATTATAGCTTCCAAAATCCTTACTACAAGTTCGAGTAAATTTTTATACAGGTATGCCAGAAACTTTAATCTAAAAACAAAAAACTTTTAATGTCTGCTTTGATTTAATGTCATTTTGATTACACATGTTCAGCTTGGACTGTCGAGGAAGATGAAATTTAGAATGCAGTGTACACAGAATAAGATTATCAGATATATGTTACACACTTCACCGAGGTTTCATGTTGGTGTTAATGAATTTAAGTATGTTGGATTATTACCTGTTGAATATAGAATATCATGAATGGTAGCACTGTAGACTATCCTAGAGCAAATACTGATATGGTTCAGAACCAAGATTTATACAATACAATAGTATGTTGGATTATTACCTGTTGAATATAGAATATCATGAATGGTAGCACTGTAGACTATCCTAGAGCAAATACTGATATGGTTCAGAACCAAGATTTATACAATACAAGAGCAAGTGATCTACCATGTGTGATACTAAGAGTAAACGGCTCCGGATGAAGTTTGCTTATATATACAGGCATATGCATATGGAATAACTTGCCACTCACAACCAAACACTGTCGCTATAAAAAGAGTTTAAAAATGAAGTCAAGTCCCTTTTATTTAGCCAATGGGTGGCTCAGGAACTAAATATTTATGTTATATCATAACATCATCAAACTTAGCCTTTTAACTATATTAATTTGTTCATGAGTGTGATAATACCTTTGTCTAAGTCATTTACAAATTTTAATTGAGTAGTCACCTTTTGTGTTATCATGCCATCTTATTTATTTATTTATTGCATTTTTGTTGAGGACCACATTGGAAATAAGTGTACTTCGGTGAGCTTTGATGTGTTATCCTCGGTATTATTGATATATATATATATATATGTTACTGCTATCCATGTATTCAATTCTACTGAATAAACTCAATCAATCAATCAATCCTACTGCAGCGACTCTGCAACATTGGACTGAGCCATACGGTGATCGCACGGTTTACTTCATACCTTGGGGTAGAACAAATGCTGTAAAGATAAGACAACGCACATCTGCTCGAAGAACAACACAGCATCATGTTCCGCAGGGGTCGGTTCTCGGTCCCATGCTGTTTAATCAATACTGTCTATCATATGTACGCTGGTGACACTCAACTTAATGCCGAGTGTCCACCATCCCAACACAGAGATGCACTTCTACGCATTGATGAATGTGTGCGCGAGCTGAGACAGTGATTAACCAACAACAAACTTGATGCCGAGTGTCCACCATCCCAACACAGAGATGCACTTCTACGCATTGATGAATGCATGCGCGAGCTGAGACAGTGGTTAACCAACAACAAACTTGATGCCGAGTGTCCACCATCCCAACACAGAGATGCACTTCTACGCATTGATGAATGCATGCGCGAGCTGAGACAGTGGTTAACCAACAACAAACTTAATGCCGAGTGTCCACCATCCCAACACAGAGATGCACTTCTACGCATTGATGAATGCGTGCGCGAGCTGAGACAGTGATTAACCAACAACAAACTTAATGCCGAGTGTCCACCATCCCAACACAGAGATGCACTTCTACGCATTGATGAATGCGTGCGCGAGCTGAGACAGTGATTAACCAACAACAAACTTGATGCCGAGTGTCCACCATCCCAACACAGAGATGCACTTCTACGCATTGATGAATGCGTGCGCGAGCTGAGACAGTGGTTAACCAACAACAAACTTGATGCCGAGTGTCCACCATCCCAACACAGAGATGCACTTCTACGCATTGATGAATGCGTGCGCGAGCTGAGACAGTGATTAACCAACAACAAACTTGATGCCGAGTGTCCACCATCCCAACACAGAGATGCACTTCTACGCATTGATGAATGCCTGCGCGAGCTGAGACAGTGATTAACCAACAACAAACTTGATGCCGAGTGTCCACCATCCCAACACAGAGATGCACTTCTACGCATTGATGAATGCGTGCGCGAGCTGAGACAGTGGTTAACCAACAACAAACTTGATGCCGAGTGTCCACCATCCCAACACAGAGATGCACTTCTACGCATTGATGAATGCCTGCGCGAGCTGAGACAGTGGTTAACCAACAACAAACTTGATGCCGAGTGTCCACCATCCCAACACAGAGATGCACTTCTACGCATTGATGAATGCGTGCGCGAGCTGAGACAGTGGTTAACCAACAACAAACTTAATGCCGAGTGTCCACCATCCCAACACAGAGATGCACTTCTACGCATTGATGAATGCGTGCGCGAGCTGAGACAGTGGTTAACCAACAACAAACTTAATGCCGAGTGTCCACCATCCCAACACAGAGATGCACTTCTACGCATTGATGAATGCGTGCGCGAGCTGAGACAGTGGTTAACCAACAACAAACTTGATGTCGAGTGTCCACCATCCCAACACAGAGATGCACTTCTACGCATTGATGAATGCGTGCGCGAGCTGAGACAGTGGTTAACCAACAACAAACTTGATGCCGAGTGTCCACCATCCCAACACAGAGATGCACTTCTACGCATTGATGAATGCGTGCGCGAGCTGAGACAGTGGTTAACCAACAACAAACTTGATGCCGAGTGTCCACCATCCCAACACAGAGATGCACTTCTACGCATTGATGAATGCCTGCGCGAGCTGAGACAGTGGTTAACCAACAACAAACTTGATGCCGAGTGTCCACCATCCCAACACAGAGATGCACTTCTACGCATTGATGAATGCGTGCGCGAGCTGAGACAGTGGTTAACCAACAACAAACTTGATGCCGAGTGTCCACCATCCCAACACAGAGATGCACTTCTACGCATTGATGAATGCGTGCGCAAGCTGAGACAGTGGTTAACCAACAACAAACTTGATGCCGAGTGTCCACCATCCCAACACAGAGATGCACTTCTACGCATTGATGAATGCGTGCGCAAGCTGAGACAGTGGTTAACCAACAACAAACTTGATGCCGAGTGTCCACCATCCCAACACAGAGATGCACTTCTACGCATTGATGAATGCGTGCGCAAGCTGAGACAGTGGTTAACCAACAACAAACTTAATGCCGAGTGTCCACCATCCCAACACAGAGATGCACTTCTACGCATTGATGAATGCGTGCGCGAGCTGAGACAGTGGTTAACCAACAACAAACTTGATGCCGAGTGTCCACCATCCCAACACAGAGATGCACTTCTACGCATTGATGAATGCGTGCGCGAGCTGAGACAGTGGTTAACCAACAACAAACTTAATGCCGAGTGTCCACCATCCCAACACAGAGATGCACTTCTACGCATTGATGAATGCGTGCGCGAGCTGAGACAGTGGTTAACCAACAACAAACTTGATGCCGAGTGTCCACCATCCCAACACAGAGATGCACTTCTACGCATTGATGAATGCCTGCGCAAGCTGAGACAGTGGTTAACCAACAACAAACTTCTGTTCAACAAGGATAAAACTGAGGCGATAACATTTCGGTCCTTCAGTGTACGGTCACCAACTGTCAGCTCTGTCATCAGTGTTTGTGGCGTGACGATTCCATTAAAGATGGCTGTTCGTAATATTGGCGTTTAAAGTGAAACCAAAGGCATTTTGGGGGCTTTTGTATCTATAAGAGTACTTGAAAACTAACTATTTACAACTATATATACAACTATCAAAAATATCACACAAGTGGTTAACTAAATATACCTCACTGAACACCAAAAATCTGTTTTGCATGGGCAGCACCACATTTGTTCAGAATCCTACGTCAAGAGTGCTGACTAGGTTTCCAACAACTCCAACTTTAAATGTTTGATCGTACACGATTTTTTTTACATACTTGCCAATAAGTTTGAACAAGCTGTTTGCATCTAAATATAATCAATTTATTTGGCAAGATAGTCCATTCATTCATTGTTTACTAACCTCCTCGCGTTCCAGTTTGACAGTTCTCTTAATCGAGTGTTTGTGTGTTGTTGAAGCCTTCAGCTGAGGTACATGCTGGAAGATTGTCTGTACCGCTTCAGGCTTTAACGACAACTCTCTCTATACTTCGCTGAATGATGCTTACATAATAATGTAACAATTATTGCTGTGTGTAAATCCAATATAAAAGAAAATAACAATATAATCGTACACCTCAACCACGTTAAAAATACATCGCACATCCTACGTCACAGCTGCATCAGGGGTTAGGGGACTGCTCGCCACTGATTGGTCAAAATTGCGAACACTGACAAATATGTCAGCCTCCACGAAAAATGACAGAACACCAGAATTTCGCACTTTTAGAACATATTCCCAGTTAACCACTTATGTGATATTCCGAGTTAACCACTTATGTGATATTCCGAGTTAACCACTTATGTGATATTCCCAGTTAACCACTTATGTGATATTCCCAGTTAACCACTTATGTGATATTCCCAGTTAACCACTTATGTGATATTCCCAGTTAACCACTTATGTGATATTCCCAGTTAACCACTTATGTGATATTCTCAGTTAACCACTTATGTGATATTCCCAGTTAACCACTTATGTGATATTCCTGATTATAGTTGCAAATGTTTAATTTTTAGGCACTCTTATAGGGGCAAAGGCCCAAATCAATGCCTTAGATTTCACTTTAACTTGACAGCAAGTTAGACATGTCGGCCCAAGTGTTGAATGCTTTCCGTGGCGCATACTTCCATCTGCTTCGTATTGCTAAGATATGCGCTAGCCTGATGACTTCAGCAGAAATGAAGTGCTCTGTGACATCGCTGACCACTTTATACATCAAAGCTTTCAAGGCACTCATTATTTTAAATTCGCTTTTAAAGTCTAATATGTTGTTTTCAGGTCGTCCTTCTTATGTACTCATTAAGATTGTATAATCTACTTTAACTAAGTTTTATTATGGTTTACAACTTTATTCTCTGATTGTCTCACTTTTATTATAAATACATAGTCTCATCTTTATCATACAACACTTTTAGCTATAATGTTTTTAAATGACACTATACCTAAACGTTCTTTCAGGCTGACTTTTGGTTTACTTCAGTCTCATGTATGCATATATAATTTTACACTGTACACACTGTTGAACAGTCGTACTCTGGAAACAAGTGTTTAAATAAAGTTCATTACCCCATGTCACCATGTGGGGTGCTATGTGTTACCCCATGTCATCATGTGTGGTGCTATGTGATACCCCAAGTCATCATGTCGGGTGCTATGTGTTATTCCATATCATCATGTGGACTATGTGTTACCCAATGTCATCATATGGCGTGTTTTCCCCACCTACCATGCTAAGCAGTACAAGGTCAGCCACATTCTGTGCAGTGAGTCGAGTGATCAGGTCTTCCGCTGAGATGTCAATGGCTGTCTGTTTCAGGGATTCTGTGGGTTTAGGGGCAGACACCCCCAGGCCAACGTAGGGCGTCATGCCATAGTCATCCTCCTCCTCGTGGGATGGCGTCACCTGTCACAAGTCAACCGGTTAAACTGCTTTATACAATTTCTGATGATAAATATATTACAGCAATCAAGATTATAACATGAAGTATAACATTGTTAATTTATATTATAACATGAAGTATAACATTGTTAATTTATATTAAAACATTAAGTATAACATTGCTAATTTAGATTAAAACATGAAGTATAACATTGTTAATTTAGATTATAACATGAAGTATAACATTGTTAATTTAGATTATAACATGACGTATAACATTGTTAAATTATATTAAAACATAAAGTATAACATTGTTAATTTAGATTATAACATGAAGTATAACATTGTTAATTTAGATTATAACATGAAGTATAACATTGTTAATTTATATTAAAACAAAGTATAACATTGTTAATTTAGATTAAAACATGAAGTATAACATTGTTAATTTATATTAAAACATTAAGTATAACATTGCTAATTTAGATTAAAACATGAAGTATAACATTGTTAATTTAGATTATAACATGAAGTATAACATTGTTAATTTAGATTATAACATGACGTATAACATTGTTAAATTATATTAAAACATAAAGTATAACATTGTTAATTTAGATTATAACATGAAGTATAACATTGTTAATTTAGATTATAACATGAAGTATAACATTGTTAATTTATATTAAAACATAAAGTATAACATTGTTAATTTATATTAAAACATAAAGTATAACATTGCTAATTTAGATTAAAACATGAAGTATAACATTGTTAATTTAGATTATAACATGAAGTATAACATTGTTAATTTAGATTATAACATGAAGTATAACATTGTTAATTTATATTAAAACATTAAGTATAACATTGCTAATTTAGATTAAAACATGAAGTATAACATTGTTAATTTAGATTATAACATGAAGTATAACATTGTTAATTTAGATTATAACATGACGTATAACATTGTTAAATTATATTAAAACATAAAGTATAACATTGTTAATTTAGATTATAACATGAAGTATAACACTGTTAATTTAGATTAAAACATTAAGCATAACACTGTTAATTTAGATTATAACATTAAGTATAACATTGTTAATTTAGATTAAAACATGAAGTATAACATTGTTAATTTAGATTAAAACATTAAGTATAACATTGTTAATTTAGATTAAAACATTAAGTATAATACTGTTAATTTAGACTAAAACATGAAGTAAAATATTGTTAATTTAGATTAAAACATGAAGTATAACACTGTTAATTTAGATTAAAACATTAAGTAAAACATTGTTAATTTAGATTATAACATGAAGTATAACATTGTTAATTTAGATTAAAACATGAAGTATAACACTGTTAATTTAGATTAAAACATGAAGTAAAACATTGTTAATTTAGATTATAACATGAAGTATAACATTGTTAATTTAGATTAAAACATTAAGTATAACACTGTTAATTTAGATTAAAACATTAAGTATAACATTGCTAATTTAGATTAAAACATGAAGTAAAACATTGTTAATTTAGATTAAAACATGAAGTATAACACTGTTAATTTAGATTAAAACATTAAGTATAACATTGCTAATTTAGATTAAAACATGAAGTAAAACATTGTTAATTTAGATTAAAACATGAAGTAAAACATTGTTAATTTAGATTATAACATGAAGTATAACATTGTTAATTTAGATTAAAACATTAAGTATAACACTGTTAATTTAGATTAAAACATGAAGTATAACATTGTTAATTTAGATTATAACATGAAGTATAACACTGTTAATTTAGATTAAAACATTAAGTATAACATTGCTAATTTAGATTAAAACATGAAGTAAAACATTGTTAATTTAGATTAAAACATGAAGTATAACATTGTTAATTTAGATTAAAACATTAAGTATAACATTGTTAATTTAGATTAAAACATTAAGTATAACATTGCTAATTTAGATTAAAACATTAAGTATAACATTGCTAATTTAGATTAAAACATGAAGTAAAACATTGTTAATTTAGATTAAAACATGAAGTATAACATTGTTAATTTAGATTAAAACATTAAGTATAACACTGTTAATTTAGATTAAAACATGAAGTAAAACATTGTTAATTTAAATTATAACATGAAGTATAACATTGTTAATTTAGATTATAACATAAAGTATAACACTGTTAATTTAGATTATAACATGACGTATAACATTGTTAAATTATATTAAAACATAAAGTATAACATTGTTAATTTAGATTATAACATGAAGTATAACACTGTTAATTTAGATTAAAACATTAAGCATAACACTGTTAATTTAGATTATAACATTAAGTATAACATTGTTAATTTAGATTAAAACATGAAGTATAACATTGTTAATTTAGATTAAAACATTAAGTATAACATTGTTAATTTAGATTAAAACATTAAGTATAATACTGTTAATTTAGACTAAAACATGAAGTAAAATATTGTTAATTTAGATTAAAACATGAAGTATAACACTGTTAATTTAGATTAAAACATAAAGTAAAACATTGTTAATTTAGATTATAACATGAAGTATAACATTGTTAATTTAGATTAAAACATGAAGTATAACACTGTTAATTTAGATTAAAACATGAAGTAAAACATTGTTAATTTAGATTAAAACATTAAGTATAACACTGTTAATTTAGATTAAAACATGAAGTATAACATTGTTAATTTAGATTATAACATGAAGTATAATACTGTTAATTTAGATTAAAACATTAAGTATAACACTGTTAATTTAGATTATAACATGAAGTATAACATTGTTAATTTAGATTAAAACATGAAGTATAACACTGTTAATTTAGATTAAAACATGAAGTAAAACATTGTTAATTTAGATTAAAACATTAAGTATAACACTGTTAATTTAGATTATAACATGAAGTATAACACTGTTAATTTAGATTAAAACATGAAGTAAAACATTGTTAATTTAGATTATAACATGAAGTATAATACTGTTAATTTAGATTAAAACATGAAGTATAACACTGTTAATTTAGATTAAAACATGAAGTAAAACATTGTTAATTTAGATTATAACATTAAGTATAACACTGTTAATTTAGATTAAAACATGAAGTATAACACTGTTAATTTAGATTAAAACATGAAGTAAAACATTGTTAATTTAGATTATAACATAAAGTAAAACATTGTTAATTTAGATTAAAACATTAAGTATAACATTGCTAATTTAGATTAAAACATGAAGTAAAACATTGTTAATTTAGATTATAACATAAAGTAAAACATTGTTAATTTAGATTAAAACATTAAGTATAACATTGCTAATTTAGATTAAAACATGAAGTAAAACATTGTTAATTTAGATTAAAACATGAAGTATAACATTGTTAATTTAGATTAAAACATTAAGTATAACATTGTTAATTTAGATTAAAACATGAAGTAAAACATTGCTAATTTAGATTAAAACATGAAGTAAAACATTGTTAATTTAGATTAAAACATGAAGTATAACATTGCCAATTTAGATTAAAACATTAAGTATAACGTGGTAGACATACAAGGTTGAGACTGAATAGAGTGATATACTGGTAGACATACAAGGTTGAGACTGAATAGAGTGATATACTGGTAGACATACAAGGTTGAGACTGAATAGAGTGATATACTGGTAGACATACAAGGTTGAGACTGAATAGAGTGATATACTGGTAGACATACAAGGTTGAGACTGAATAGAGTGATATACTGGTAGACATACAAGGTTGAGACTGAATAGAGTGATATACTGGTAGACATACAAGGTTGAGACTGAATAGAGTGATATACTGGTAGACATACAAGGTTGAGACTGAATAGAGTGATATACTGGTAGACATACAAGGTTGAGACTGAATAGAGTGATATACTGGTAGACATACAAGGTTGAGACTGAATAGAGTGATATACTGGTAGACATACAAGGTTGAGACTGAATAGAGTGATATACTGGTAGACATACAAGGTTGAGACTGAATAGAGTGATATACTGGTAGACATACAAGGTTGCGACTGAATAGAGTGATATACTGGTAGACATACAAGGTTGAGACTGAATAGAGTGATATACTGGTAGACATACAAGGTTGAGACTGAATAGAGTGATATACTGGTAGACATACAAGGTTGAGACTGAATAGAGTGATATACTGGTAGACATACAAGGTTGAGACTGAATAGAGTGATATACTGGTAGACATACAAGGTTGAGACTGAATAGAGTGATATACTGGTAGACATACAAGGTTGAGACTGAATAGAGTGATATACTGGTAGACATACAAGGTTGAGACTGAATAGAGTGATATACTGGTAGACATACAAGGTTGAGACTGAATAGAGTGATATACTGGTAGACATACAAGGTTGAGACTGAATAGAGTGATATACTGGTAGACATACAAGGTTGAGACTGAATAGAGTGATATACTGGTAGACATACAAGGTTGAGACTGAATAGAGTGATATACTGGTAGACATACAAGGTTGAGACTGAATAGAGTGATATACTGGTAGACATACAAGGTTGAGACTGAATAGAGTGATATACTGGTAGACATACAAGGTTGAGACTGAATAGAGTGATATACTGGTAGACATACAAGGTTGAGACTGAATAGAGTGATATACTGGTAGACATACAAGGTTGAGACTGAATAGAGTGATATACTGGTAGACATACAAGGTTGAGACTGAATAGAGTGATATACTGGTAGACATACAAGGTTGAGACTGAATAGAGTGATATACTGGTAGACATACAAGGTTGAGACTGAATAGAGTGATATACTGGTAGACATACAAGGTTGAGACTGAATAGAGTGATATACTGGTAGACATACAAGGTTGAGACTGAATAGAGTGATATACTGGTAGACATATAAGGTTGAGACTGAATAGAGTGATATACTGGTAGACATACATCGGGCTGTTGAACCTTCGCCTTCTTCGTAGCCTGCAGCTTCTCCTCTGCCTTACGTTTCCTGCTCATCTCCTCCTTCGGCATTGCCTTCATCACCTGAACATAAGCAACCACAGCCTTCATCACCTGAGCATAAGCAACCACAGCCTTCATCACCTGAACATAAGCAACCACAGCCTTCATCACCTGAACACATGCAACCACAGCCTTCATTACCTGTACACAAGCAACAACAGCCTTCATCACCTGAACACAAGCAACCACAGCCTTCATCACCTGAACATAAGCAACCACAGCCTTCATCACCTGAGCATAAGCAACCACAGCCTTCATCACCTGAACATAAGCAACCACAGCCTTCATCACCTGAACACATGCAACCACAGCCTTCATTACTTGTACACAAGCAACAACAGCCTTCATCACCTGAACATAAGCAACCACAGCCTTCATCACCTGAACACATGCAACCACAGCCTTCATCACCTGAACACATGCAACAACAGCCTTCATCACCTGAACTTAAGCAACCACAGCCTTCATCACCTGAGCATAAGCAACCACAGCCTTCATCACCTGAACGCATGCAACCACAACAACAGTCAACAGTAGAGAAACTGAACCAGCTGTAGCAAAATCAGTCAGAAATAATAACACTGACCTCCGACTGGGTCGCTCCGAGGTCAGTCAGCAAGGTTGTGATCTGAGCATGGAAGTCAACAGCAGCTGGATGTCTCAGCAGACTGAGCATGTGCAGCTTCATGTTCTTACGCACACTGGCCACTTGTGACTTTGACAGAGTGGGTGGCAGATTGACTGTAACAGATGGCCAGAGAGGGTGGCAGATTGACTGTAACAGATGGACAGAGAGGGTGGCAGATTGACTGTAACAGATGGACAGAGAGGGTGGCAGATTGAATGTAACAGATGGACAGAGAGGGTGGCAGATTGACTGTAACAGATGGACAGAGAGGGTGGCAGATTGACTGTAACAGATGGACAGAGAGGGTGGCAGATTGACTGTAACAGATGGACAGAGAGGGTGGCAGATTGAATGTAACAGATGGACAGAGAGGGTGGCAGATTGACTGTAACAGATGGACAGAGAGGGTGGCAGATTGAATGTAACAGATGGACAGAGAGGGTGGCAGATTGACTGTAACAGATGGACAGAGAGAGTGGCAGATTGACTGTAACATATGGACAGGGAGGGTGGCAGATTGACTGTAACAGATGGACAGAGATAGTGGCAGATTGACTGTACCAGATGGACAGAGAAGTTGGCAGATTGACTGTAACAGATGGCCAGAGAGGGTGGCAGATTGACTGTAACAGATGGACAGAGAGGGTGGCAGATTGACTGTAACAGATGGACAGAGAGGGTGGCAGATTGACTGTAACAGATGGACAGAGAGGGTAGCAGATACACTGTAACATGTGGACAGAAAGGGTGGCAGATTGGCAGTAACATATGGCAGAGTGGGCATTAGATACACGGTAACAGATGGCCAGAGAGGGTGGCAGATACACTGTAACAGATGGACAGAGAGGGTGGCATACTGACTGTAGCAGATGGACAGAGTGGGTGGCAGATTGACTGTAACAGATGGACAGAGTGGGTGGCAGATTGACTGTAACAGATGGACAGAGTGGGTGGCAGATTGACTGTAACAGATGGACAGAGTGGGTGGCAGATTGACTGTAACAGATGGACAGAGAGGGTGGCAGATTGACTGTAACAGATGGACAGAGAGGGTGGCAGATTGACTGTAACAGATGGACAGAGTGGGTGGCAGATTGACTGTAACAGATGGACAGAGTGGGTGGCAGATTGACTGTAACAGATGGACAGAGTGGGTGGCAGATTGACTGTAACAGATGGACAGAGTGGGTGGCAGATTGACTGTAACAGATGGACAGAGAGGGTGGCAGATTGACTGTACCAGATGGACAGAGAGGGTAGCAGATACATTGTAACATGTGGACAGAAAGGGTGGCAGATTGGCAGTAACAGATGGCAGAGTTGGCATTAGATACACTGTAACAGATGGACAGAGAGGGTGGTAGATACACTGTAACAGATGGTCAGAGAGGGTGGCAGATACACTGTAACAGATGGTCAGAGAGGGTGGCAGATTGACAGTAACAGATGTCAGAGTGGGTGGCACATTGACTGTAACAGATGGACAGAGTGGATGGCAGATTGGCTATAACACGTGGACAGAGAGTGTGGCAGATTGACTGTAGCACATTGATAGAGAAGGTGGTAGATGCACTGTAACAGATGGACAGAGTGTGTGGCAGATACACTGTAACAGATGGACAGAGTGTGTGGCAGATACACTGTAACAGATGGACAGAGTGTGTGGCAGATACACTGTAACAGATGGACAGAGGGTGTGGTAGATACACTGTAACATATGGACAGAGTGTGTGGCAGATACACTGTAACAGATGGACAGAGGGTGTGGCAGATACACTGTAACATATGGACAGAGTGTGTGGCAGATACACTGTAACAGATGGACAGAGGGTGTGGCAGATACACTGTAACAGATGGACAGAGTGTGTGGCAGATACACTGTAACAGATGGACAGAGTGTGTGGCAGATACACTGTAACAGATGGACAGAGTGTGTGGCAGATACACTGTAACAGATGGACAGAGGGTGTGGCAGGTACACTGTAACATATGGACAGAGTGTGTGGCAGATACACTGTAACAGATGGACAGAGGGTGTGGCAGATACACTGTAACATATGGACAGAGTGTGTGGCAGATACACTGTAACAGATGGACAGAGGGTGTGGCAGATACACTGTAACATATGGACAGAGTGTGTGGCAGATACACTGTAACAGATGGACAGAGAGGGTGGCAGATACACTGTAACAGATGGACAGAGTGTGTGGCAGATACACTGTAACATATGGACAGAGTGTGTGGCAGATACACTGTAACAGATGGACAGAGTGTGTGGCAGATACACTGTAACATATGGACAGAGTGTGTGGCAGATACACTGTAACAGATGGACAGAGGGTGTGGCAGATACACTGTAACATATGGTCAGAGTGTGTGGCAGATACACTGTAACAGATGGACAGAGAGGGTGGCAGATACACTGTAACAGATGGACAGAGTGTGTGGCAGATACACTGTAACATATGGACAGAGTGTGTGGCAGATACACTGTAACAGATGGACAGAGAGGGTGGCAGATACACTGTAACAGATGGACAGAGAGGGTGGTAGATGCACTGTAACAGATGGACAGAGTGTGTGGCAGATACACTGTAACATATGGACAGAGTGTGTGGCAGATACACTGTAACAGATGGACAGAGTGTGTGGCAGATACACTGTAACAGATGGACAGAGTGTGTGGCAGATACACTGTAACATATGGACAGAGTGTGTGGCAGATACACTGTAACAGATGGACAGAGTGTGTGGCAGATACACTGTAACAGATGGACAGAGGGTGTGGCAGATACACTGTAACATATGGACAGAGTGTGTGGCAGATACACTGTAACAGATGGACAGAGAGGGTGGCAGATACACTGTAACAGATGGACAGAGTGTGTGGCAGATACACTGTAACAGATGGACAGAGTGTGTGGCAGATACACTGTAACAGATGGACAGAGTGTGTGGCAGATACACTGTAACAGATGGACAGAGTGTGTGGCAGATACACTGTAACATATGGACAGAGTGTGTGGCAGATACACTGTAATAGATGGACAGAGTGTGTGGCAGATACACTGTAACAGATGGACAGAGAGGTTGGCAGATACACTGTAACATATGGACAGAGTGTGTGGCAGATACACTGTAACAGATGGACAGAGTGTGTGGCAGATACACTGTAACAGATGGACAGAGGGTGTGGCAGATACACTGTAACATATGGACAGAGTGTGTGGCAGATACACTGTAACAGATGGACAGAGAGGGTGGCAGATACACTGTAACAGATGGACAGAGTGTGTGGCAGATACACTGTAACAGATGGACAGAGTGTGTGGCAGATACACTGTAACAGATGGACAGAGTGTGTGGCAGATACACTGTAACAGATGGACAGAGTGTGTGGCAGATACACTGTAACATATGGACAGAGTGTGTGGCAGATACACTGTAACAGATGGACAGAGTGTGTGGCAGATACACTGTAACAGATGGACAGAGGGTGTGGCAGATACACTGTAACATATGGACAGAGTGTGTGGCAGATACACTGTAACAGATGGACAGAGGGTGTGGCAGATACACTGTAACATATGGACAGAGTGTGTGGCAGATACACTGTAACAGATGGACAGAGAGGGTGGCAGATACACTGTAACAGATGGACAGAGTGTGTGGCAGATACACTGTAACAGATGGACAGAGTGTGTGGCAGATACACTGTAACAGATGGACAGAGTGTGTGGCAGATACACTGTAACAGATGGACAGAGTGTGTGGCAGATACACTGTAACAGATGGACAGAGGGTGTGGCAGATACACTGTAACATATGGACAGAGTGTGTGGCAGATACACTGTAACAGATGGACAGAGAGGATGGCAGATACACTGTAACAGATGGACAGAGTGTGTGGCAGATACACTGTAACAGATGGACAGAGAGGGTGGCAGATACACTGTAACATATAGACAGAGTGTGTGGCAGATACACTGTAACAGATGGACAGAGTGTGTGGCAGATACACTGTAACAGATGGACAGAGAGGGTGGCAGATACACTGTAACATATAGACAGAGTGTGTGGCAGATACACTGTAACAGATGGACAGAGGGTGTGGCAGATACACTGTAACAGATGGACAGAGTGTGTGGCAGATACACTGTAACAGATGGACAGAGGGTGTGGCAGATACACTGTAACAGATGGACAGAGTGTGTGGCAGATACACTGTAACAGATGGACAGAGTGTGTGGCAGATACACTGTAACAGATGGACAGAGTGTGTGGCAGATACACTGTAACAGATGGACAGAGAGGGTGGCAGATACACTGTAACAGATGGACAGAGAGGGTGGCAGATACACTGTAACAGATGGACAGAGTGTGTGGCAGATACACTGTAACAGATGGACAGAGTGTGTGGCAGATACACTGTAACAGATGGACAGAGAGGGTGGCAGATACACTGTAACAGATGGACAGAGGGTGTGGCAGATACACTGTAACAGATGGACAGAGTGTGTGGCAGATACACTGTAACAGATGGACAGAGGGTGTGGCAGATACACTGTAACAGATGGACAGAGAGGGTGGCAGATACACTGTAACAGATGGACAGAGTGTGTGGCAGATACACTGTAACAGATGGACAGAGTGTGTGGCAGATACACTGTAACAGATGGACAGAGTGTGTGGCAGATACACTGTAACAGATGGACAGATTGTGTGGCAGATACACTACAGCAGATGGACAGAGTGTGTGGCAGATACACTGTAACAGATGGACTGAGGGTGTGGCAGATACACCACATATGGACAGAGTGTGTGGCAGATACACTGTAACATATGGACAGAGTGTGTGGCAGATACACTATAACAGATGGACAGAGTGTGTGGCAGATACACTGTAACAGATGGACAGAGATGGTGGCAGATACACTATAACAGATGGACAGAGTGTGTGGCAGATACACTGTAACAGATGGACAGAGTGTGTGGCAGATACACTGTAACAGATGGACAGAGTGTGTGGCAGATACACTGTAACAGATGGACAGAGAGGGTGGCAGATACACTGTAACAGATGGACAGAGTGTGTGGCAGATACACTGTAACAGATGGACAGAGTGTGTGGCAGATACACTGTAACAGATGGACAGAGGGTGTGGCAGATACACTGTAACATATGGACAGAGTGTGTGGCAGATACACTGTAACATATGGACAGAGTGTGTGGCAGATACACTGTAACAGATGGACAGAGAGGGTGGCAGATACACTGTAACAGATGGACAGAGTGTGTGGCAGATACACTGTAACAGATGGACAGATTGTGTGGCAGATACACTACAGCAGATGGACAGAGTGTGTGGCAGATACACTGTAACAGATGGACTGAGGGTGTGGCAGATACACCACATATGGACAGAGTGTGTGGCAGATACACTGTAACAGATGGACAGAGATGGTGGCAGATACATTATAACAGATGGACAGAGGGTGTGGCAGATACACTGTAACAGATGGACAGAGTGTGTGGCAGATACACTGTAACAGATGGACAGAGTGTGTGGCAGATACACTATAACAGATGGACAGAGAGGATGGCTCTAATAGATGCTCTTCTCTTGTTTCCACACTACTCATTACAATGAGGGCCAAGATTGGTTGTCTTTCGATTTTCAAATGATCCTTCAACAAAACTTTGGAATTTTGACATGGGCACTATGGATAATACCACCGGTAATCATATATATATTTTAAAATGTCTAAGCTTTAATGTTTTATAACATGTTTCTTTGTGCATTAATTTAACATCAATTCATTAAAGCATGCTGTTTTGTAGAATGATTGTGCTGCCAGAGTGGATTACTGAAAGGTGGTCCTGACTTACCATGTAGTGTCTCAAAGCTCTGAACAACTCTTGCCATGAACTGAGGCCGCTGTCTGGCGATGGTCGTCACAGTGCCCATACACGTCATCAGATTGACACTGCAAGACAAATACAAGATGCAAGGGCAGCTGAAGACAGACAGTTGTACATAGTACGTACTACAAGCATTTGTTGGTGAAAAAGTCTAACATGTCACACAACAGTTTTCAAAAAGTGTCTGGCAAAAAGTATTCCTAGGTGACTAGGGTAGCTACTCTATGCTTGCTTAAATTCAGTAGTTTCAGTAAAAGGTGTTAAGATAAACTAACAATTTCTTCACAAATAGTAGTCGAAATACTAAATAAAAATAATATGTTTTTTATTTCATACAATCAATCAATATGTCCATATAAAAATATTAAATACATAGATTAAAAACAGTATATTTTAAAATTATACAAAGCTAAGATCCATTGATGCTGCAATTTTGATGTACAATACATATCGCTAATTGAAATGTTCTGTATAATGGGATTCAGTGACTTGTCAATCCTAGTCATTAAACTAAATATAGCCGTTGTACACTCAGATTGTCCATATAAATGTTAAAAAGTAAAGGGGATAACTTCCCACCTCGCTTAGCACCATTGCCCACTGAGAAGAAGTTCGAGTAGGTTTATCCCCACTGGACACACACATTAGTTATGGAACTTGTTGCTGAGTACTCTTATAATATATTTCGGTACATCGCGTTGTTCTAGTTTCTTTAAAAGCTTATGTCGATCGACTCGATCAAATTTGAATCATCAAGAAAGACGACATGCCTAGCAGAACTGTGTTTAGTGTAACACCTTAGTAGTTCTTTAAATGCAAACACACATAACTCCGTTCCATGTTTGGGACCTGAACTGATGTCGTGTAGTTTGCAAGTACGCATCCAGTCTGTTGAATAAGACAGCATCTATTATCTTGGAACATGTTCGAGAGGCAGATTGGCCTGTAACTGCCCTTTTGGTTTACACGTCTATTCTTATCTTTGATAACCGGTACAATAACCAGTACAATAACCGTTACAATAACCGGTACAATAACCAGTACAATAACCGGTACAATAACTGGTACAATAACAAACTGTGATCGATTTTGGTATATAACCATGAAAACAGAATACAGGACATAAGAATAGATAATAGTACCATGAGTTGTGAATCTGAGAACTTGATAAATGCAGTAAATCCATCCAGACCTGGTGACTTATTGCATGATAATTAATGAATAATATTCATCAGTTCGCCAGCATCAATAGTCATTCCAGAGTTGTAAGTAACTCAATCAGAGTGAACTTTATCACAACGGCTGTCTTTTACACTATTAGAACTTTATCACAACGGCTGTCTTTTACACTGTTAGAACTTTATCACAACGGCTGTCTTTTACACTGTTAAAACTTTATCACAACGGCTGTCTTTTACACTGTTAAAACTTTATCACAACGGCTGTCTTTTACACTGTTAGAACTTTATCACAACGGCTGTCTTTTACACTGTTAAAACTTTATCACAACGGCTGTCTTTTACACTGTTAGAACTTTATCACAACGGCTGTCTTTTACACTGTTAAAACTTTATCACAACGGCTGTCTTTTACACTGTTAGAACTTTATCACAACGGCTGTCTTTTACACTGTTAGAACTTTATCACAACGGCTGTCTTTTACACTGTTAGAACTTTATCACAACGGCTGTCTTTTACACTGTTAAAACTTTATCACAACGGCTGTCTTTTACACTATTAGAACTTTATCACAACGGCTGTCTTTTACACTGTTAGAACTTTATCACAACGGCTGTCTTTTACACTGTTAGAACTTTATCACAACGGCTGTCTTTTACACTGTTAAAACTTTATCACAACGGCTGTCTTTTACACTATTAGAACTTTATCACAACGGCTGTCTTTTACACTGTTAGAACTTTATCACAACGGCTGTCTTTTACACTGTTAGAACTTTATCACAACGGCTGTCTTTTACACTGTTAAAACTTTATCACAACGGCTGTCTTTTACACTGTTAGAACTTTATCACAACGGCTGTCTTTTACACTGTTAAACGTTATCACAACGGCTGTCTTTTACACTGTTAAAACTTTATCACAATGGTTTTCTTTTACACTGTTAGAACTTTATCACAACGGCTGTCTTTTACACTGTTAAAACTTTATCACAACGGCTGTCTTTTACACTATTAGAACTTTATCACAACGGCTGTCTTTTACACTGTTAGAACTTTATCACAACGGCTGTCTTTTACACTGTTAAAACTTTATCACAACGGCTGTCTTTTACACTGTTAGAACTTTATCACAACGGCTGTCTTTTACACTGTTAGAACTTTATCACAACGGCTGTCTTTTACACTGTTAGAACTTTATCACAACGGCTGTCTTTTACACTGTTAGAACTTTATCACAACGGCTGTCTTTTACACTGTTAAAACTTTATCACAACGGCTGTCTTTTACACTATTAGAACTTTATCACAACGGCTGTCTTTTACACTGTTAGAACTTTATCACAACGGCTGTCTTTTACACTGTTAGAACTTTATCACAACGGCTGTCTTTTACACTGTTAAAACTTTATCACAACGGCTGTCTTTTACACTATTAGAACTTTATCACAACGGCTGTCTTTTACACTGTTAGAACTTTATCACAACGGCTGTCTTTTACACTGTTAGAACTTTATCACAACGGCTGTCTTTTACACTGTTAAAACTTTATCACAACGGCTGTCTTTTACACTGTTAGAACTTTATCACAACGGCTGTCTTTTACACTGTTAAACGTTATCACAACGGCTGTCTTTTACACTGTTAAAACTTTATCACAATGGTTTTCTTTTACACTGTTAGAACTTTATCACAACGGCTGTCTTTTACACTGTTAAAACTTTATCACAACGGCTGTCTTTTACACTGTTAAAACTTTATCACAAAGCTGTCTTTTACACTGTTAAAACTTTATCACAACGGCTGTCTTATACACTGTTAAAACTTTATCACAACGGCTGTCTTTTACACAGTTAGAACTTTATCACAACTGTTTTCTTTTACACTGTTAAAACTTTATCACAACGGCTGTCTTTTACACTGTTAGAACTTTATCACAACGGCTGTCTTTTACACTGTTAAAACTTTATCACAACGGCTGTCTTTTACACTATTAGAACTTTATCACAACGGCTGTCTTTTACACTGTTAGAACTTTATCACAATGGCTGTCTTTTACACTGTTAGAACTTTATCACAACGGCTGTCTTTTACACTGTTAAAACTTTATCACAACGGCTGTCTTTTACACTATTAGAACTTTATCACAACGGCTGTCTTTTACACTGTTAGAACTTTATCACAACGGCTGTCTTTTACACTGTTAGAACTTTATCACAACGGCTGTCTTTTACACTGTTAAAACTTTATCACAACGGCTGTCTTTTACACTGTTAGAACTTTATCACAACGGCTGTCTTTTACACTGTTAAACGTTATCACAACGGCTGTCTTTTACACTGTTAAAACTTTATCACAATGGTTTTCTTTTACACTGTTAGAACTTTATCACAACGGCTGTCTTTTACACTGTTAAAACTTTATCACAACGGCTGTCTTTTACACTATTAGAACTTTATCACAACGGCTGTCTTTTACACTGTTAGAACTTTATCACAACGGCTGTCTTTTACACTGTTAAAACTTTATCACAACGGCTGTCTTTTACACTATTAGAACTTTATCACAACGGCTGTCTTTTACACTGTTAGAACTTTATCACAACGGCTGTCTTTTACACTGTTAGAACTTTATCACAACGGCTGTCTTTTACACTGTTAGAACTTTATCACAACGGCTGTCTTTTACACTGTTAAAACTTTATCACAACGGCTGTCTTTTACACTATTAGAACTTTATCACAACGGCTGTCTTTTACACTGTTAGAACTTTATCACAACGGCTGTCTTTTACACTGTTAGAACTTTATCACAACGGCTGTCTTTTACACTGTTAAAACTTTATCACAACGGCTGTCTTTTACACTATTAGAACTTTATCACAACGGCTGTCTTTTACACTGTTAGAACTTTATCACAACGGCTGTCTTTTACACTGTTAGAACTTTATCACAACGGCTGTCTTTTACACTGTTAAAACTTTATCACAACGGCTGTCTTTTACACTGTTAGAACTTTATCACAACGGCTGTCTTTTACACTGTTAAACGTTATCACAACGGCTGTCTTTTACACTGTTAAAACTTTATCACAATGGTTTTCTTTTACACTGTTAGAACTTTATCACAACGGCTGTCTTTTACACTGTTAAAACTTTATCACAATGGCTGTCTTTTACACTGTTAGAACTTTATCACAACAGCTGTCTTTTACACTGTTAGAACTTTATCACAACGGCTGTCTTTTACACTGTTAGAACTTTATCACAACGGCTGTCTTTTACACTGTTAAACGTTATCACAACGGCTGTCTTTTACACTGTTAAAACTTTATCACAATGGTTTTCTTTTACACTGTTAGAACTTTATCACAACGGCTGTCTTTTACACTGTTAAAACTTTATCACAACGGCTGTCTTTTACACTGTTAAAACTTTATCACAAAGCTGTCTTTTACACTGTTAAAACTTTATCACAACGGCTGTCTTATACACTGTTAAAACTTTATCACAACGGCTGTCTTTTACACAGTTAGAACTTTATCACAACTGTTTTCTTTTACACTGTTAAAACTTTATCACAACGGCTGTCTTTTACACTGTTAGAACTTTATCACAACTGTTTTCTTTTACACTGTTAAAACTTTATCACAATGGCTGTCTTTTACACTGTTAAAACTTTATCACAACGGCTGTCTTTTACACTGTTAAAACTTTATCACAACGGCTGTCTTTTACACTGTTAAAACTTTATCACAACGGCTGTCTTTTACACTGTTAAAACTTTATCACAACTGTTTTCTTTTACACTGTTAAAACTTTATCACAACGGCTGTCTTTTACACTGTTAGAACTTTATCACAACTGTTTTCTTTTACACTGTTAAAACTTTATCACAACGGCTGTCTTTTACACTGTTAGAACTTTATCACAACTGTTTTCTTTTACACTGTTAAAACTTTATCACAATGGCTGTCTTTTACACTGTTAAAACTTTATCACAACGGCTGTCTTTTACAATGTTAAAACTTTATCACAACGGCTGTCTTTTACACTGTTAAAACTTTATCACAACGGCTGTCTTTTACACTGTTAAAACTTTATCACAACTGTTTTCTTTTACACTGTTAAAACTTTATCACAACGGCTGTCTTTTACACTGTTAGAACTTTATCACAACTGTTTTCTTTTACACTGTTAAA
Source organism: Lamellibrachia columna (assembly GCA_963662155.1). Taxonomy (NCBI): domain Eukaryota; kingdom Metazoa; phylum Annelida; class Polychaeta; order Sabellida; family Siboglinidae; genus Lamellibrachia; species Lamellibrachia columna. The sequence goes on from OY759262.1 coordinate 472,722, forward strand.
ACTTTATCACAACGGCTGTCTTTTACACTGTTAGAACTTTATCACAACTGTTTTCTTTTACACTGTTAAAACTTTTTCACAATGGCTGTCTTTTACACTGTTAAAACTTTATCACAACGGCTGTCTTTTACACTGTTAAAACTTTATCACAACGGCTGTCTTTTACACTGTTAAAACTTTATCACAACTGTTTTCTTTTACACTGTTAAAACTTTATCACAACGGCTGTCTTTTACACTGTTAAAACTTTATCACAACGGCTGTCTTTTACACTGTTAAAATTTTATCACAACGGCTGTCTTTTACACTGTTAAAACTTTATCACAACGGCTGTCTTTTACACTGTTAAAACTTTATCACAATGGTTTTCTTTTACACTGTTAGAACTTTATCACAACGGCTGTCTTTTACACTGTTAAAACTTTATCACAACGGCTGTCTTTTACACTGTTAAAACTTTATCACAACGGCTGTCTTTTACACTGTTAGAACTTTATCACAACGGCTGTCTTTTACACTGTTAGAACTTTATCACAACAGCTGTCTTTTACACTGTTAAAACTTTATCACAACGGCTGTCTTTTACACTGTTAAAACTTTATCACAACGGCTGTCTTTTACACTGTTAAAACTTTATCACAACGGCTGTGTTTTACACTGTTAAAACTTTATCACAAAGCTGTCTTTTACACTGTTAAAACTTTATCACAACGGCTGTCTTATACACTGTTAAAACTTTATCACAACGGCTGTCTTTTACACAGTTAGAACTTTATCACAACTGTTTTCTTTTACACTGTTAAAACTTTATCACAACGGCTGTCTTTTACACTGTTAGAACTTTATCACAACTGTTTTCTTTTACACTGTTAAAACTTTATCACAATGGCTGTCTTTTACACTGTTAAAACTTTATCACAACAGCTGTCTTTTACACTGTTAAAACTTTATCACAACGGCTGTCTTTTACACTGTTAAAACTTTATCACAACGGCTGTCTTTTACACTGTTAGAACTTTATCACAACGGCTGTCTTTTACACTGTTAGAACTTTATCACAACAGCTGTCTTTTACACTGTTAAAACTTTATCACAACGGCTGTCTTTTACACTGTTAAAACTTTATCACAACGGCTGTCTTTTACACTGTTAAAACTTTATCACAACGGCTGTCTTTTACACTGTTAAAACTTTATCACAAAGCTGTCTTTTACACTGTTAAAACTTTATCACAACGGCTGTCTTATACACTGTTAAAACTTTATCACAACGGCTGTCTTTTACACAGTTAGAACTTTATCACAACTGTTTTCTTTTACACTGTTAAAACTTTATCACAACGGCTGTCTTTTACACTGTTAGAACTTTATCACAACTGTTTTCTTTTACACTGTTAAAACTTTATCACAATGGCTGTCTTTTACACTGTTAAAACTTTATCACAACGGCTGTCTTTTACACTGTTAAAACTTTATCACAACGGCTGTCTTTTACACTGTTAAAACTTTATCACAACTGTTTTCTTTTACACTGTTAAAACTTTATCACAACGGCTGTCTTTTACACTGTTAGAACTTTATCACAACTGTTTTCTTTTACACTGTTAAAACTTTATCACAACGGCTGTCTTTTACACTGTTAGAACTTTATCACAACTGTTTTCTTTTACACTGTTAAAACTTTATCACAATGGCTGTCTTTTACACTGTTAAAACTTTATCACAACGGCTGTCTTTTACACTGTTAAAACTTTATCACAACGGCTGTCTTTTACACTGTTAAAACTTTATCACAACTGTTTTCTTTTACACTGTTAAAACTTTATCACAACGGCTGTCTTTTACACTGTTAAAACTTTATCACAACGGCTGTCTTTTACACTGTTAAAATTTTATCACAACGGCTGTCTTTTACACTGTTAAAACTTTATCACAACGGCTGTCTTTTACACTGTTAAAACTTTATCACAATGGTTTTCTTTTACACTGTTAGAACTTTATCACAACGGCTGTCTTTTACACTGTTAAAACTTTATCACAACGGCTGTCTTTTACACTGTTAAAACTTTATCACAACGGCTGTCTTTTACACTGTTAGAACTTTATCACAACGGCTGTCTTTTACACTGTTAGAACTTTATCACAACGGCTGTCTTTTACACTGTTAAAACTTTATCACAACGGCTGTCTTTTACACTGTTAAAACTTTATCACAATGGTTTTCTTTTACACTGTTAAAACTTTATCACAACGGCTGTCTTTCACACTGTTAAAACTTTATCACAAAGCTGTCTTTTACACTGTTAAAACTTCATCACAACTGTTTTCTTTTACACTGTTAAAACTTTATCACAACGGCTGTCTTATACACTGTTAAAACTTTATCACAACGGCTGTCTTTTACACTGTTAGAACTTTATCACAATGGCTGTCTTTTACACTGTTAAAACTTGTCACAATGGTTTTCTTTTACACTGTTAAAACTTTATCACAATGGCTGTCTTTCACACTGTTAAAACTTTATCACAACTGTTTTCTTTTACACTGTTAAAAATATTTTGATAGGGGTACTTCCACTTTGACCCAATGTTTACATCGTCGTGGACACCTTCAATGTTCGTGGGAAGTTTTAGTGCTTAATTTCCTTCCAGAACTTACAATGATCCTTTTTACACATCTTTTTTGCAATGCTATCAGCGATTATAGTTTCTTTGTCCTTTTTACATTTTCTGATCGCATGCTTAAATTTAATTCTGGTTAATTTCTTTAGATTTAAAACATCACCTTGTCTCGGTTTGCCTATCTCTCTCCAAAGCCAATCAGCATCTCAAGATGCTCTGGGAAGCTCTTTCACTTGCTCATTCCAGCCTGGTACCACATTATGTTTAAAAGCACATTTATGATTTGACATAAGTGCGTGACCAGATCTCTTCAATGTACCCACAATATAATTATAAAAGTCATCAAAGTCCTCATAGTGACTACAATTGTGACAATTGGAATCACTGCATTTAACACCAGGTGGAACGTTCAGTTTATAAAGTTCTACTTTCGTGCATTCTTTATATGCGTCAATATCTTGTGGGAGTAGTGTGTCCCAGCTAGTGTATCACTTGTGGGAGTGTCCCAGTGTATGACTTGCTTAATGTCGTTAGTGTCAACACTACTATTAACACATTCTGGAACAACATCACTGTCAATGCTGAATGACACCGGGTGATGATCAGAATGAATACAGTCATAGAGTACCGACATGTTAGTTATGCAATCCTTAGAGACAGCTGTGTCTACAACATGGTCTAACCATGAAGTACTTCCCCAGACTACAGCTCAGCGACTACAGCATCAGCGACTACAGCACCAGCGGCTACAGCACCAGCTGCTACAACACCAGCGGCTACAGCACCAGTGGCTACAGCACCAGCGACTACAGCACCAGCGACTACAGCACCAGCGGCTACAGCACCAGCTGCTACAGCACCAGCGACTACAGCACCAGCGACTACAGCACCAGCGACTACAGCACCAGCGACTACAGCACCAGCGGCTACAGCACCAGCGACCACAGCACCAGCGACTACAGCACCAACAGCTACAGCACCAGCGGCTACAGCACCAGCGACTACAGCACCAGCGGCTACAGCACCAGCGGCTACAGCACCAGCGGCTACAGCACCAGCGACTACAGCACCAGCGACTACAGCACCAGCGACTACAGCACCAGCGGCTACAGCACCAGCGGCTACAGCACCAGCGGCTACAGCACCAGCGACTACAGCACCAGCGACTACAGCACCAGCGGCTACAGCACCAGCGAATACAGCACCAGCGACTACAGCACCACCGACTACAGCACCAGCGACTACAGCACCAACGGCTACAGCACCAACGGCTACAGCACCAGCGGCTACAGCACCAGCGACTACAGAACCAGCGACTACAGAACCAGTGGCTACAGAACCAGCTGCTACAGCACCAGCGGCTACATCACCAGCGGCTACATCACCAGCGACTACATCACCAGCGGCTACAGCACCAGCGGCTACAGCACCAGCGGCTACAGAACCAGCTGCTACAGCACCAGCGGCTACATCACCAGCGACTACATCACCAGCGGCTACAGCACCAGCGACTACATCACCAGCGGCTACATCACCAGCGACTACAGCACCAGCGACTACAGCACCAGCGACTACATCACCAGCGGCTACAGCACCAGCGACTACATCACCAGCGGCTACATCACCAGCGACTACATCACCAGCGGCTACATCACCAGCGGCTACATCACCAGCGGCTACATCACCAGCGACTACATCACCAGCGGCTACATCACCAGCGACTACATCACCAGCGGCTACAGCACCAGCGGCTACAGAACCAGCGGCTACAGAACCAGCTGCTACAGCACCAGCGGCTACATCACCAGCGGCTACATCACCAGCGACTACATCACCAGCGGCTACAGCACCAGCGGCTACAGAACCAGCGGCTACGTCACCAGCGGCTACAGAACCAGCGACTACGTCACCAGCGGCTACATCACCAGCGGCTACATCACCAGCGACTACAGCACCAGCGGCTACAGCACCAGCGGCTACAGCACCAGCGGCTACAGAACCAGCGGCTACAGAACCAGCGACTACATCACCAGCGGCTACATCACCAGCGGCTACATCACCAGCGACTACATCACCAGCGGCTACAGCACCAGCGGCTACAGCACCAGCGGCTACAGCACCAGCGGCTACAGAACCAGCGACTACAGAACCAGCGACTACATCACCAGCGGCTACATCACCAGCGGCTACATCACCAGCGACTACATCACCAGCGGCTACAGCACCAGCGGCTACAGCACCAGCGGCTACAGCACCAGCGACTACAGAACCAGCAAGAAGTTACCAAAAACTTGAATGACAGCCAAAGTTTGAGACAAACCTTCTACCAATCATTGCATAAAGACATACTGTAATTTTACCCATGTTCCTGTGAATTTTTAAAATAACAGCTACCTGGATATGTGAAGGGAGCCCATGAAGGACAACACTGTCTCAAGGGCTGACTCTCCCTCCTCCTCCAGCCTCTTCAGCTTCAGCATGGAGTGGGTCTCTGGGATCTGGTCCAGGGAGATGTGGGTCTGGGCACTCACCGGGATGATTGATTCCTGGCAGCGGCAACAGACAACAACATGAGCTACCTCCATGACACACACAACATCAGCTACCTCCATGAAACAGACAACAACATCAGCTACATCCATAATACAGACAACAACATCAGCTACATCCATGACACAGAGACAACAACATTAGCTACCTCCATGAAACAGACAACAACATCAGCTACATCCATGACACAGACAACATCAGCTACATCCATGACACAGAGACAACAACATCAGCTACCTCCATGAAACAGACAACAACATCAGCTACATCCATGACACAGACAACAACATCAGCTACATCCATGACACAAACAACATCAGCTACCTCCATGACACAGACAACATCAGCTACCTCCATGACACCGACAACAACATCAGCTACCTCCATGACACAGACAAAAACATCAGCTACCTCCATGACAAAGACAACAACATCAGCTACCTCCATAACACAGACAACAACATCAGCTACCTCCATAACACAGACAACAACATCAGCTACCTCCATGACACAGACAACATCAGCTACCTCCATGACAAAGACAACAACATCAGCTACCTCCATGACACAGACAACATCAGCTACCTCCATGACACAGACAACAACATCAGCTACTTCCATGACACAGACAACATCAGCTACCTCCATGACACAGACAACAACATCAGTTACTTCCATAAAACAGACAACATCAGCTACCTCCATGACACAGACAACAATATCAGCTACCTCCATGACACAGACAACATCAGCTACCTCCATGACACAGACAACATCAGCTAACTCCATGACAAAGACAACAATATCAACTACCTCCATAACACAGACAACATCAGCTACCTCCATGACACAAACAACAACATCAGCTACTTCCATAACACAGACATCAGCTACCTCCATGACACAGACAACAACATCAGCTACTTCCATGACACAGACATCAGCTACCTCCACAACACAGACAACAACTTCAGGTGTTTCAATATGTTGACCACCACAAGTTTACCTACCTATCTGATAATTAAATACATACTTAATTTCTAATTACATCACACATAACTTTTTAACAAAATAACAATAACTACCTTGGTGCTAACGTCAGTAAGCAAGGAGGAGGCGGTGCTGATACTGTTAACAGAATTCGTAAAGCTAGGGTATCTTTCTTGAAGCAAAATTCAAACATTGAGATCTAAATTAAGGCTTTTTAACACACTTGTTAAACCAGTGTTGTTGTATGGAAGCGAACCATGGAAAATAAACGAAGGTGACAACAGAAAGTTAGATACATTTTTTTCAAGTGCTTAATATGAATCCTACAAATTAGATAGCCATACGTTATATTAAATCAAGATATTCTTGCAAAAACATAACTGAGGTCAAATTAAGAAGATGAAAATGGGTAGGACATATCCTATGAATGGAGAAGAACAGCAAATGTGAGACGGCGTTGACCTGGACGCCTGAAGGTAGAAGAAAGGTTGGTCGACCAAAGACAACATGGCGATCAACTGTTGAAAATAAAAGACCCATACTGGGGTGGAACAGCTGGAACGAGGCTAGACACGTAGCAGCTGACAGAGCAAGATGCACTTCAACTTTATGGGTGAGCCACTGGGCCCAAAGTGGATAGGTGACATAACTTTTTTAACTAAGTGCAAATAAATTCAATGTTTGGATATGTCAATTTACAAACTTTAGGTCCTAACAATACCAGCTATGGCATCTCTGAAACAAATTCAGTAAAATAACAATTTTGTCCGAGTCAACTGCAAAAGATCTGCAGCCTACTCAGTTACTGCAGACAATCACTGTGTGAAATGACACCTAAAGATCTGCAGCCTACTCAGCTACTGCAGACAATCACTGTGTGAAATGACACCTAAAGATCTGCAGCCTACTCAGCTACTGCAGACAATCACTGTGTGAAATGACACCTAAAGATCTGCAGCCTATTCAGCTACTGCAGACAATCACTGTTTGGAATGACACATAAAGATCTGCAGCCTATTCAGCTACTGCAGACAATCACTGTGTGAAATGACACCTAAAGATCTGCAGCCTACTCGGCTACTGCAGACAATCACTGTGTGAAATGACATTTAAAGATCTGCAGCCTACTCAGCTACTGCAGACAATCACTGTGTGAAATGACACATAAAGATCTGCAGCCTATTCAGCTACTGCAGACAATCACTGTTTGGAATGACACATAAAGATCTGCAGCCTATTCAGCTACTGCAGACAATCACTGTTTGGAATGACACATAAAGATCTGCAGCCTACTCAGCTACTGCAGACAATCACTGTTTGGAATGACACATAAAGATCTGCAGCCTATTCAGCTACTGCAGACAATCACTGTGTGAAATGACACATAAAGATCTGCAGCCTATTCAGCTACTGCAGACAATCACTGTTTGGAATGACACATAAAGATCTGCAGCCTATTCAGCTACTGCAGACAATCACTGTTTGGAATGACACATAAAGATCTGCAGCCTACTCAGCTACTGCAGACAATCACTGTTTGGAATGACACATAAAGATCTGCAGCCTACTCAGCTACTGCAGACAATCACTGTTTGGAATGACACATAAAGATCTGCAGCCTATTCAGCTACTGCAGACAATCACTGTGTGAAATGACACCTAAAGATCTGCAGCCTATTCAGCTACTGCAGACAATCACTGTTTGGAATGACACATAAAGATCTGCAGCCTACTCAGCTACTGCAGACAATCACTGTTTGGAATGACACATAAAGATCTGCAGCCTATTCAGCTACTGCAGACAATCACTGTGTGAAATGACACCTAAAGATCTGCAGCCTACTCAGCTACTGCAGACAATCACTGTGTGAAATGACACATAAAGATCTGCAGCCTATTCAGCTACTGCAGACAATCACTGTTTGCAATGACACATAAAGATCTGCAGCCTATTCAGCTACTGCAGACAATCACTGTTTGGAATGACACATAAAGATCTGCAGCCTACTCAGCTACTGCAGACAATCACTGTTTGGAATGACACATAAAGATCTGCAGCCTACTCAGCTACTGCAGACAATCACTGTTTGGAATGACACATAAAGATCTGCAGCCTATTCAGCTACTGCAGACAATCACTGTGTGAAATGACACATAAAGATCTGCAACCTACTCAGCTACTGCAGACAATCACTGTGTGAAATGACACATAAAGATCTGCAGCCTATTCAGCTACTGCAGACAATCACTGTGTGAAATGACACCTAAAGATCTGCAGCCTATTCAGCTACTGCAGACAATCACTGTTTGGAATGACACCTAAAGATATTAGATTTACTGTTTGCCAACCTTCCAGGAATTGAACAATAACAAGAAAAATGGTACATTCTATGAGTTGCAATCACTTTCATCACTTGAAAGTAGAATTAAAGTCAATCTCAACAATGTCAATCTTGTAAGCTATCAACAATGTCAATCTTGTAAGCTATTAACAATGTCAATCTTGTAAGCTATCAACAATGTCAATCTTGTAAGCTATTAACAATGTCAATCTTGTAAGCTATCAACAATGTCAATCTTGTAAGCTATCAACAAACTTAGAGCCAAACATATCTGCCACACACAACTTGGTACAAAACCATGCATGCATGGATGTATGTTGTCATGCGGTCATATGTGCACACGGGCGGGCATGCATGCATGATGCTGTCATGTGGTCATGTGCTCACAAGGGCACATATGATGTTGTCATGCGGTCATATGTGCACACGGGCATGCATGCATGTATGTATGATGCTGTCATGTGGTCATGTGTGCGTGCACTGTGCACATGGGCATTCATGCATGTATGCTGCTGTTATACAGTCATGAGTGCTCACAGACATGTATGATTGTGCCACAGACATCTACGATGGTGCCACAGACATGTATGGTGGTGCCACAGACATGTACCATGGTGCCACAGATATGTATGATGGTGCCACAAACATGTATGATGGTGCCACAGACATGTATGATGGTGCCACAGACATGTATGATGGTGCCACAGACATGTATGATGGTGCCACAGACATGTATGATGGTGCCACAGACATGTATGATGGTGCCACAGACATGTATGATGGTGCCACAGACATGTATGATGGTGCCACAGACATGTACCATGGTGACATGTTCTACTACTTACAGCAGTCTTTCTAGACAGAGCAATTATCACAGCCTCGACAAACTTGATACTGTGAGTGCGGAACCTGCAAAGAATGAATGAGACAAAGTCAACATCACCACACACATATATACATTATATATAACAGACTTGCTTTAGTACTTCAACATCAGAAAGCAGGGCCAAGTGTCCAGGTATCACAAAAGTAAACAGTTAACTAAACAGAAACATTATTAAATTAACTGCGACCTGAAAGGTGCTTGGACCGGAGAGACAAGTTCCTAATTATAGTTTTCAATTATAGTATGTTATGTCTACAGAATGAAAGAATGCACAGAAATCCCTTTCTCATTTTCTGTCATAATAAGCTTTATGGAAGCCTTTCAAAGGGCCATGTAAATGTCAAGGCCATGTAAGTGTAAAAAGGAATACAGACATAGAGAACTGAACAACGGTGGTAATGGGGAAATCTAACAATGCGCAATTGTTTCTGAAAGTGACCAACCCTTCATTGTCTGAGTCAATCATTTCGATGATGTCCCTCTTTATCTGGTTCACATAGTCCCAGGTTTGCTCAATGGACTCGGTCATCTTCTTTGCTTTGCAAACCCACTAGAAGGAGAAACGCTTAGCAATACAAGTCACATGACATTAGTGGATCAAATATATATTCCACTTCAATGTTATAATGAATTTATTAAATGTTGCTGCATTCTTTTTTATAATATTTACCAAAACAAGTATCGTTAATAAAAAATTCTTTTAGATATACCATTGGATTACTTAACTTAGATATCTTAGACAGCACTGTGACTGAATGGCGAATGTGTGACTGAATGGTGAATGTGTGACTGAATAGTGAATGTGTGACTGAATGGTGAATGTGTGACTGAATGGTGAATGTGCTACACCCATCGAGTCTGATGATGGCCAATGACTAAGTATGCTTCAACTTACACATCCCCTTGTTACATGTGGTTGTACCCCCGTGTTACATGTGGTTGTACCCCCGTGTTACATGTGGTTGTACCCCCGTGTTACATGTGGTTGTACCCCCGTGTTACATGTAGTTGTACCCCCGTGTTACATGTGGTTGCACCCCCATGTTACATGTGGTTGTACCCCCGTGTTACATGTGGTTGCACCCCCGTGTTACATGTGATTGTACCCCCGTGTTACATGTGGTTGCACCCCCATGTTACATGTGGTTGTACCCCCGTGTTACATGTGGTTGTACCCCCGTGTTACATGTGATTGCACCCCCGTGTTACATGTGGTTGCACCCCCGTGTTACATGTGGTTGCACCCCCGTGTTACATGTAGTTGCACCCCCATGTTACATGTGGTTGTACCCCCGTGTTACATGTGATTGCACCCCCGTGTTACATGTGGTTGCACCCCCGTGTTACATGTAGTTGCACCCCCGTGTTACATGTGGTTGTACTCCCGTGTTACATGTGGTTGTACCCCCGTGTTACATGTGGTTGTACCCCCGTGTTACATGTGGTTGTACCCCCGTGTTACATGTGGTTGTACCCCCGTGTTACATGTAGTTGTACCCCCGTGTTACATGTGGTTGTACTCCCGTGTTACATGTGGTTGTACCCCCGTGTTACATGTGGTTGTACCCCCGTGTTACATGTGGTTGTACCCCCGTGTTACATGTAGTTGTACCCCCGTGTTACATGTAGTTGTACCCCCGTGTTACATGTGGTTGTACCCCCGTGTTACATGTGGTTGTACCCCCGTGTTACATGTGATTGTACCCCCGTGTTACATGTGGTTGTACCCCCGTGTTACATGTAGTAGTACCCCCGTGTTACATGTGGTTGTACCCCCGTGTTACATGTGATTGTACCCCCGTGTTACATGTGTTCGTACCCCGTGTTACATGTGGTTGTACCTCCATGTTACATGTGTTCATACCCCCGTGTTACATGTGTTCGTACCCCGTGTTACATATGATTGTACCCCCGTGTTACATGTGGTTGTACCTCCATGTTACATGTGTTCGTACCCCGTGTTACATGTGTTCGTACCCAGTGTTACATGTGTTCGTACCCCGTGTTACATGTGGTTGTACCCCCGTGTTACATGTGGTTGTACCCCCGTGTTACATGTGATTGTACCCCCGTGTTACATGTGTTCGTACCCCGTGTTACATGTGGTTGTACCCCCGTGTTACATGTAGTTGTACCTCCGTGTTACATGTGTTCGTACCCCGTGTTACATGTGATTGTACCCCCGTGTTACATGTGTTCGTACCCCGTGTTACATGTGGTTGTACCTCCATGTTACATGTGTTCGTACTCCGTGTTACATGTGTTCGTACCCCGTGTTACATGTGTTCGTACCCCGTGTTACATGCTCCCTATACACTATCAATCACTGGTGAAAACTCCAGAAAAAGAATGTAATTTAAACCTACTCACTTAGGTTATCTTACGATGTGTACATTATACACTGGACAATCATACTCATGCTTACAGAGCTAGCACACCTGACACCTGTTACTTTTGCCTAATTCACAGAAACAAACATTCATCATCAGGGTTGACATGTAATGAAATAAAAGTACTTTGTTACAATACTTGAGTAGTTATTTCAAGTAATTGGCATGTAACGAAGTAGAATTTTGACTAAATACTTTCACTTGTAACGAAGTAGTTTTATCTAAAGTAACGCGACTTTTTACTTTGTTACTTTTATTTACTTCGCAAAATATTTTCGTTATATTTTTGTGTGAAACCACTGCTGCCGGTGGCGACTACGTTTCATAAACTGTGCCTAGTCACCAGGCCAAAAGCTATTAATATCATCCAATCGCAGGCCAGTTCGCGATCATATTTGCATACAAACCTCTCTTTGGGAATTCGACACAACCACTGTTTTATATATAGGTCAGTGAACGAAGTCTGCCACATATTGGCATAGGTCAGGTCAAGGTCGTTGACATAAAATGTCACTTCGACAACACAACACTTGAACGCCATCTCAAACCATTATGCAAATGTCTCCGTTGCACCATATAAACTATTAATCAGTAAGTTTCCAATGCGTGTTATAAATATTAAAATTTTAGATTTCGACATTGTATTGATAATCCCCATACACTGACACAATTCTGATATTCGCGAGCGAACGCACATCGTGGATTGAAAACCTAGTTTCGCCCATTGTCAGCCATTGTCAGCAGCCTTATCGGCTTACGTCAGCATTAAACAGCATTTACTTTCACGAATAAAATTCATATTGAGATGTTTAATAAATTCCTAATAATGATTACTCTACAGAACTAAAGATTTGATACTCTGTCACTTGACCCATCAATGGCTTATTCAAGCTGACCCATAATATCAGGGACAGAGACAGGGGGCTCTGACAGGGCACTTAAATCTTAATATTGCAATTAGCAACAGCATTCCTCTGTTGCACTGGTTTGTCTTCTGATCAATTCTAGCCCCAGCTGGTGCCAGGTAACCAACCCAAAGCTGACCAGTTTCCCTGAGAGGCTACTACTACTAGTACTGGACGGACCCTCTATCTACTCAGATACATTCACATATGCTTGTACATAATACTACATATCCTATTCTACAATCTAGCTCCTCCCATACATAGGTCAATAAAAAGACAGATTGTGCCTCATCATTAATTTAGTTCTGTATTTAACTGACATTATTTGATGTTGTGAGCTCTCATTAATGATAATGTAATTTTCCAAACATCCAAGTGAGCACCATGTTCAAGGGTGGCAGACCGATTGACCAGCTAAGGCTGTCTGGGAACACTTTGTTATAGGCAGAGTGGTTGCAAAACAGTTGTCAGATGCAAGATGTGTAATTTATATAATATTACTCATGATTTTGTTGTTATTTCTAAGTGTTGTACTTTTACTTCTACTTTTCCTTCAAATACTTCTGAAAAATAGTTTTACTTTTTACTCAAGTACTTTTTTACAAAGTACTTTTACTTTTACTCAAGTAGTTTTTAGGTGAATTACTTTTACTTTTACTCAAGTACAAAATTAAAGTAATTCAGTCAACAATGTTCATCATTATTCATTATTTTAAGCATTTGTTTGTAGTTTCATATTTGTAATAATATTGGAAATATAGATTGCTATGTCACAAATGTCAAAGGTTAAATATTTCTACTTAGTGCTGAATAAGCGTCCCAACACACATATTTATTTGATGAAAAATGCCACCCTATACACACCTTATTTGGCACTATACTATTATTAAATTTAAACATATGTGCCAGCCTATATTCTCCGATAATCGTGGCAAATTATGCAGGGAGTAATTTTTTAGAGCAATCGCTCTCACTTCCTATTGCTAGAGCTAATCAATCATCCACGGAGCAATTTACCGCTCGCACTAAAATAACTTGCTCCCAACTGGAGCTGCATGTGGCTCCCTCTGATAGCTAAGTTTTCATCCTTTCGAATGACAGTCATGAATTTAGCAGGATCCTGTGCTTCTGAGGATCCCAGATTTTGATCCCGAAGCGTTAGACCGTTAGATTTCCATGATTAGATGAATCGGCCAGAATCCTTAGTTCTCGGGAGCTCGACATGGTATATTATTAGTTAAAACCCCATTATCACCACATAAACCGAACGTAAATGCCTGCCGTGCGCAGCGCCTCAAACCGGTCGTAACCGGCTGCAGTGGTTTCCCCTGAAAAGGGCTTGCCTATTCAATAATGTCCAAAATGGAAAATGTCCCGGTTTTTCGTAGATATAAAATGCGGTTACTATATCTGCAGTGAGTGAATATGTGTATTCGGTAGAAAAAAACCCACAATACACGTAGGGACGCCTTGGCTTCACATCGAGTAAAAAAATTGTTTCTGCATTAAAAAGACAAATATAGTAGTGATTTTTCACACTGTATTATTATTTGTTTTGAACAATTTGCCCCCCTATACTGTTATTCGGCACTATACTATTATTAAATTTGACCGATTTACCACCCTATACTGTTATTTGGCCTATATGTTTATTTGGCACTCAAGAGTAGTTGTTAGGTCAGTGATAATTGTTAAACAGTCAATCCTTCAGTCACCCAGTCATAGTGGACTCCATTCTAGGTCAACACTCAATGATACTGTTTGGAACAATGTTTGATTCCACGTGTATTCAACTGTATCAAGGAAGAGTAAAACAGCACTGTTGGTCTAAGTGGTCTATAGGTGACTAGGCACTAATGACCGTTTTTCACCTGGAGGGACACCTTATAGAGAGTGGCCACAGACAAGATGAGTAGTGTCTTACCTGGAGGGACACCTTATAGAGAGTGGCCATAGACAAGATTACTAGTGTCTTACCTGGATGGACACCTTATAGAGAGTGGCCATAAACAAGATGAATAGTGTCTTACCTGGAGGGACACCTTATAGAGAGTGGCCATAGACAAGATGACTAGTGTCTTACCTAGAGGGACACCTTATAGAGAGTGGCCATAAACAAGATGACTAGTGTCTTACCTGGAGGGACACCTTATAGAGAGTGGCCATAAACAAGATGACTAGTGTCTTACCTGGAGGGACACCTTATAGAGAGTGGCCATAAACAAGATGACTAGTGTCTTACCTTGAGGGACACCTTATAGAGAGTGGCCATAAACAAGATGACTGTCTTACCTGGAGGGACACCTTATAGAGAGTGGCCATAAACAAGATGAATAGTGTCTTACCTGGAGGGACACCTTATAGAGAGTGGCCATAAACAAGATGACTGTCTTACCTGGAGGGACACCTTATAGAGAGTGGCCATAAACAAGATGACTAGTGTCTTACCTGGAGGGACACCTTATAGAGAGTGGCCATAAACAAGATGACTAGTGTCTTACCTGGAGGGACATCTTATAGAGAGTGGCCATAGACAAGATGACTAGTGTCTTACCTGGAGGGACACCTTATAGAGAGTGGCCATAGACAAGATGACTAGTGTCTTACCTGGAGGGACACCTTATAGAGAGTGGCCATAAACAAGATGACTGTCTTACCTGGAGGGACACCTTATAGAGAGTGGCCATAAACAAGATGACTGTCTTACCTGGAGGGACACCTTATAGAGAGTGGCCATAAACAAGATGACTAGTGTCTTACCTGGAGGGACACCTTATAGAGAGTGGCCATAAACAAGATGAATAGTGTCTTACCTGGAGGGACACCTTATAGAGAGTGGCCATAGACAAGATGACTAGTGTCTTACCTGGAGGGACACCTTATAGAGAGTGGCCATAGACAAGATGACTAGTGTCTTACCTGGAGGGACACCTTATAGAGAGTGGCCATAGACAAGATGACTAGTGTCTTACCTGGAGGGACACCTTATAGAGAGTGGCCATAGACAAGATGACTTTCTTCACCACTGGCACAGCGTCAGACTTGAGCATTAAGCACACATTGCCAATGACCTTCGCCAAGATGTCGGGTTCTGTCTTGCTGCAAGATAAAGATACAAGACAAAGATACAAGGCAAAGACACAGGCAAAACTTGAGGTTGAGTCTTGCTACAGTGGAAATAGTATACTTTTTGCTGTTACTTATTTGCAACTTCTGCTTAAACATTATTACAAATTGTCAAATGTGGCAATTAAAAAAGACCTTTCAAAGGTACATAAAAGTATTGTCTGAGGTGAAAGTGACATATAACATTACACAGTTCAAGTTGTCTGAAGTGAATGTGACATATAACATTACACAGTTCAAGTTGTCTGAAGTGAAAGTGACATATAACATTACACAGTTCAAGTTGTCTGAAGTGAAAGTGACATATAACATTACACAGTTCAAGTTGTCTGAAGTGAAAGTGACATATAACATTACACAGTTCAAGTTGTCTGAAGTGAATGTGACATATACCATTACACAGTTCAAGTTGTCTGAAGTGAATGTGACATATAACATTACACAGTTCAAGTTGTCTGAAGTGAATGTGACATATAACATTACACAGTTCAAGTTGTCTGAAGTGAATGTGACATATACCATTACACAGTTCAAGAGTGAATGTTGTACATTTAGTTTTAGATTCACACTTATCTTCCACCATTGTTTCTGTCTAAAGTCCAGAATCCTGTGGAATATCACTAAAACACTTAACAAGACTCACCACGCATCTTCTATAAAATTAATAAGTGTCTTCTTCACATCTGTCGAACGATCACTTTGGAATGCAAGCATTTCCTACAAACAATAGTGTGTATTATATAATGACAAGTTTGTTTGTACCAGCAATATGCTTACTTGTTGATATTTGTTACTTGGATAATCGCCTCTCACTAATCTACACTTTGATGTAGCATCCCGCCCTGAGGATTAGGGCCTTTTTACTTCTGTTCGCATTATTAAAAATTTCAGCATTTCTTTCTCGTGAATTCACAAGTATCACTGTTGATTAATAATCCATAGATTATGTGAACAGCACAAACACTAATATCTCTCGATGGCTAGAAGTGAAATTGTCCTAGTCAGTTTCAATTTCACAAAAAGTAAAATTGTCCTAGTCACAAATCACACTACTTCCACAGGTACACAACATCAACACAAGTGTGAGATGGCAATTATAACATATTGTGAATGTCCCACTTAACAACAGTGTATTAAAGAAATCAATGCCTCATTATTCAGTTTGAATGTAGAAACTATTTTCAGTGTTATCTTACTAAAATCCAGCTGTCTGGGGCCAAGCACTAGTTAACTTAACAACCCTGGTGCAGTTGTAGTGGGGTAGATATCTTAGAGCCGTTTAGACTCCAAGACAGAATACTCCTGATGTGTCACTAACTCTTGATGTGTCACTAACTCTTGATGTGTCACTAACTCTTGATGTGTCACTAACTCACTATGAGCAGGATGAAAACATGCTGAGGCCTTCTTGAGCACCACTGTTTATTTTATGACCCCTTTCATATCTGGGGTGTTTTAAAAGGGGTTCTACAGTAATATTTGTTGATAAATTTTAATTAGGTAGTACCTTTCAATGAAATGTTGTATTGTTTGTTTGAGTGTCTCAGAGGGAACAAGACCGTACACTGACAGGACACACAGACATGGATGGAAACAAAGAAACACAACTAACAGTCTGGCACTCACATCAAGGAACAAGACCGTACACTGTCAGGACATGTAGACATGGATGGAAACAAAGAAACACAACTAACAGTCTGGCACTCACATCAAGGAACAAGACCGTACACTGACAGGACACACAGACATGGATGGAAACAAAGAAACACAACTAACAGTCTGGCACTCACATCAAGGAACAAGACCGTACACTGTCAGGACACACAGACATGGATGAAAACAAAGAAACACAACTAACAGTCTGGCACTCGGATCAAGGAACAAGACTGTACACTGACAGGACACACAGACATGGATGGAAACAAAGAAACACAACTAACAGTCTGGCACTCACATCAAGGAACAAGACTGTACACTGACAGGACACACAGACATGGATGGAAACAAAGAAACACAACTAACAGTCTGGCACTCACATCAAGGAACAAGACTGTACACTGACAGGACATGTAGACATGGATGGAAACAAAGAAACACAACTAACAGTCTGGCACTCACATCAAGGAACAAGACTGTACACTGACAGGACATGTAGACATGGATGGAAACAAAGAAACACAACTAACAGTCTGGCACTCACATCAAGGAACAAGACTGTACACTGTCAGGACACACAGACATGGATAGAAACAAAGAAACACAACTAACAGTCTGGCACTCACATCGAGGAACAAGACTGTACACTGTCAGGACACACAGACATGGATGGAAACAAAGAAACACAACTAACAGTCTGGCACTCACATCAAGGAACAAGACTGTACACTGACAGGACACGCAGACATGGATGGAAACAAAGAAACACAACTAACAGTCTGGCACTCACATCAAGGAACAAGACCGTACACTGACAGGACACGTAGACATGGATGGAAACAAAGAAACACAACTAACAGTCTGGCACTCACATCAAGGAACAAGACCGTACACTGTCAGGACACACAGACATGGATGGAAACAAAGAAACACAACTAACAGTCTGGCACTCACATCGAGGAACAAGACTGTACACTGACAGGACACGCAGACATGGATGGAAACAAAGAAACACAACTAACAGTCTGGCACTCACATCAAGGAACAAGACTGTACACTGACAGGACACACAGACATGGATGGAAACAAAGAAACACAACTAACAGTCTGGCACTCACATCAAGGAACAAGACCGTACACTGTCAGGACACACAGACATGGATGGAAACAAAGAAACACAACTAACAGTCTGGCACTCACATCGAGGAACAAGACTGTACACTGACAGGACACGCAGACATGGATGGAAACAAAGAAACACAACTAACAGTCTGGCACTCACATCAAGGAACAAGACTGTACACTGACAGGACACACAGACATGGATGGAAACAAAGAAACACAACTAACAGTCTGGCACTCACATCAAGGAACAAGACCGTACACTGTCAGGACACACAGACATGGATGGAAACAAAGAAACACAACTAACAGTCTGGCACTCACATCAAGGAACAAGACTGTACACTGACAGGACATGTAGACATGGATGGAAACAAAGAAACACAACTAACAGTCTGGCACTCACATCGAGGAACAAGACTGTACACTGTCAGGACACGCAGACATGGATGGAAACAAAGAAACACAACTAACAGTCTGGCACTCACATCGAGGAACAAGACTGTACACTGTCAGGACACACAGACATGGATGGAAACAAAGAAACACAACTAACAGTCTGGCACTCACATCAAGGAACAAGACTGTACACTGACAGGACACACAGACATGGATGGAAACAAAGAAACACAACTAACAGTCTGGCACTCACATCAAGGAACAAGACCGTACACTGTCAGGACACACAGACATGGATGGAAACAAAGAAACACAACTAACAGTCTGGCACTCACATCAAGGAACAAGACTGTACACTGACAGGACATGTAGACATGGATGGAAACAAAGAAACACAACTAACAGTCTGGCACTCACATCGAGGAACAAGACTGTACACTGTCAGGACACGCAGACATGGATGGAAACAAAGAAACACAACTAACAGTCTGGCACTCACATCGAGGAACAAGACTGTACACTGTCAGGACACACAGACATGGATGGAAACAAAGAAACACAACTAACAGTCTGGCACTCGGATCAAGGAACAAGACTGTACACTGACAGGACACACAGACATGGATGGAAACAAAGAAACACAACTAACAGTCTGGCACTCACATCAAGGAACAAGACTGTACACTGACAGGACATGTAGACATGGATGGAAACAAAGAAACACAACTAACAGTCTGGCACTCACATCGAGGAACAAGACTGTACACTGTCAGGACACGCAGACATGGATGGAAACAAAGAAACACAACTAACAGTCTGGCACTCACATCAAGGAACAAGACCTTACACTGTCAGGACACGCAGACATGGATGGAAACAAAGAAACACAACTAACAGTCTGGCACTCACATCGAGGAACAAGACTGTACACTGACAGGACACGCAGACATGGATGAAAACAAAGAAACACAACTAACAGTCTGGCACTCGGATCAAGGAACAAGACTGTACACTGACAGGACACACAGACATGGATGGAAACAAAGAAACACAACTAACAGTCTGGCACTCACATCAAGGAACAAGACTGTACACTGACAGGACACACAGACATGGATGGAAACAAAGAAACACAACTAACAGTCTGGCACTCACATCAAGGAACAAGACTGTACACTGACAGGACATGTAGACATGGATGGAAACAAAGAAACACAACTAACAGTCTGGCACTCACATCAAGGAACAAGACTGTACACTGACAGGACATGTAGACATGGATGGAAACAAAGAAACACAACTAACAGTCTGGCACTCACATCAAGGAACAAGACTGTACACTGTCAGGACACACAGACATGGATAGAAACAAAGAAACACAACTAACAGTCTGGCACTCACATCGAGGAACAAGACTGTACACTGTCAGGACACACAGACATGGATGGAAACAAAGAAACACAACTAACAGTCTGGCACTCACATCAAGGAACAAGACTGTACACTGACAGGACACGCAGACATGGATGGAAACAAAGAAACACAACTAACAGTCTGGCACTCACATCAAGGAACAAGACCGTACACTGACAGGACACGTAGACATGGATGGAAACAAAGAAACACAACTAACAGTCTGGCACTCACATCAAGGAACAAGACCGTACACTGTCAGGACACACAGACATGGATGGAAACAAAGAAACACAACTAACAGTCTGGCACTCACATCGAGGAACAAGACTGTACACTGACAGGACACGCAGACATGGATGGAAACAAAGAAACACAACTAACAGTCTGGCACTCACATCAAGGAACAAGACTGTACACTGACAGGACACACAGACATGGATGGAAACAAAGAAACACAACTAACAGTCTGGCACTCACATCAAGGAACAAGACCGTACACTGTCAGGACACACAGACATGGATGGAAACAAAGAAACACAACTAACAGTCTGGCACTCACATCGAGGAACAAGACTGTACACTGACAGGACACGCAGACATGGATGGAAACAAAGAAACACAACTAACAGTCTGGCACTCACATCAAGGAACAAGACTGTACACTGACAGGACACACAGACATGGATGGAAACAAAGAAACACAACTAACAGTCTGGCACTCACATCAAGGAACAAGACCGTACACTGTCAGGACACACAGACATGGATGGAAACAAAGAAACACAACTAACAGTCTGGCACTCACATCAAGGAACAAGACTGTACACTGACAGGACATGTAGACATGGATGGAAACAAAGAAACACAACTAACAGTCTGGCACTCACATCGAGGAACAAGACTGTACACTGTCAGGACACGCAGACATGGATGGAAACAAAGAAACACAACTAACAGTCTGGCACTCACATCGAGGAACAAGACTGTACACTGTCAGGACACACAGACATGGATGGAAACAAAGAAACACAACTAACAGTCTGGCACTCACATCAAGGAACAAGACTGTACACTGACAGGACACACAGACATGGATGGAAACAAAGAAACACAACTAACAGTCTGGCACTCACATCAAGGAACAAGACCGTACACTGTCAGGACACACAGACATGGATGGAAACAAAGAAACACAACTAACAGTCTGGCACTCACATCAAGGAACAAGACTGTACACTGACAGGACATGTAGACATGGATGGAAACAAAGAAACACAACTAACAGTCTGGCACTCACATCGAGGAACAAGACTGTACACTGTCAGGACACGCAGACATGGATGGAAACAAAGAAACACAACTAACAGTCTGGCACTCACATCGAGGAACAAGACTGTACACTGTCAGGACACACAGACATGGATGGAAACAAAGAAACACAACTAACAGTCTGGCACTCGGATCAAGGAACAAGACTGTACACTGACAGGACACACAGACATGGATGGAAACAAAGAAACACAACTAACAGTCTGGCACTCACATCAAGGAACAAGACTGTACACTGACAGGACATGTAGACATGGATGGAAACAAAGAAACACAACTAACAGTCTGGCACTCACATCGAGGAACAAGACTGTACACTGTCAGGACACGCAGACATGGATGGAAACAAAGAAACACAACTAACAGTCTGGCACTCACATCAAGGAACAAGACCTTACACTGTCAGGACACGCAGACATGGATGGAAACAAAGAAACACAACTAACAGTCTGGCACTCACATCGAGGAACAAGACTGTACACTGACAGGACACGCAGACATGGATGGAAACAAAGAAACACAACTAACAGTCTGGCACTCACATCAAGGAACAAGACTGTACACTGACAGTACATGTAGACATGGATGGAAACAAAGAAACACAACTAACAGTCTGGCACTCACATCAAGGAACAAGACTGTACACTGACAGGACATGCAGACATGGATGGAAACAAAGAAACACAACTAACAGTCTGGCACTCACATCGAGGAACAAGACTGTACACTGACAGGACATGCAGACATGGATGGAAACAAAGAAACACAACTAACAGTCTGGCACTCACATCGAGGAACAAGACTGTACACTGACAGGACACACAGACATGGATGGAAACAAAGAAACACAACTAACAGTCTGGCACTCACATCAAGGAACAAGACTGTACACTGACAGTACATGTAGACATGGATGGAAACAAAGAAACACAACTAACAGTCTGGCACTCACATCAAGGAACAAGACTGTACACTGTCAGGACACACAGACATGGATAGAAACAAAGAAACACAACTAACAGTCTGGCACTCACATCGAGGAACAAGACTGTACACTGTCAGGACACACAGACATGGATGGAAACAAAGAAACACAACTAACAGTCTGGCACTCACATCAAGGAAAAAGACTGTACACTGTCAGGACACACAGACATGGATGGAAACAAAGAAACACAACTAACAGTCTGGCACTCACATCAAGGAACAAGACTGTACACTGACAGGACATGCAGACATGGATGGAAACAAAGAAACACAACTAACAGTCTGGCACTCACATCGAGGAACAAGACTGTACACTGACAGGACATGCAGACATGGATGGAAACAAAGAAACACAACTAACAGTCTGGCACTCACATCGAGGAACAAGACTGTACACTGACAGGACACACAGACATGGATGGAAACAAAGAAACACAACTAACAGTCTGGCACTCACATCAAGGAACAAGACCGTACACTGACAGTACATGTAGACATAGATGGAAACAAAGAAACACAACTAACAGTCTGGCACTCACATCAAGGAACAAGACTGTACACTGTCAGGACACACAGACATGGATAGAAACAAAGAAACACAACTAACAGTCTGGCACTCACATCAAGGAACAAGACTGTACACTGACAGGACACGCAGACATGGATGGAAACAAAGAAACACAACTAACAGTCTGGCACTCACATCAAGGAACAAGACCGTACACTGTCAGGACACACAGACATGGATAGAAACAAAGAAACACAACTAACAGTCTGGCACTCACATCAAGGAACAAGACTGTACACTGACAGGACACGCAGACATGGATAGAAACAAAGAAACACAACTAACAGTCTGGCACTCACATCAAGGAACAAGACTGTACACTGTCAGGACACACAGACATGGATGGAAACAAAGAAACACAACTAACAGTCTGGCACTCACATCAAGGAACAAGACCGTACACTGACAGGACATGTAGACATGGATGGAAACAAAGAAACACAACTAACAGTCTGGCACTCACATCAAGGAACAAGACTGTACACTGAGAGGACATGTAGACATGGATGGAAACAAAGAAACACAACTAACAGTCTGGCACTCACATCAAGGAAAAAGACTGTACACTGTCAGGACACACAGACATGGATGGAAACAAAGAAACACAACTAACAGTCTGGCACTCACATCAAGGAACAAGACTGTACACTGACAGGACACGCAGACATGGATGGAAACAAAGAAACACAACTAACAGTCTGGCACTCACATCGAGGAACAAGACTGTACACTGTCAGGACACGCAGACATGGATGGAAACAAAGAAACACAACTAACAGTCTGGCACTCACATCAAGGAACAAGACTGTACACTGACAGGACACGCAGACATGGATGGAAACAAAGAAATACAACTAGCAGTCTGGCACTCACATCAAGGAACAAGACCGTACACTGACAGGACACGTAGACATGGATGGAAACAAAGAAACACAACTAACAGTCTGGCACTCACATCAAGGAACAAGACCGTACACTGACAGGACATGTAGACATGGATGGAAACAAAGAAACACAACTAACAGTCTGGCACTCACATCAAGGAACAAGACTGTACACTGACAGGACACGCAGACATGGATGGAAACAAAGAAACACAACTAACAGTCTGGCACTCACATCGAGGAAGTTGTCGAGTAGATTTGGCTCTTTATGAACAATCAATTCTTGCACCTGAAAATACAAAAACAGATTATAGCACCAGCAAACAGTCCATCCTGGTCAGTATGTTGGTAGGGTAGGTGTCAGCAAGCAGTCCGTCCTATTCAGTATGTTGGTAGGGTAGGTGTCAGCAAGCCGTCCATCCTAGTCAGTATGTTGGTAGGGTAGGTGTCAGCAAGCAGTCCATCCTAGTCAGTATGTTGGTAGGGTACGTGTCAGCAAGCAGTCCGTCCTGGTCAGTATGTTGGTAGGATAGGTGTCAGCAAGCAGTCCGTCCTAGTCAGTATGTTGGTAGGGTAGGTGTCAGCAAGCAGTCCGTCCTGGTCAGTATGTTGGTAGGGTAGGTGTCAGCAAGCAGTCCGTCCTGGTCAGTATGTTGGTAGGGTAGGTGTCAGCAAGCGGTCCATCCTGGTCAGTATGTTGGTAGGGTAGGTGTCAGCAAGCGGTCCGTCCTGGTCAGTATGTTGGTAGGGTAGGTGTCAGCAAGCGGTCCGTCCTGGTCAGTATGTTGGTAGGGTAGGTGTCAGCAAGCGGTCCGTCCTGGTCAGTATGTTGGTAGGGTAGGTGTCAGCAAGCAGTCCATCCTGGTCAGTATGTTGGTAGGGTAGGTGTCAGCTAGCAGTCTGTCCTGGTCAGTATGTTGGTAGGGTAGGTGTCAGCAAGCAGTCCGTCCTGGTCAGTATGTTGGTAGGGTAGGTGTCAGCAAGCAGTCCGTCCTGGTCAGTATGTTGGTAGGGTAGGTGTCAGCAAGCAGTCCGTCCTGGTCAGTATGTTGGTAGGGTAGGTGTCAGCAAGCGGTCCGTCCTGGTCAGTATGTTGGTAGGGTAGGTGTCAGCAAGCGGTCCGTCCTGGTCAGTATGTTGGTAGGGTAGGTGTCAGCAAGCAGTCCGTCCTGGTCAGTATGTTGGTAGGGTAGGTGTCAGCAAGCAGTCTGTCCTGGTCAGTATGTTGGTAGGGTAGGTGTCAGCAAGCAGTCCATCCTGGTCAGTATGTTGGTAGGGTAGGTGTCAGCAAGCGGTCCATCCTGGTCAGTATGTTGGTAGGGTAGGTGTCAGCAAGCAGTCTGTCCTGGTCAGTATGTTGGTAGGGTAGGTGTCAGCAAGCGGTCCGTCCTGGTCAGTATGTTGGTAGGGTAGGTGTCAGCAAGCAGTCTGTCCTGGTCAGTATGTTGGTAGGGTAGGCGACCGGAGTGACAATGTCAATATTACTGAGTCACAATGTCAATATTATTGACTCCATACATCTATGACATAATTGCATTTAAATAATTATTAAAATAAATTAATTATAGTGGTGGACAAAAATGGTTTATCAGTCATAAACAGGATGTGAAAATAACAAGTGTCTCTTTAAGCACAACAAATATTTTATTTTCAAGTAATTTCTCTGGTTGAAAATAATTGGGTGAGAAGAACTGCAGGAGTGAAAAGATTAGAAGAAGTGAAGAATGGAGGAGCTGAGGGAGGAGGTTGGTGTGAGAGAGTCAGGAGGAAGCTGGTGAGGAGTTAGTTCAAGTGGGTTGGTGTGAGAGAGTCAGGAGGAAGCTGGTGAGGAGTTAGTTCAAGTAGGTTGGTGTGAGAGAGTCAGGAGGAAGCTGGTGAGGAGTTAGTTCAAGTGGGTTGGTGTGAGAGAGTCAGGAGGAAGCTGGTGAGGAGTTAGTTCAAGTGGGTTGGTGTGAGAGAGTCAGGAAGAAGCTGGTGAGGAGTTAGTTCAAGTGGGTTGGTGTGAGAGAGTCAGGAGGAAGCTGGTGAGGAGTTAGTTCAAGTGGGTTGGTGTGAGAGAGTCAGGAGGAAGCTGGTGAGGAGTTAGTTCAAGTGGGTTGGTGTGAGAGAGTCAGGAGGAAGCTGGTGAGGAGTTAGTTCAAGTGGGTTGGTGTGAGAGAGTCAGGAGGAAGCTGGTGAGGAGTTAGTTCAAGTGGGTTGGTGTGAGAGAGTCAGGAAGAAGCTGGTGAGGAGTTAGTTCAAGTGGGTTGGTGTGAGAGAGTCAGGAAGAAGCTGGTGAGGAGTTAGTTCAAGTGGGTTGGATGCGTGGACAGAATGGAAGTGAAATGATTAAGAGAGCGGACGCGCTCAGAATGGAGGATTGGGGAAAAGGAAGTCACTGACTGAGATGGGAGGACTGTGGGATTGGGAGTGGAGAATGAGATTGAGGGATGGGGGTGTGGAGAATGAGAGCAAAGGATGTGGGGGGTAGAGAATGAGAGCGAGGAATGGGGGAGTGGAGAATGAGGAATGGGGGAGTGGAGAATGAGAGTGAGGAGTGGAGGAGTGGAGAAAGAGACCAAGAGATGGGGGGTAGAGAATGAGAGCGAGGAATGGGGGAGTGGAGAATGAGAGTGAGGAATGGGGGAGTGGAGACGGGTGGTGGAGATGGCGGTGAAACAGGATCAGTGATGGAATTAGAAAAAAACAAAAAGTCAAGGAGGATCAGTGTCAATGCCAGTCTCATCATGACCAGTGTCGGTGCCAGTCTCATAATGACCAGTGTCAATGCAAGTCTCATAATGACCAGTGTCGGTGCCAGTCTCATCATGACCAGTGTCGGTGCCAGTCTCATAATGACCAGTGTCGGAGCCAGTCTCATAATGACTAGTGTCAATGCAAGTCTCATAATGACCAGTGTCGGTGCCAGTCTCATAATGACTAGTGTCGGTGCCAGTCTCATAATGACCAGTGTCGGTGCCAGTCTCATAATGACCAGAACAACAAGTTAAACAAACTGATTTCTAAAACTGGCTCATTGGCATGTAAATATGTCACATGAACTCCTCTATCCCAGCATGCATCAGACTCCTCAAATGAAGGGACACCTGATATTCACTTATCCAGTGGAAAAGTCAACAGTTTAGATTAATGTTGAACCCTGGTATGAATCAGAGGATCAGATGGAGAAAACATTCAGCATTCCATACAATAAATCAAACAAGATGTTCACACAATATAAGGCATTTTTGCATTTAAAACCATTTAAGACATCTATACGATGAACATTTACTGAATAGACACAATTAGCATGTTTTCAATCAAACTGTGCTACATTACCCCCCTCCCCCCCATCCCAAATACCAGTTTGAGGTTGTTCACTCGCTGTGTGTCCTTCTGAAGTAAGGATGCTTGGTTGAGCAGCTCGACTACCTGACAACAACAGACAAGTCATTGACGATGACTTAGATATCAAATATGTCTACAAATATACCTACATTTAGTAGTTTCTATGCATTATATGCAGGGGTTGATGAAAACAAAAACCAAGTTGGTAACCAGGGGGCTGGCTTTGTAGCTTGGCTGTGACCTGGTAGTTGGTAACCAGGGGGCTGGCTTTGTAGCTTGGCTGTGACCTGGTAGTTGCTGTATTCCTACTGCAATATTATGAGTGTTTTAACAGTGTCATCACAAAGGTATATACCACTAAGCACTGGTATTTTGTATATCATTTACTACTATTGTACACCATTTACTACTATATTAGTGATTGTCAGTGGATGTGACACTACTACAGTTAACTACTGATGATATAACTGTTTGTCAATGAATGTTATGATCAATAGAGTGTTGATGATGTTGCCAAGGTTTGTGTTTTTATTTACATATTGCTAGCAGTGATAACATTTATGAATTACGATTTTTCTTCAACCACAACTATTTTGATTACTTATTCAATGTTTTCATATCATAAGTGTGTCCAGGAAGGGCAGGGAGTTGTCGCTCTCTTCTTCATATGTGAACTTAATGCTGCGTGTGGTGTCTATGTTGTTGAGATGCTCTGTCAGTTCTTGTTCACACCCCTTCCTCGCTACTTCCGTCACATCATCCACATCTCTTCTATAATTTTGGTGTGCAAGTTATTGGTGCTGTGAGAGTAGCTGTTCCAGCCACTCCATGAAGAGATTGTGCCAAACTTCTGCTGATAAATGGTGCCCCTGAAGCTAAAATATTTGACTTGACAACAGTACGCGCGCGTGTGTGAAATTATGCATGTGCGTGCGTGCGTGCGTGCGTGCGTGCGTGCGTGCGTGCGTGCGTGCGTGCGTGCGTGCGTGCGTGCGTGCGTGCGTGCGTGCGTGCGTGCGTGCGTGCGTGCGTGATCTCCGCTGGAGGGATTGGGAAGACAAATAGAATGGAAAGGCAATTCGTGGTCCCCGATTATCGCCTATCTACAACAACATACTCGATCGTATGTGGACAACGATTCAGTAGCTGATTGTTCTTCTTCCATGAAAAACTGAGAAGCCGTACATCGCCTGCTTTCGGTATCCATAGCTTTAGCTAATTTAAAAGATTGTGAACGTTAACTGATTAGACTAACATTCCAAAACATATAATTTTGTATATTTCGCTACAACTACCAGATGGCGCTTCAGCTCAATTGGCCGAGTACATTTGAGTCTGCGCTAGGGGTGAATACTATTTCGCGCCATGTTTCGTTTAAGCATAAATAAACACTGTTTTTATTTCTCTAATGGTATTATATCTCACATATCATATGCATGCACGCATGATATTGCACATTTGAATAAAACAAATATAAGATGATAATTATACATTGTCATCGCAAATAAATTGGGCTAAAGCCAATACAATCACATGATTCCATTCATTGATTGTCACGTGATGAATCATGTGCCGCTTGTTTGACGTTCGTTCTTTAAGTCGTTTATAAGTAATTTGTGGTGCTAGTCCAGGGTATTCGTATGTAGCTAGTTACGTAGAACCTCAATTATTTTGAAGAATAACATGTCATCTGCTCATTTCCTGTTAAAAGCATTGCTGTGTCTGTACACGGTGTGCATAGGCGTTCATGCATTCGGTAAGTTCACACTTCGTCTTCGACTTCGGTCTTCACTGTCAATGACAGTCACAATGTCATGAAAACATACCATCGTATTCCATGGTAAAATACCACGGTGTTTTGAAACAGGTAAACCATGGTATCATACCAGTAACCAGGCACGTAGGCAAAAAAATTCGCCCCACTCTTCGTCTCTGGTAGCAACAGCCAGATAGAAAAACATTGTAGGGCGATTGACTTTGCCTACCAGGCACGCTGATTTTCGAAGCAGAAAGAAAAAAGACTGGAGAAGCAGATCGCAGGTTATATGGTTGTTATTTTGGCCAGGCTTATTGTTGGTTACCCTAACCCTAACCCTAACCCTATCCCAAAAAGGCCTGATGGAAAAAAAACTTAAAAAAATAGTGCTAGCACAAAGCACAAACAACAAGACATTTCAACCCGATCGGCAATACAAGATCAAAACAAACATGGCTGCAACGTACGTACCTGACGAAGGCCAAGAAAGGAAGCAACATGACACTGATGAGGTGAACTCTATCTTCCAACAATACCTGTGGGTGACGGTGAATATAACACGTGCAGTGAGGTTGGGCAAGAAAGGAACCAGACCAAGACTGTTGATGGTGCAGACAGGTAACAAACAAGAGAAGGCAACTATCATGAGATTGCACTAAACTTGGGAACAAGAACAACCCTGACAAAATCAGAAAAGTGTTTATCACAACTGACTTAACACCAAAGGAGAGAGAAAAAGACAAGGCTCTCCGGGCAGAGCTATCCGAAAGAAACACTGCATCAGGGAACAGCAGATACATGATAAAAACTGGGAGGATAGTGCAGAGGGAACGCACTCGAGAACCCCCCCAAGCCAGTGAGGCACACAAACCCCCCAAGCCCGCGAGACACACAAACCCAATCACGGACAATGTAAATAAATAGGCACAAACACAGTGTTACATGTTCAGCTGTTATCAAGCAAATGTGCAGGTTATAAAAAACGAATTTCATGAGTTTCAAGCACAAGTTGAGAGTTTTAAATCCAAGATTATAGGAATCATTGAATCATGGTGCAATTATGACACAGGTGATGGCGAAATTAATTTAGACTCTTACAATATGTTCAGGAGTGATAGAAGAGAAAGTATTGGTGGTGGGGTATTGATGTACACACACAAAGATCTACCAGCTATCCCATGTCAAGAGATGATTGACATGGAAATAGAGGACTCGATGTGGGTTTCAGTCAAGCTAAATGATAAATATATGTTGTTAGCAGGAATTATATATGTATACAGGACCCAGAAGTCTAGCGATGAGAACAATATCAAAATAATCGAAGCAGTGAAACATATCCAAGAAATGCAGGGCTATAACTTCCCAGAGATGAAATGGGAGGAGAACACAGTAAGTGGGAGGAGAACACAGTGAGTGGGAGGAGAACACAGTGAGTGGGAGGAGAACACAGTGAGTGGGAGGAGAACACTGTGAGTGGGAGGAGAACACAGTGAGTGGGAGGAGAACACAGTGAGTGGGAGGATAACACAGTGAGTGGGAGGAGAACACAGTGAGTGGGAGGAGAACACAGTGAGTGGGAAGAGAACACAGTGAGTGGGAAGAGAACACAGTGAGTGGGAAGAGAACACAGTGAGTGGGAGGAGAACACAGTGAGTGGGAGGAGAACACAGTGAGTGGGAGGAGAACACAGTGAGTGGGAAGAGAACACAGTGAGTGGGAAGAGAACACAGTGAGTGGGAAGAGAACACAGTGAGTGGGAGCGAACAATCTACAGCAGACAAGTTTTTCAGTGCAACACAGGATGCTTACCTGTGTCAACACATCATCAAACTGACCAGGCAGAGGTCGGGTCAGCAACCTTCCACACTTGACCTGGTGTGTTCAAATGAACAATACATGGTTGACAATGTCACACATCTAGCACCACTGGTTCTTCATTGCCGCTATTAGATTTGTCCCGCTGAGGTTCGTGTCTTTCTCTAGTATGTTTTTTAGGGTAATTGTAATTGATTATAGCAAAATGCTGTAATTGATTGTGGTTTTGTAATTGTATCTGAAATATGCTGTGCAATTGCTCAATTACAATCAATTACAATCAATTACAGGATTTATTCTTATGACAAAACTACCTGAACACATTTTTATTAGTTGTGTGGACAATTCCTGTGTTATGGACGTACATTTCAGAGAAATTTGGACGTTTTGTAAGACGCGCAATACAGCACAATTGGAATAGGTGGATTTTGAAATGGGCATTGTGTGTAACCTACCTAGTACTATTAACATGCCAAGTGATAGCCCTTCAGCTTTACTCATTTTTGAGGAATGTTCTAAAAATAGCCCAGTTATGGACGGACTCTAAGAGAATGATTTTTTAATGTTGCTTCAAAAATAAAAAACTCTGAAGCATGAATACATAAAAATATAACAAAACTATTTGTTTGTACACTAGAGTAGAGAAAGTAGAAATTAATTAATTTCCTGCTAGTATCTACATCACAGGGTCATGTGTATGTTGTTATGGACTTTCATTTTTCCTGTTATGGACATACATCTCTGAATGTTATGGACGTAAGTTTCACATGTCACTATTTAAAATGCACAAATTACATAATATCGACTTCAAGGCATTACTGTTTTAAATAAAACTTTAAAATGCATATATTATGAAGAATCAGAATATTCATACAATTTTATTTAATGTACTTTTACGAACTTACAAATTTACGAACAAAATCATAATTTTCAGCAGTTTCACTGAAAGCGTGATGTTCGGTCTGTTCTCTTTCTTTTTAAACTCAAAATCTCTTGGGCTTCTCTGGAAGACTTATCAAGGCTCATTCAACATAACTAGTAAATAAACATAGACCCAAGAGATCATTATGACTTAAAAATAATTGTCTGAATATAATCATAATATTCAATAATATCCATGTATATTTGAATAACTGTGGTTTTGAATAACTGGTTTACAAACATAGTCTCTTAGCAATACTCAAACAGCACTTGGTAAACTAACACATGTTCCTAATGCAGACAGATAAACATGTCAGCTCTAAAACCCTTTAAAAACTCCACAATACGAATGCATAACTTGGCATGATGCCACTGAGATCATCCATTTCACGACAGCTTATTGTTCCTATAACTAAACTTAACTTAAAACATGCTTTCTCTGTCACTGCACCTCAAGGCTGAACGCCCCATCACTGAAAACATCAGAAACTACAGCTATCTTCCAAAAAAAACTCAAAAGACATATTTATTCTAAATTGCATTTCCACCATAAAACTTTGGTTGTCCCTTGTTCTGATAATGACCTTTGCACATCCCTGTTCACAGTTATGCTTAATGGAAAGTGGAAAGTCCCCATCCCGTAGCACTTGCTGTTTTGTTGTGCCTCTGAGCTCAGGTTCCTGAGGATATAGGTGCCAAAGAAGTTAATTATTAATCTTAGTATGTCAGATCTAAAAGCACTCTTTCAGTTCTTCCGATGTTTGCTGCTATTGCTCTTTTATTGCTCTTTTATTGCTCTCTTATTTCTTATTCTAAATGGACCAGATTCGACTAAGGTGACAAGACTCTTGAAAATAAACTGCCTTAGGAATTGGGACATACTCTATTTTACATATCCTTGGTTAATCAAATTCCTTTGTTAGGATGTTGTATTATATATGCTTCTTGATGTGTCCATACTGATGTTCTAATCGATGTAGAATTCCAATGTTGGGCGGAGCAATTTTCCTTTGTGACAGAACTAGCATTAAGTGAAAACAATGGCTTCAGAGCCACATGGCGAGAATTGTGTTATGGATGTACAGCGTTATGGATGTACAGAGTTATGGATGTACAGAGTTATGGATGTACAGCGTTATGGATGTACATAAAATCTGTACATCCATAATGAAGATAAACTATCGATTATGATGACTAAAATAAAATGAAATACTTGTGCATACTCAGGACTAAAAATGTAATTTGCCTTTTTTATTAAGCAGTTACCAGACAATGCAATAAAAAATAATTTGTGTAATGTACATACATGCCCAATGTGACCCAAATTGAAATCAGGATTCCTCTAATCAAGCTGAACACAGTGAAAATTTTATTTGACAGACTACTATGTCACTCCATCTCATTACCGGCACTACATTAACAAATTCTGGAACAAAAAGAAAATATGATGAAAAACTAAGTTTTTCAGAAAGTTGAATTTATCTGAAAAATCGCATATTTTATACTACCGTCTTTGACATCAAATATTGTGTAAATTGTAATGATGTAATATGATACATCCATCATATTTCCCTTTAGTACAAATGTTTATCTTCAAAATGGTACCATGTTTATATTAGATAAACCAAATTTGAAGAAAAAAAATGATGGTCCATTTGACAGAATTGCCCCTGTACAAAATATCCCAACTGACCAACTCTCCTGCCATATCAGAACTGGAACTAATAATTTTCTTCAATTCCAACGAACACATATCTACCATACACATATGACGTGGTCAAGCATTACTCTTACTTCCATATAGAGATAAAAAAATAAACAAAAACTAAATGGTAAATATATGAGAAGTTTGGCAGCTCTAGGTGGTCGTTTTCATACCTAGGTCAGAAAGTAAACATCTCGATAGCAGGAATAGCACTGACGGGTGATGGTGATTTCGGCCCTTGGTTAATTCGGCCCAACTGCCATGTGCATGAATCCAGTCACTTAGGTGATTTCAGTGACTGAAGTGACATGCAAGATGTACTCAGTTCTAGCTAGTAATGGATTAGCCTTCACCTTAAGTACTTTAAGTACATAAAAAAGGGATGCCTATTTTAACTAGGTACTGTTGAAGTACAATGCTTTGTCTGTTTCCTACAGTGAGCAGGTGTGAATAAAAAACCATGCTTCACATTCAAAATGATCCGACGAAAAACACAGTATAGATGAAAGACCATAACATATGGTTCTGTTGTATTCACAATACAATAATTGGTTTATCAATCATTTTTCTGTATTTGATTTAATAAAAAATCTGGGGAGAATTTCCCCTGAAAATCTGATGTATAGAAACAAGATGTTATGATAATTGTAATTTAATTTATTTCAGTTATTCAACTGTGTGCTCTTCCTCCTTGTTCCCTGCTGTACGGGGTGAGGGTCAGGTAAAATATTGCCGAGCCACTCTTTCTGTTCTTTCTTTCCATAGTTTTCTATCGGCCGCTCCCTCTCTCCATCTTTCATCCTCCCTGATCTTCTCATGTCCCTCCTCACTCAGTCCTCCCATCTCAGCTGTGGCCTTCCCCTTTTCCTGCGTCCTTGATGTTTTTCCACCTCTGCTCTCTTTGCTAGTTTGCTTGCATCCATTCTTACCAAGTGGCCTGCCCATCTCATCCTGCTTCTCACCAATCTTCCTGTTAGACTGCATTGCATCCCAACCTCTTTCCTTAGGTCATTCATCCTTCTTCTGTCCACCCTGTTTGTTCTTGTTATTCGCCGAACCCAGTTATTCTCACAGACTTGCAGCTTCTGTTGTTGTTCTTTCAACGCCACTGTCTCCAGACCATACAGGCATGCTGGTGTAACACACGTTCTCAGGACTTTCCCTTTCAGCTTTTTTGAAATTTTTCTGTCCAACATGACTCCCTCTACCTTTCTCCAAGCATTCGCTCCCGCTCGTGTCCGACGTCGCACTTCTGCCGCTGAATGCCCATCCTCCGTAACCATTCCTCCAAGGTACACAAAGCCATCCACTTGCTTGATCTCCTTACCATCCAACCTGATGTTCAACTCCTCTCTCTGGTGTCCAATCCACATCACTTCTCTCTTCTCTAGGCTCATTCTTAGTCCGTGCTTCTCGAACACCCCTTCCATTCCTCCAACACTTCCTGTAGGTCTTGTTTGCTTTCTGCTATTATGGCCAGATTATCTGCATACATCGTCTTCCTGAGAATATCCTTCGTGCTGATTTTCCTGCTGATTATTTCCATCACCATGATAAACAGTAAAGGGCTAAGGGCACTTCCTTGCCTCAAACCGATGTTAACTGGAAACTCTTCCAACAACCCAGATCCAACCACAAATCTTCCTTTTGTTCTCTCATTCATTGCTTCCACCATCCTGGCTTCTGCTTCTGGCACTCCCATCCATCTCCCTGTTGCCATCACCATCTCTCTAGGAACTGTGTCATAGGCCTTCTCCAGGTCCACAAATCCCACTGCCATTCTCCCTTGCATCTCCAACCTCTTCTCTACCATTTGTCTTAATGCAAACATCCCATCAGTCATCCCTCTGCCCTTTCTGAATCCTTGTTGTTCTTCACCCAATTCTTGCTCTACTTTCTTTCGGATCCTCACATCCAGGATCCTCTCTAGCAGCTTCATGATGTGACTTAGAAGTGTGATTCCTCGGTATTTCCCTGGGTCTTGCACATCTCCCTTCTTCTTCCATATTGGGACTATTAGCCCTGTCCGCCATTCCTCTGGTACTTTACCTTGCCTCATACACGTATTCAGCAGCCTCTTTGTCCAGCTGATTTCACTCTCCCCCGCTGCCATTACCATCTCCACACGCATCTCATCGATACCAGGTGCTCTTCCCGTCTTCATCCCGGTTTGCATCTCTATATCCGTAATATCAGTTAACTCCGCTTTCCCTTCTACATATGATGGTAATTCCAGATGCCAACTGGGTGGGGTGTTAAATGAATAGCATACCAACTGGGTGGGGGTGCTAAAAGAATAGCATACCAACTGGTTGGGGGTGCTAAATGAATAGCATACCAACTGGTTGGGGTGCTAAATGAATAGCATACCAACTGGGTGGGGGTGCTAAATGAATAGCATACCAACTGGTTGGGGGTGCTAAATGAATAGCATACCAACTGGGTGGGGGTGCTAAATGAATAGCATACCAACTGGTTGGGGGTGCTAAATGAATAGCATACCAACTGGTTGGGGGTGCTAAATGAATAGCATACCAACTGGGTGGGGGTGCTAAATGAATAGCATACCAACTGGTTGGGGGTGCTAAATGAATAGCATACCAACTGGGTGGGGGTGCTAAATGAATAGCATACCAACTGGTTGGGGGTGCTAAATGAATAGCATACCAACTGGTTGGGGGGTGCTAAATGAATAGCATACCAACTGGGTGGGGGTGCTAAATGAATAGCATACCAACTGGTTGGGGGTGCTAAATGAATAGCATACCAACTGGGTGGGGGTGCTAAATGAATAGCATACCAACTGGGTGGGGGGTGCTAAATGAATAGCATACCAACTGGTTGGGGGTGCTAAATGAATAGCATACCAACTGGTTGGGGGTGTTAAATGAATAGCATACCAACTGGGTGGGGTGCTAAATGAATAGCATACCAACTGGTTGGGGGTGCTAAATGAATAGCATACCAACTGGGTGGGGGGTGCTAAATGAATAGCATACCAACTGGGGTGGGGGTGCTAAATGAATAGCATACCAACTGGGTGGGGGTGCTAAATGAATAGCATACCAACTGGTTGGGGGTGCTAAATGAATAGCATACCAACTGGTTGGGGGTGCTAAATGAATAGCATACCAACTGGGTGGGGGTGCTAAATGAATAGCATACCAACTGGGTGGGGGTGCTAAATGAATAGCATACCAACTGGGTGGGGGTGCTAAATGAATAGCATACCAACTGGTTGGGGGTGCTAAATGAATAGCATACCAACTGGTTGGGGGTGCTAAATGAATAGCATACCAACTGGGTGGGGGTGCTAAATGAATAGCATACCAACTGGGTGGGGTGCTAAATGAATAGCATACCAACTGGGTGGGGGGTGCTAAATGAATAGCATACCAACTGGGTGGGGGTGCTAAATGAATAGCATACCAACTGGGTGGGGTGCTAAATGAATAGCATACCAACTGGGTGGGGGTGCTAAATGAATAGCATACCAACTGGTTGGGGGTGCTAAATGAATAGCATACCAACTGGGTGGGGGGTGCTAAATGAATAGCATACCAACTGGGTGGGGGTGCTAAATGAATAGCATACCAACTGGTTGGGGGTGCTAAATGAATAGCATACCAACTGGGTGGGGGTGCTAAATGAATAGCATACCAACTGGTTGGGGGTGCTAAATGAATAGCATACCAACTGGGTGGGGGTGCTAAATGAATAGCATACCAACTGGTTGGGGGTGCTAAATGAATAGCATGCCAACTGGGTGGGGGTGCTAAATGAATAGCATGCCAACTGGGTGGGGGTGCTAAATGAATAGCATACCAACTGGTTGGGGGTGCTAAATGAATAGCATACCAACTGGGTGGGGGTGCTAAATGAATAGCATACCAACTGGGTGGGGGTGCTAAATGAATAGCATACCAACTGGCGGGGCTACAGGGACTCAATTCTCACACCTCTGGGGAGCTACTGGGTCGGGGGGGGGCTACTGGGAAGATACTTCAAGACTCATTACCTTGCAGTTTAACTGTGATCAATCAGCATAATTTAGTAGTATCTCATCAAGCAAGCACCAATATATAGTTAACACAAGAGCCTTGGTGTTAACGTATTGTGGTATAAGATGACATATATCTTAATCCACATGTCCTGTGCTATTCCAGTATAATTGTTACTAACACATTCATAGATTTCATTCTGGATGATAATTGATGTTGTAGGGTTGAACTACTGGCACTTGCGCAGACTGCTTAGACATCACCAAGAAACAGTTTTAAGACAACAGTTGCAAGAGAAGCTTTCACATAGTCCATCTCCACAGTTATATTCTGTGTATCCAGATCAGTACTTGGAGCAGCCCTTAGATCATTTTGATCCTCAGATCAAGGTAATGTATCACATCTAACTTTGAGCTATGTCAGTGTAAGTGGCAGTGATAAGGACTATATATATACATTGGAACCTCGGTATTATGGTCACCGATGGGACTCAGTCAAAGTGACCATAATAGCAAGGTGACCATAACAGTGAATATGGGCACTGAAGCATCATTGGAGAAATGTCACATTGAGCAAGTATATCATGTGTAATGTGGTGGTTTTGTTACATATCAGTAAGTATTAATGTTGGTACGATACATTATTTGCTAAATATTTGCTGTTCAGGATCGAACACGGGTTATCCACCAGAGGCGCCACTGTTTATTTTGAGGAGCCTATATTATATAACCACACGTGCTTCATATCAGAGGATTATTGAATTTTGTTCCACAATATCACATCGTTTTATTGTACATCAACCAAATTTTATTAGAATTTATAATCGAGATTGATTAGAATTTATCATCGTCCATACGAGGTCAATATCAAAATCAGTAATGCAAACTACACCACACTAACCTCGTCGAATTCCGTGTTGATAGGCGCTTTCTGCTGGCTGGTTCATTGTTCTCAAATGCATCAAGATATTTTCTTTTGTTTCTCAAAATGTTCCCAACTTGTGATCGGTCGATATTGTACCGTTCAGCTAACTGCCGATGGCTTTTGCCATTGCTATCTCTGATTACATCGAGCTTTGTTTTTAAACTAAGCTCGTTCTTAACACATCTTTTCGCAGTCACTTCCATTTCATTTTGGTTCATTATGCCACTTATTTTGCAACATTTTGCCACCTCCAGGGCCTGCTATTCCTACAAGTGCTCATTGGTGTCTAAGCAAAACAATAGGGCACCTAGTAATACACAGTGTCCTATTGTTAGCGTCGACAGCGCTGTGTTTTTTAATAAAATTTACTCGGCCGCTAAGCTTAGGCCTATATATTTGCCTTCGAAATGTTAACTAAAATGACTGGTGTCTTACTTCTTGGATTGTTTTTTGAAGTTAATTGGTCTCTGTCAGGGTGACCATAATGGCGGGGTGACTGCATTACCGGGGTGACCATAAACCGAGGTTCCACTGTATATATATATAGACATATATATATATATATATATATAATATTACTGGACCATGCTATGCCAATGTATGTGACAGGCCAGTTTACCAGAAACAAAATTTTCATCCAGTTTCTTCCAAGAAAAGAAACAAAATTGATGCTGATTCAGATCATAAACTAGTGTTTGTGGTGACTCATTTAAGGTGACCCAGGGCAGAAAGGGGACACCTCTGACTGATGCTATGATCTTTAATAAGACAAGTTGTCAGCTATGGCTGTTGTGTTGCAGGAGACCTGCAGGGATCAGACCACAGTTGACCTTCCTGTTTATTGTTTCACATGAATGTAGGGCGTATTAAATTGTGATATGTGAATTTAAACAATTCATACGGTGTGACATAAGTTCAATTGAGCAGTCATATTCACAGGTTTCTTTGTAGAAGCTATTGGCTGTGAAATAGTGTGTTTTTTAAAGTTTAACAGGCGGAGCGATTTTTGGGAATTTTTCTGCTATGGGCCACATGGGTGCATGAATATGTGGCTATTTTTTTTTTATTAATGGGCATCTCACGTTGGGGTGTTTTAAAAGAGTGGAGGTATGTGATTTTGACAAAACGTAGTCAGCATGTCAATGAGATGATGGCAGTTGCTGTGAAAAAAATAAGAATTTTTAGTGGTCATGTTTTCTTATAATCAGACAAAACGTCCCCAAAGTGACGGAAGTCGTGGTCACAAACACGGTTATAAAATGTTGATATGCATAGTTTTGGTCGTTGTTGTTAGCTTAATTATTACTACAGGTAATTTGGACGAAATTATTAGTTTGTTATAACACATTTCTTATAATTTTTATAATTTGCAATTCTGATAACATAATTAGGGCTCATATTTTTTAAAAGAAATAAATAAAAATGGTTGCTAACCTGCCCCATGTTGTGTTTGTTTGATTTAGAAAATTGTCGGTGTCAGACTGGATAATAATATATTAGCGTATATATTTTATTGATTCCATCTAGGCAACAAAATCATTACTGGTTAAACGCTGCTACTATTTAAACTGTTTAACCATCTGCTTTAGGAGATGTCCTATAATATATCTACTAAATTTTTAAAATGTCAAATAAATGTACATTTTAGTTTTGTACTATAACGTTTCGGTATAGTGGAATTGATAGGCAAGAGAGATATTGTACTCTGTGTGATTGTAATGATTTTGTACTCTGTGTGATTGTAATGATATTGGGGATGAGTTTCATTATTTGTTTAAATGTACTTTTTTTCAAGAAGCTAGACTTAAGTTTATTTCTAAATATCATTTTGTGAGGCCAAACACTTTAAAAATGGATCAGTTGTTTAATTTGACAAGCAATGCAAATTATGTAAATTCGTACAGGAGACTTTAAATCGTTTTAAGTTGTAAATTGATCTTCCTGTGATACTTTTGTGTTTTTGTATTTTGGTAAAACCATTTACCAATGTAATTTATAAGTATTATTGAAGCCTGGATTACATACACTTATAGCCATCTCACATTGTAACAGTATGCAACATTGTAACAGTATGCAACATTGTAACAGTATGCAACATTGTGATTCTTGTGTAACCTAATAAGGTTTTTGAGAATTAAAGTTGAATTGAATTGTGCTCGACCTGATATTTTGCACAAATATATGTTTAATATGATATTTAATTGTTACTAAATACATTTTTTTTATTATTCATATGCTAAAATAGCATGAAAGAGCTTTTGGTAAGTTAAAAGCAGACAATAAGCAATTCTTGGCATAAACAATAACTGTTGCCTCTCCAAAATGTATAATAAACACATCAATACCAATTTCATGTTGTGCGCGTACGTTGTAAGTGCTTGGGCACAAGGAAATGAAGGTATCCAACTTTAGTTAACCCCATATTTAGCTAACCCCATCCATAGCTAACCCTAACTCTAACCCAGAAGTGGTTTAAAGAAGACATAGCCATTCCCATAGAGTTGATGGTTAATCATGGCTTGATTGCCTCTGCAAATATTTCTAAAGTAAACATTTGGGGCTGGCTACTTCCAGCAAAGTGAACTTATGGGGTCATTAGATTCCATGCAAGGTCTCAATTTGCAACTATATAATACTAAAGAAATAATTTTAAGCATTCATTAAACGGAATTACAATTTATAATCAGTTTTTATTTAAAAAAATAAAGTAATAATCGGTGTTTTGTATGAATATTTTTATTATGTCCAGGCCCGGCCCGGCCCACTCACACTAGGCCCAGGCCCGGCCCAAGCCCGATGTGTTTAAATTGTTTCCAGGCCCGGCCCGGGCCCACAGTATGTAGGCCCAGGCCCGGCCCGGCCCATGGAATTATATAGAGGCCCGGCCCGCGGGCCGGGCCGGGCTTGGACCAAAAGCCCGGCCCGCGCAGGGCACTACCATAGACACAGGTTGATAGGAAAGGTGAACAGTTTGCTTGGAAAAGGCATACAACAGTAGCAATCACGAATAGCATGGTACAGATTAGATGCCAAAATGTAAATTTGGTCAAAATGAGGGGGTATGACACCATTATGTGAGGGAGCAGGTAGCCATTTTGCACTAGAACATTCATTGGTGATATTTGTTATGTGGCGCAGTGCATTGGTAATATTGTGTAACAAATTTGTAAAGAATAGTTGTATATTGGTTGCGTCACAGCCACAGGAAGCATTGTGTAGATCATTTTCAAATCTGGCCGCAATGGGTATCTGGTCATGTGATACCCCTTTATGGTGGCGTATCCAAATCAAGCCGTTTGCCTTGTATCTCATCAACTAGAAGCATGAAAGCAGTCACATAAACTATAAAATTTAACAAATCTGACACATTGGAATTTACTCAAAATACTGTTAAATGTGACAAATTATAAATTTTCTGACAAAATTACACAATGTTTGGTTAAAAATCAAGCAATTATATGAACATTAATTTTTAAATAAACTCATTGCTATATTGAAAGAGACAATAAGCAGGCTTCATTGGTTCGCAATGCTCTAGAAATCTAGTGTACATGATCCATGATTTATCAAGTGTCAAAATCGACGTATAATTAAATTATGTGACTGGTTTTCAGCTAATATTACGGGCAAGGCATTGTATAGACTTGGCCATCAAACAAATAATAATGACGTGACAAGCAGGAGTGTTTCATAATATGTCTATATATACATTGTGCCATAACTTGGTATAAAATTGGGCACTTTCTAAAAAAAAAGCTTCTCTATTTGGGGAAAGACCACAGTTGACCTTCCTGTTTATTGTTTCACACGAATGTAGGGCGTATTAAATTGTGATATGTGAATTTAAACAATTCATACGGCGTGACATAAGTGCAACTGAGCAGTCAGATTCACAGGTTTCTTTGTAGAAACTATTGGCTGTGAAATACTGCCTTTTTTTTAGAGTTTTATCAGGCAGAAGGATTTATGGGAATTTTTCTGCTATGGGCCATGTGTACGCATGAATACATGGGTATTTTTGTAAAAATTTATGGGCATCACATGTCGGGGCTTTTTCAAGAGCTGGAGGTATGTGATTTTGACAAAACTTGGTCAATGAGATGATGGCAGTTGCTGTGAACAAATCTGAATTTTTAGTGGTCATGTTTTCTAATAATCAGACAAAACGTTAATATGGCCACCAATGCAATTTTGTACTGTGGTCTGGCCCCTACAGACAGAGACATCTGACTGATGCTATGATCTTTAAGACAAGTTGTTGGCTGTTGTGTTGCAGGAGACTTACAGACAGAGGTTCTGGGTGAACCAAGACTTCTGGAAGTCTCCCTATGGACCAGTGTTTCTGTATATTGGTGGTGAAGGCGGACTCACATCGCTTACTGTACAAAGAGGTAGCAGTTGTTTATGTAATTTTGACAGTAATATTTTGGTAAAGATTAGCTAATGAA
Organism: Lamellibrachia columna; assembly: GCA_963662155.1. Classification (NCBI taxonomy): domain Eukaryota; kingdom Metazoa; phylum Annelida; class Polychaeta; order Sabellida; family Siboglinidae; genus Lamellibrachia; species Lamellibrachia columna. The sequence goes on from OY759262.1 coordinate 515,789, forward strand.
GTGCTTCATTAGGATCCACGTCTTTAGGGGTTAAGGTCTAAGGGATTAATGTATTTTAAAGTCATCAGTAAAGGGATTCACAAAATCTACTTGGATTTAACAATGTTTTACAAAAATGCACCTTTAAACATATAATTAATGTCCAAAAAATATGTTTTGGGTATTCATGTTTAGTTTTTGTGTAGTGTTTGATCATATGTTGGAATACTCTATTATTGCCCATTCTTTTCACTGGCTCGAAACATTGTTTGTTTGTTTTGGTAATTTTTTTTTATTAAACTTGTTATAATTGTATGCTCTTTATATATTTGCTTAATTCTTTATAACACTTTGATTATTCAGCATGCGAATTATGCAGTTATAACTCCTTTCTGTCTCTGTTAGTGATTATATATTAATACTAATAATAGTGTATTGTTGTTTTTGGCTAAGCTGTCAGCTGCATCTAGATTCTAGGGCTAGGCTATGTTAATACTAGTGATAGTTGCTCCATCTAACAAGCCTAGGAGTCATAATTTAGCGATCGGAGTCGGCCCTGGTCAACATTTCTAATTAAATAAATTAGTCTTATTCCCAGAATTGTGACTTCTTTCCCAGCAGCTGCACTTAGCCTTAGCAGCATCATATTCTACTTTTGAATTGTTTTTCGTTTTAAGTCTTCATTTTCTCTTCGTGCTGGTCGTTTGTTTGTTATCTTTGCCTACATTATTTAAGGATAACTACTATTCTCGTGAAGAAGATATCTATAATACCTATAAACACTCTGAAATATTCATCAACAATAGTATACGAATTAGCTTTTCGAAAACTCCAGTTTGACATCTTTCTTGTCTTGGTCTGTGAACACACAGAACATTGTATACAAAATCTGGTTGTAATCCATAATTTAGGCTGTCCATCTTGCAGGTGATGTCTCAATCAATCCTGGACCAAAAACATTTCAAGATATGCGCTTTGCCACTACAAATCTTAGATTTGTCCGTCATAAATCTGCTGCCCTTTCTGATCTGATGTTATCTAAACACATAATTTTTTTAGCTTAGACAGATACATCGCTATATCAGCATCTGATATGTCAGCCTGCTGACATTTGTCCATATGGTTTTTGCCTATACCGTCACCCCCGCCATTCAGGTAGGGGTGGTGGAGTCACATTTCTTGTACCTGAAACATATAAAGTAGAAATTATTCATACACCTCAATACCAAAGCTTTGAGGTACAGTCGCGCCTCATTATAACGCGCCCCGTTATTATGCGGATTCGGATATAACGCGGTTGGTCGTGGACCCCGATTTTCTGCCGCCAGGGGAAATGCCAAATGGCCTGCTTAAACCTACTTAGAATTGCTTTGACAATTCTCAAGAAACATTAGACGAACAATATCAATGAATGAGTATCAACGTCTTGCGCTGTCGCCGACATCAGTCGCTGGCTTCGCGCTTCGCTTCGACGGTTTGTAAATTGCAATCGAGATTCACAAATACGCCTCGCATACGAATCAGATTAACAGTTTTAAATGCATTTAGTATGCAATACCAACATAACACTTAGGTGAAATTACATGCTTCCATTACATCCTAAATTTAATCGTTTTCGCAACGCGAAACCAACATGCCAAATTCCTAACCCAAGGCTCTACCGGTGCGCAAAAAATACGAATTCGTCATCTGCATATGAAACGATGAATCGATGTTAAGTGGTGCGTAATAAATTTGCGGTTTGGTCGAGATCGGTTCAAAGACGAAGTGAAACAATTATTAATTCTACCTATTGTTGTTTTCTGTGTTTATCAGCTTACATACTACGTTTGTCAAATCATATATGTTTTCGGCTGCTCAGATCCAGGTTATTATTTTCGATTCGTAGGCCCATTGCCTTGGACAGTACATCATCATCGTAGTAGATCTATTCCATAAGGCATAACTATATGCGTACATGTTTTATTCAGATCAATAATCATCAGGGTGTGACATTAAAAAATAATACACGTTGATGCTAGCATAAAAAGTTTAATAAGTTCCATAAACTGCATGTTGGCATATAGGACAGTGCTGCAAGCACATAGGGCTTGGACAGCGTTCATGGACTTGGTGCAGCGGGCGGCGATCGCTGTTGTTTAGTAGCTCCCTGGTGGCAGATATGGGAACACCTAACGTGCCTCGCTTACAGTGCGGTCCGATGTCGTGGACCCCGACCACCGCATTATAACGAGGCGCGACTGTAATATGTATTGTTATAAAACCTTCGTCCACATCTACTAATTTTATATGCATCTACCGTCCTCCTGCAAGTACAAATGTTTTGATGAATTTCCAGATTTCTTTGAAACCATTCCAAGAAGACCTTTACATGTTTGGAGATATGTTAATCAGTACCATGCATGAAACATTAAGTAAACTCCTGGATAAACATGCCCCTAAGCAAACCAAAAATGTATTAGTTCTCCCTCCATCAATCAATCGAATCAAATTTATTGTAACTATCAAATCAAGGCAAATCCTAAAGAGAACAATAAGGGAAGAACATTGTACAATGTTATACTCCCTAGTATATATTTCAATACATATATCATAGTATTAAACACAGTATTAAAATAGTATTAAAACAGCATGCAGGTGTAGAAAAACTAATTGTGATTGTGATATATGTTTTATATTAACATCATTGTGTAATATAAATGGTTAAGTATACATTTGTAGTTCATTATTGAATAGGAAGTAAACTTGAGTCTTGTGTTAAAATAATTCCAAATTATAGCACCCTTAATTCTTACAGAACGAAGTCTTATTTCTAAAGTTGCCATGGATACGTGTATTTGTGTAGATTGTCTTGTATTGTAACTATGAACATCTTGATTAAGTTTAAACATATTATAAAAAATTGTAGGTAGAAGACCACTATTGTATTTATACATAAACATTTGTATTGAGTATAGATATAGTTGTCTAAATGTTAAGATGTTTAGTAGTTTGTTAATGTGTTCGGCCCAGTTGAGTTTGTTGTCAATAGTAATGCCAAGAAATGTTGTAGAGGAAATTGCTATGTAATAGAGACAGCATTGGCCCCAGTATGGAACCTTGAGGCACTCCACAAGTAATAGTGAGTTTAGTTGAGCTAGTGTTATTGTAATACACATATTGACTTCTGTTAGATAAATAACTTTTAATCCAGTCATTGGCTAAGCCACGTATACCAGAACATTGGAGTTTTTGACACAGTATCTCATGGTCAACAGTGTTGAAAGCTTTAGATAAATCTAAACCCTAACCCTAACCCTAACCCTAACCTCGTCATCAATATCTTGAAAGAATTTGGCAATGAACTCATTCTCCACTTGATAAATTTTACAAATTTTATCTCAAATCATCTCAATGATCTTGTGCATTCACTACAGTGGCATCTTGATCTGGTGCATTCAATGCAGTGGCATCTTGATCTGGTGCATTCAATGCAGTGGCATCTTGTTGATCTTGTGCATTCGCTGCAGTGGCATCTCATTGATCTTGTGCATTCAATGCAGTGGCATCTCATTGATCTTGTTCATTCACTGTAGTGGCATCTCATTGATCTTGTGCATTCAATGCAGTGGCATCTTGTTGATCTTGTGCATTCACTGCAGTGGCATCTCATTGATCTTGTGCATTCAATGCAGTGGCATTGCATTGCTCTTGTTCATTCACTGCAGTGGCATCTCATTCATCTTATGCATTCACTGAAGTGGCATCTTGTTGATCTTGTGCATTCAATGCAGTGGCATCTCATTGATCTTGTTCATTCGCTGCAGTGGCATCTCATTGATCTTGTTCATTCGCTGCAGTGGCATCTTGTTGATCTTGTGCATTCAATGCAGTGGCATCTCATTGATCTTGTGCATTCTCTGCAGTGGCATCTTGTTGATCTTGTGTATTCAATGCAGTGGCATCTTGTAGTTCTTGTGCATTCTCTGCAGTGGCATCTTGTAGATCTTGTGCATTCTCTGCAGTGGCATCTTGTAGATCTTGTGCATTCTCTGCAGTGGCATCTTGTAGATCTTGTGCATTCACTGCAGTGGCATCTTGTTGATCTTGTGCATGCACTGCAGTGGCATCTTGTATATCTTGTGCATTCTCTGCAGTGGCATCTTGTAGATCTTGTGCATTCACTGCAGTGGCATCTTGTTGATCTTGTGCATGCACTGCAGTGGCATCTTGTATATCTTGTGCATTCTCTGCAGTGGCATCTTGTAGATTTTGTGCATTCACTGCAGTGGCTTCTTGTAGATCTTGTGCATTCTCTGCAGTGGCATCTTGTATATATTGTGCATTCTCTGCAGTGGCATCTTGTAGATCTTGTGCATTCTCTGCAGTGGCATCTTGTAGATCTTGTGCATTCTCTGCAGTGGCATCTTGTAGATCTTGTGCATTCTCTGCAGTGGCATCTTGTAGATCTTGTGCATTCTCTGCAGTGGCATCTTGTAGATCTTGTGCGTTCTCTGCAGTTGCATCTTGTTGATCTTGTGCATTCACTGCAATGGCATCTTGTAGATCTTGTGCATTCACTGCAGTGGCATCTTGTAGATCTTGTGCATTCTCTGCAGTGGCATCTTGTTGATCTTGTGCATTCACTGCAGTGGCATCTTGTAGATCTTGTGCATTCTCTGCAGTGGCATCTTGTAGATCTTGTGCATTCACTGCAGTGGCATCTTGTAGATCTTGTGCATTCACTGCAGTGGCATCTTGTAGATCTTGTGCATTCACTGCAGTGGCATCTTGTAGATCTTGTGCATTCTCTGCAGTGGCATCTTGTAGATATTGTGCATTCTCTGCAGTGGCATCTTGTAGATCTTGTGCATTCACTGCAGTGGCATCTTGTAGATCTTGTGCATTTTCTGCAGTGGCATCTTGTAGATCTTGTGCATGCACTGCAGTGGCATCTTGTAGATCTTGTGCATTCTCTGCAGTGGCATCTTGTTGATCTTGTGCATTCACTGCAGTGGCATCTTGTAGATCTTGTGCATTCTCTGCAGTGGCATCTTGTAGATCTTGTGCATTCACTGCAGTGGCTTCTTGTAGATCTTGTGCATTCTCTGCAGTGGCATCTTGTAGATCTTGTGCATTCTCTGCAGGGGCATCTTGTAGATCTTGTGCATTATCTGCAGTGGCATCTTGTAGCTCTTGTGCATTCTCTGCAGTGGCATCTTGTAGATCTTGTGCGTTCTCTGCAGTGGCATCTTGTTGATCTTGTGCATTCACTGCAGTGGCATATTGTAGATCTTGTGCATTCACTGCAGTGGCATCTTGTAGATCTTGTGCATTCTCTGCAGTGGCATCTTGTTGATCTTGTGCATTTACTGCAGTGGCATCTTGTAGATCTTGTGCATTCTCTGCAGTGGCATCTTGTATATCTTGTGCATTCTCTGCAGTGGCATCTTGGAGATCTTGTGCATTCTCTGCAGTGGCATCTTGTTGATCTTGTGCATTCACTGCAGTGGCATCTTGTAGATCTTGTGCATTCTCTGCAGTGGCATCTTCAGCTTTCAGTGGTCATAAGTATTTCACTTAAAAATGCCTTTTGTAACAATTGGTTTGCATTCAGTTAATTAAATAATGTTTGTGTGATTTAGAGTATTGATATCTAGTGCAAAGATTTCTTCAGATTTTGGTCAAAATGACATATTATGTATGGCACAAATGGCCCCATTAGTAATATATCAACAACTGTTGCTTTATAGACTTTATCTTAAATATGTTGGTTCGGTATTAATTTGCATCTTTTTTCTATTCTTTGGTTGTTCTTTGGTTGTTCTTTGGTTGTTCTTTGGTTGTTCTTTGGTTGTTCTTTGGTTGTTCTTCTGTTATTTTGAAGCACTTTTTTGTGCTTCACTCACAGATAAATATCTCTTACTGGTTTTTTGCTGTCTTACATTGTTAATCTATTTCGCTCGCTCGTCCTTTAGAGCAACCTACAGAGTACACAGTACACAGTACACAGTACACAGCAACACATTTGGGCATATTATTTTGCTTTACAGTCAATATCGTTGAAGCGTGTTTATCCATACAAAGGCTGCTGTAGCCACTGGATTGCGAGAAACATATCAAGTAGTTGACATTGTGTATGATGTTTAAACTGTATCTGTCACTTGCTTTAGGAGAACATGTGGAATTGGCTGAGAAGTATGGGGCTATGGTGTTTGCCGTTGAACATCGCTACTATGGCAAGAGCATCAACAAAGATGGCCTGAAGCTGACAAACATGCGCTTCCTTTCCAGCCAACAGGCGTACGTATCATGCATGCACATGCATCTGTGTGCATGAACTCGTATACATGCACAATCACACATACATACAAACACTTGCACACACTCATGCACACACATTCATAAACACACTCGCACAAATGCTCACATGCTCGCTCACTGACATGCTCGCTCACTGACATGCTCGCTCACTGACATGCTCGCATGCGCCCACACGCATCCACCTTCATTGAACACATGCATCCACCTTCATTGAACACACACATCCACCTTCATTGAACACATGCTGGTAGTTTCCCTAAAACCTAGTCAGGTCTGCCTGGTGTTGTGTTGTTGGTGTTGTGTTGTTGGTGTTGTGTTGTTGGTGTTGTGTTGTTGGTGTTGTGTTGTTGGTGTTGTGTTGTTGGTGTTGTGTTGTTGGTGTTGTGTTGTTGGTGTTGTGTTGCTGGTGTTGTGTTGCTGGTGTTGTGTTGCTGGTGTTGTGTTGCTGGTGTTGTGTTGCTGGTGTTGTGTTGCTGGTGTTGTGTTGTTGGTGTTGTGTTGTTGGTGTTGTGTTGCTGGTGTTGTGTTGCTGGTGTTGTGTTGCTGGTGTTGTGTTGCTGGTGTTGTGTTGCTGGTGTTGTGTTGTTGGTGTTGTGTTGCTGGTGTTGTGTTGCTGGTGTTGTGTTGTTGGTGTTGTGTTGTTGGTGTTGTGTTGTTGGTGTTGTGTTGTTGGTGTTGTGTTGTGTTGTTGGTGTTGTGTTGTTGGTGTTGTGTTGCTGGTGTTGTGTTGCTGGTGTTGTGTTGTTGGTGTTGTGTTGTTGGTGTTGTGTTGTTGGTGTTGTGTTGTTGGTGTTGTGTTGCTGGTGTTGTGTTGCTGGTGTTGTGTTGCTGGTGTTGTGTTGCTGGTGTTGTGTTGCTGGTGTTGTGTTGCTGGTGTTGTGTTGTTGGTGTTGTGTTGTTGGTGTTGTGTTGTTGGTGTTGTGTCGCTGGTGTTGTGTCGTTGGTGTTGTGTCGTTGGTGTTGTGTCGTTGGTGTTGTGTTGTTGGTGTTGTGTTGTTGGTGTTGTGTTGTTGGTGTTGTGTTGTTGGTGTTGTGTTGTTGGTGTTGTGTTGTTGGTGTTGTGTTGTTGGTGTTGTGTTGCTGATGTTGTGTTGCTGGTGTTGTGTTGCTGGTGTTGTGTTGCTGGTGTTGTGTTGTTGGTGTTGTGTTGTTGGTGTTGTGTTGCTGGTGTTGTGTTGCTGGTGTTGTGTTGTTTCCACATTACATTTTTTAATCAGTTTTGCTCAATGTTGTTAAAGGGAATCAAAAGTCTTGTGGCCTTGTGCACCCATAAGAGTTATTAAAACATAACAATTTGCAACTACAGTTAAGAATATCACGCCAGCGATTTACTGTAGGGTAACCCTGGGTCACGGGTGTCATGGACCACACTGTCCTGTAGGGTAACCCTGGGTCACCGGTGTCATGGACCACACTGTCCTGTAGGGTAACCCTGGGTCACCGGTGTCATGGACCACACTGTCCTGTAGGGTAACCCTGGGTCACGGGTGTCATGGACCACACTGTCCTGTAGGGTAACCCTGGGTCACCGGTGTCATGGACCACACTGTCCTGTAGGGTAACCCTGGGTCACCGGTGTCATGGACCACACTGTCCTGTAGGGTAACCCTGGGTCACCGGTGTCATGGACCACACTGTCCTGTAGGGTAACCCTGGGTCACCGGTGTCATGGACCACACTGTCCTGTAGGGTAACCCTGGGTCACTGGTGTCATAGTCAAGCAAAATTCGCTCGCCAAATGAAAATATATTTGTATGTATCTATGTATGCCAATAGGAAATGGCCACGCTGTTTGCATCCAAACTCAACTTATGTAACATATTTTGGCCTTTGTTTACTAAACTAGTCCTCTTTTTGACAAAGCAACACATTTGAGACACAGTTTGAGACTGCATTGGCTCCAAGGATGGGTTCGAGTACTTGAGTACTTGAGTACTTGTGTACTTGAGTACTTGAGTACTTGAGTACTTGTGTACTTAAGTACAAGTACTGTACTCGGACTTGTACTAACACATTTTGCTGAGTGCAGTACTTGGACTTGTACTTTACCGTCAAAGTACTTGGATTAGGAAAGTGCTTTCCCAAGTACTTTTTTATGTTTACAATAAATATTTGGCTCTATCACAAGAATTGAAAAAAATGGCTACATTGAAAATGACCGTGTGTTTACTGCTATTTTTTTCTTTCTCACAAAGCTTCATGACATGAAACATAAATGGTGCAAAAAATAGCTGAAATGAAAATTACTTTATATTTATTGTTATTTTCACAAAGCATGAAACATAAATGATTGTGTAATGTTTACAATAACAAGTGGTAATAATATACAATTAATAAACTGTAATGATGACCATAGTAATTGATCACACTGTCCATGTTATGTCTGTCAATGAATAGTTAAGGGCATTGCCGGATGTTGATTGGTTTATATGTATAAAGGGAACGAGCACAAGTACTTACATGCATATCAGCTGATTTTTCGCCATTGGACCCTTTAATCAACCATACATATATCATCAATGACTTGGGATTATTTGAAGCCATGAGTCAATTACATCGGATAAACTAACTGATTTCTTGATCAGCTATAGTGGCTTGAACTGGCTTCTGATGATCCAAAACCAACAATTCACTTGTTGTGTGGTAGACAGTATAGATATAATTAACTTGGCTTGGCTTAATCACTGACAAGTATTCAATTACGATCTGTTCAGATATGTTGATGATAAATACCCAGCACCACAAACAGATGCCAGTATTGTATTGTATCGTATCGTATCGTATCGTATCGTATCGTATCGTATCGTATTGTATTGTATCCCTGATTGGTTCTGTATATGTCAGCCTCACTTAATACGTCACGCATGGTCTAGGTTACCCAATTTTAATAGAACTGCACTTGTAACACTGGTTATACCCTGGTCAGCCCTCGGTCAACCAGAGAACTGACCAGAATCTCCCACTTATAGAACACATTCTGAATAAACCACTGGCGTGTTATTCTTGATTTTTGTTGCACATGGCTAGTTTTTATTTTCTCTTTCAGGTGCATAGCCCCAAAACCATGACTTTTGTCTTGGTTAATATCCCCAACATTACATTTAAAGAATGTTTGTTGGCTTTTTAAGAAGTTGACAGTAATTTTGGGGATATCCCCCAGATTTATTATTTTGAAATCTAAATGCAACCATGTAAATATTCCGTCTGTCGTAATAGTGATTTCTTATGTTTACAGACTCGCTGACCTCGCCTCCTTCCACTCTTTTGCAACTCAGAAATACAAGATGTCCGAGAAAAATATCTGGATTTGTTATGGAGGTTCTTACCCAGGGTCTCTGTCTGCCTGGTTCAGATTAAAGGTATCTATATTTGTTGAGGGGGTCCTTGTCTGCCTTGTTCAGACTAAAGGTATCTATATTTGTTGAGGGGGTCCTTGTCTGCCTGGTTCAGACTAACAGTATATATATATATATATATATTTGTGTGTGTATATATATATATATATATATATATTATATATATATATAATGTATATATACACAAATATATATATATATATATATATATATATATATATATATATATATATATATATATATATATATATATATATAACAGTACAACTGTATCTATATTTGTTGAGGGGTGTCCCTGTCTGCCTGACGATATCTAGCTGTATTTCATAAGCAATATTTACATATCAATTACATCATCATTATAATAATAAAAATACATTTATCATCACTGGGTTATTCTGCACTTGTGTGATCTGTTACTGACAGGATCACCAGTAGTAGCTGCACTTGTGTGGTCAGTTACTGACAGAATCACCAGTAATAGCCACACTTGTATGGTCAGTTACTGACAGGATCACCAGTAGCAGCTGCACTTGTATGGTCTGTTACTGACATGATCACTAGTACTAGCCACACTTGTGTGGTCTGTTACTGACAGGATCACAAGTAATAGCTGCACTTGTATGGTCTGTTACTGACGGGATCACAAGTAATAGCCACACTTGTGTGGTCTGTTACTGACAGGATCACAAGTAATAGCCACACCTGTATGGTCAGTTATTGACTGGATCACCAGAAGTAGCTGCACTTGTGTGGTCAGTTATTGACATGATCACAAGTAGTAGCCGCACTTGTGTGGTCTGTTACTGACAGGATCACCAGTACTAGCCACACTTGTGTGGTCAGTTACTGACAGAATCACCAGTAATAGCCACACCTGTGTGGTCAGTTACTGATAGGATCACAAGTAGTAGCCACACTTGTGTGGTCTGTTACTGATAGGATCACCAGTAGTAGCCGCACTTGTGTGGTCAGTTATTGCCACACTTGAGTGATTACTCTGCAGAGTTCCTGTGGTTGTTTAAAGTATTGCAGTAAATCATTGTTAAAAGAGACTTAGCTAAACTACAACACATACAAAATTGTACTAATGGCACCGTATTGTAAATACTTTTACATGTGCTATGTAGGGTATTTTTGAGGTTTTGATCCCAGGTATTTGTTTATTGTGGCGTAAACCGATAATTTGCGTGATCTAAACCTTGCTAAAAGTTAGTACGTGCCTACTGAACCGTAGGTGAAGTCGGTTCGTTTGGCCAAAATGACGTTACGCAGCCTGACATCTACCAACAAGAACTCACAGTTTTCAAAAAGTGCCTTCATGAATATAAGTACTGTACTCGACCTAATAAGTGTACATTAATAAGTATACAGTAATAAATGTACAGTAATAAGTGTACAGTAATAAGTGTACAGTAATAAGTGTATAGTAATAAATGTACAGTAATAAATGTACAGTAATAATTGTACAGTAATAATTGTACAGTAATAAGTGTACAGTAATAAATGTACAGTAATAAGTGTACAGTAATAAGTGTACAGTAATAAATGTACAGTAATAAGTGTACAGTAATAAGTGTATAGTAATAAATGTACAGTAATAAGTGTACAGTAATAAGTGTACAGTAATAAATGTACAGTAATAAGTGTACATTAATAAGTGTATAGTAATAAATGTACAGTAATAAGTGTACATTAATAAGTGTACAGTAATAAATGTACAGTAATAAGTGTACATTAATAAGTGTACAGTAATAAATGTACAGTAATAAGTGTACATTAATAAGTGTATAGTAATAAATGTACAGTAATAAGTGTACAGTAATAAGTGTATAGTAATAAGTGTACATTAATAAGTGTACATTAATAAATGTACAGTAATAAATGTACAGTAATAATTGTACAGTAATAAGTGTATAGTAATAAATGTACAGTAATAAGTGTACAGTAATAAGTGTACAGTAATAAATGTACAGTAATAAGTGTACAGTAATAAGTGTACAGTAATAAGTGTATAGTAATGTAGAAAGAAGCATTCAAGGCCGTTGACCTACTAATAAGTGAATATAGACTGGCAAAACTAGAAAAGGATTTCTCATCTTGCAAACCTCTTGATGTGGAAAAAGATATCTTCTTGTTTGCTGCAAATCTTGCAGACATCTTCGATGGTGTCATCCAGTATAACAATGAAATGCCAACAATGAACATATCAACACTGTGCAACATCATGACAAGGCCTGGTGTTCCATATGATAACCTCATTGCCCTTAACAAGGTATGAACGTCCCTGTGTAACATAGGCTGCATCCTCACTAAGTGGCCATTTTATATCTATTGTTTCTGTGATCAAGTTGATTGATGCAATATTGCTTTATGGATTTGTGTTTCTATCTCCCTATCTATCCATGTTCTGTGAATATCCCTCTGATATATTTGTGTTTCTATCTCCCTATCTATCCATGTTCTTTGAATATCCCTCCGATATATTTGTGTTTCTATCTCCCTATCTATCCATGTTCTGTGAATATCCCTCTGATATATTTGTGTTTCTATCTCCCTATCTATCCATGTTCTGTGAATATCCCTCTGATATATTTGTGTTTCTGTCTCCCTATCTATCCATGTTCTGTGAATATCCCTCTGATATATTTGTGTTTCTGTCTCCCTATCTATCCATGTTCTGTGAATATCCCTCTGATATATTTGTGTTTCTGTCTCCCTATCTATCCATGTTCTGTGAATATCCCTCTGATATATTTGTGTTTCTGTCTCCCTATCTATCCATGTTCTGTGAATATCCCTCTGATATATTTGTGTTTCTGTCTCCCTATCTATCCATGTTCTGTGAATATCCCTCTGATATATTTGTGTTTCTATCTCCCTATCTATCCATGTTCTGTGAATATCCCTCTGATATATTTGTGTTTCTGTCTCCCTATCTATCCATGTTCTGTGAATATGCCTCCGATATAGTTGTGTTTCTGTCTCCCTATCTATCCTTGTTCTGTGAATATACCTCCGATATATATTTGTGTACAGTAATAAGTGTACAGTAATAAGTGTACAGTAATAAGTGTACAGTAATAAGTGTACAGTAATAAGTGTACAGTAATAAGTGTATAGTAATAAATGTACAGTAATGAGTGTACAGTAATAAGTGTATAGTAATAAACATTTACAAAACGATCTAGACAGATTAGTGAAATGGTCTGAGAAATGGCAGATGTTGTTCAATTTTGGGAAATGTAAATGCCTACATACAGGACATGGGAACTTGAATGTAAACTATAAAATGGCAGATACTGTTCTGGGTACTACTGTAAAAGAATTCACTGTTACGCTTGTCAATAATAATGATATTGTTATTAAAGTCTTCTTATGTGGTGACATAGCCATTCACTGTTATGTTGTCAATAATAATGATATTGTTATTAAAGTCTTCTTATGTGGTGACATAGCCATTCACTGTTACACTTGTCAATAATAATGATATTGTTATTAAAGTCTTCTTATGTGGTGACATAGCCATTCACTGTTACGCTTGTCAATAATAATGATATTGTTATTAAAGTCTTCTTATGTGGTGACATAGCCATTCACTGTTATGTTGTCAATAATAATGATATTGTTATTAAAGTCTTCTTATGTGGTGACATAGCCATTCACTGTTACGCTTGTCAATAATAATGATATTGTTATTAAAGTCTTCTTATGTGGTGACATAGCCATTCACTGTTACGCTTGTCAATAATAATGATATTGTTATTAAAGTCTTCTTGTGTGGTGACATAGCCATTCACTGTTACGCTTGTCAATAATAATGATATTGTTATTAAAGTCTTCTTGTGTGGTGACATAGCCATTCACTGTTACGCTTGTCAATAATAATGATATTCTCTCATTCTTTATATATATAACTTTTGCAAATGATTAGACAATTCATGAGATGCTATATAACAATGTTGGTTATAATGCCCTATTTAACCAGACTCTAACCCTCCTGCTCTGCAGTATCCACAGCTTGTGTATGGAGCCATCGCATCTTCAGCTCCTGTCCGTGCCAAGGTCAACTTTGAAGGTTACCACAATGTGATAACTTCCAGTCTGAGTGATCCCATAGTGAACGGCTCATTTCAAGTAAGTACATCTGATTACTGGCTCATTGAAATAAGTATATATGTCTACTGGCTCATTTCAAATAAGTACTACTGACTACTGGCTCATTTCAAGTAATTACATTACATCTAACTACTGGCTCATTTAAAGTAAGTACATCTAACTACTAGCTCATTTCAACTAAGCTTATCTGACTACTGGCTCATTTCAAATAAATATGTCTGATTACTGGCTCATTTCAGTAAGTACATCTAACTACTGGCTCATTTACAGTAAGTACATATGACTACTGGCTCATTTCAAATAAGTATGTCTGACTACTGGCTCATTTCAAGTAAGTACATATGACTACTGGCTCATTTCAAATAAGTATATATGACTACTGGCTCATTTCAAATAAGTACTACTGACTACTGGCTCATTTCAAGTAATTACATTACATCTAACTACTGGCTCATTTAAAGTAAGTACATCTAACTACTAGCTCATTTCAAGTAAGCGTATCTGACTACTGGCTCATTTCAAATAAATACATCTGATTACTGGCTCATTTCAGTAAGTACATATGACTACTCGCTTATTTCAAATAAGTATATATGACTACTGGCTCATTTCAAATAAGTATGTCTGACTACTGGCTCATTTCAAGTAAGTACATATGACTACTGGCTCATTTCAAATAAGTATATATGACTACTGGCTCTTTTCAAATAAGTACTACTGACTACTTTCTCATTTCAAGTAATTACATTACATCTAACTACTGGCTCATTTAAAGTAAGTACATCTAACTACTAGCTCATTTCAAGTAGGCGTATCTGACTACTGGCTCATTTCAAATAAATACTTCTGATTACTGGCTCATTTCAGTAAGTACCTCTAACTACTGGCTCATTTCAAATAAGTATATCTGATTACTGGCTCATTTCAAGTACTTGCTCATTTTAATTTAAGCAATTACATCTGCTGGCTCATTTCAAGTAAGTACGTCTTACTAATGGCTCATTATATTTAAGTTCTTCCAATGGATTACACACATACATAATGTGCTGAAAATGTACCCAAATTGACAAATATAACGTTTAACATTTACAATATTATGCAGTTAAGTTGTATTAATACATTATGGACATTTATGCACATAACATCACGGCAGAGGATTCTCATAAAAAACAGGAAAACAACATCTTAAAATTAAATGTCCTAGTTAAAAAACTACTTGTGTGTATGTGGGTGGGTGTGAATGTTTAAAGGTTTTTTCATTTTCCCTTATAGTGTGTACTGAAAGTGAAAGAAGCATTCAAGGCCGTTGACCTACTAATCAGTGAACATAGACTGGCAAAACTAGAAAAGGATTTCTCATCTTGCAAACCTCTTGATGTGAAAAAAGATATCTTCTGGTTTGCCGCAAATCTTGCAGACATCTTCGATGGTGTCGTCCAGTATAACAATGAAATGCCAACAATGAACATATCAACAATGTGCAACATCATGACAAGGCCTGGTGTTCCATATGATAACCTCATTGCCCTTAACAAGGTATGAACGTCCCTGTGTAACATAGGCTGCATCCTCACTAAGTGGCCATTTTATATCTATTTTTTCTGTGATCAATTTGATTGATGCAATATTGCTTTATGGATTTGTGTTTCTATCTCCCTATCTATCCTTGTTCTTTGAATATCCCTCTGATATATTTATGTTTCTATCTCCCTATCTATCCATGTTCTTTGAATATCCCTCTGATATATTTGTGTTTCTATCTCCCTATCTATCCATGTTCTGTGAATATCCCTCTGATATATTTGTGTTTCTATCTCCCTATCTATCCATGTTCTGTGAATATCCCTCTGATATATTTGTGTTTCTATCTCCCTATATATCCAAGTTCTGTGAATATGCCTCCGATATAGTTGTGTTTCTGTCTCCCTATCTATCCTTGTTCTGTGAATATACCTCCGATATATATTTGTGTACAGTAATAAGTGTACAGTAATAAGTGTACAGTAATAAGTGTACAGTAATAAATGTACAGTAATAAATGTACAGTAATAAGTGTACATTAATAAGTGTATAGTAATAAATGTACAGTAATAAGTGTACAGTAATAAGTGTATAGTAATACATGTACAGTAATAAGTGTACATTAATAAGTGTATAGTAATAAATGTACAGTAATAAGTGTATAGTAATAAATGTACAGTAATAAGTGTACATTAATAAGTGTATAGTAATAAATGTACAGTAATAAGTGTACAGTAATAAGTGTATAGTAATAAATGTACAGTAATAAGTGTACATTAATAAGTGTATAGTAATAAATGTACAGTAATAAGTGTACAGTAATAAGTGTACAGTAATAAGTGTACAGTAATAAGTGTATAGTAATAAGTGTACAGTAATAAATGTACAGTAATAAGTGTACAGTAATAAGTGTACATTAATAAGTGTATAGTAATAAATGTACAGTAATAAGTGTACAGTAATAAGTGTATAGTAATAAATGTACAGTAATAAGTGTACATTAATAAGTGTATAGTAATAAATGTACAGTAATAAGTGTACAGTAATAAGTGTATAGTAATAAATGTACAGTAATAAGTGTACATTAATAAGTGTATAGTAATAAATGTACAGTAATAAGTGTACATTAATAAGTGTATAGTAATAAATGTACAGTAATAAATGTACA
This sequence comes from Lamellibrachia columna, assembly GCA_963662155.1. Classification (NCBI taxonomy): domain Eukaryota; kingdom Metazoa; phylum Annelida; class Polychaeta; order Sabellida; family Siboglinidae; genus Lamellibrachia; species Lamellibrachia columna. The sequence goes on from OY759262.1 coordinate 532,235, forward strand.
GTAATAAGTGTACAGTAATAAATGTACAGTAATAAATGTACAGTAATAAGTGTACATTAATAAGTGTATAGTAATAAATGTACAGTAATAAGTGTACAGTAATAAGTGTATAGTAATAAATGTACAGTAATAAGTGTACATTAATAAGTGTATAGTAATAAATGTACAGTAATAAATGTACAGTAATAAGTGTACATTAATAAGTGTATAGTAATAAATGTACAGTAATAAGTGTACAGTAATAAGTGTACAGTAATAAGTGTACAGTAATAAGTGTATAGTAATGTAGAAAGAAGCATTCAAGGCCATTGACCTACTAATAAGTGAATATAGACTGGCAAAACTAGAAAAGGATTTCTCATCTTGCAAACCTCTTGATGTGGAAAAAGATATCTTCTTGTTTGCTGCAAATCTTGCAGACATCTTCGATGGTGTCATCCAGTATAACAATGAAATGCCAACAATGAACATATCAACACTGTGCAACATCATGACAAGGCCTGGTGTTCCATATGATAACCTCATTGCCCTTAACAAGGTATGAACGTCCCTGTGTAACATAGGCTGCATCCTCACTAAGTGGCCATTTTATATCTATTGTTTCTGTGATCAATTTGATTGATGCAATATTGCTTTATGGATTTGTGTTTCTATCTCCCTATCTATCCTTGTTCTTTGAATATCCCTCTGATATATTTATGTTTCTATCTCCCTATCTATCCATGTTCTTTGAATATCCCTCTGATATATTTGTGTTTCTATCTCCCTATCTATCCATGTTCTGTGAATATCCCTCTGATAAATTTGTGTTTCTATCTCCCTATTTATCCATGTTCTGTGAATATACCTCTGATATATATTTGTGTTTCTATCTCCTTATCTATCCATATTCTGTGAATATACCTCCGATATATTTGTGTTTCTATCTCCCTATCTATCCTTGTTCTGTTAATGTACCTCCGATATATTTGTGTTTCTATCTCCCTATCTATCCTTGTTCTGTTAATGTACCTCCGGTATATTTGTGTTTCTATCTCCGTATCTATCCTTGTTCTGTGAATATACCTCCAATATATTTGTGTTTCTATCTCCCTATCTATCCATGTTCTGTGAATATCCCTCCGATATATTTGTGTCTATATCTCCCTATCTATCCTTGTTCTGTGAATATACCTCCAATATATTTGTGTTTCTATCTCCCTATCTATCCATGTTCTGTGAATATCCCTCCGATATATTTGTGTCTATATCTCCCTATCTATCCATGTTCTGTGAGTACACCTCCGATATATTTGTGTTTCTATCTCCCTATCTATCCTTGTTCTGTTAATGTACCTCCGATATATTTGTGTTTCTATCTCCGTATCTATCCTTGTTCTGTGAATATACCTCCAATATATTTGTGTTTCTATCTCCCTATCTATCCTTGTGCTGTGAATATACCTCCAATATATTTGTGTTTCTATCTCCCTATCTATCCATGTTCTGTGAATATCCCTCCGATATATTTGTGTCTATATCTCCCTATCTATCCATGTTCTGTGAGTACACCTCCGATATATTTGTGTTTCTATCTCCCTGTCTATCCTTGTTCTGTGAATATACCTCCGATATATTTGTGTTTCTATCTCCCTATCTATCCTTGTTCTGTGAATGTACCTCCGATATATTTGTGTTTCTATCTCCCTATCTATCCTTGTTCTGTGAATGTACCTCCGATATATTTGTGTTTCTATCTCCATATCTATCCTTGTTCTATGAATGTACCTCCGATATATTTGTGTTTCTATCTCCCTATATATCCTTGTTCTGTGAATGTACCTCCGATATATTTGTGTTTCTATCTCCCTATCTATCCTTGTTCTGTGAATGTACCTCCGATATATTTGTGTTTCTATCTCCCTATCTATCCTTGTTCTGTGAATGTACCTCCGATATATTTGTGTTTCTATCTCCCTATCTATCCATGTTCTGTGAATATTCCTCCGATATATTTGTGTTTCTATCTCCCTATCTATCCATGTTCTGTGAATATCCCTCCGATATATTTGTGTTTCTATCTCCCTATCTATCCATGTTCTGTGAATATTCCTCCGATATATTTGTGTTTCTATCTCCCTATCTATCCATGTTCTGTGAATATTCCTCCGATATATTTGTGTTTCTATCTCCCTATCTATCCTTGTTCTGTGAATATACCTCCAATATATTTGTGTTTCTATCTCCCTATCTATCCATGTTCTATGAATATTCCTCCGATATATTTGTGTTTATATCTCCCTATCTATCCATGTTCTGTGAGTATACCTCCGATATATTTGTGTTTCTATCTCCCTATCTATCCTTGTTCTGTGAATATACCTCCGATATATTTGATTTAATGTACTTGACATAGATTGCTTGCCTCTGTTTGGGGCATGTTGATTTTCTTGTCATATTGTTAACAACTGCGGTTTAATTTGCTCATGTGTTCTTGCAGTAAAACTCTATGTTTGTACATCAGATGCTGATCTTCAGAAAACTGTAATTCTTTCAACACTTCCGGGTCTGAGTTTGTATTCTTGGTTGTTGTGTGTAAATGTTAAAAAGTAGTTTGTCTCGCCTCATTCAACCTCAAACCATCTATTGCTTGTAAAACATACTGGTTTCAGTAGCTACTGTACTGGACTGTATTGTACTGTATTGTAGTATACTGAACTATTTCTGCTACAGAAGACACAAGCAGCGACCAATCAGAGCTGTACAGACAACAGTTGGTCCCAGTTCCTGGCCCAAGTGTCCAACACGTCCGTGAGAGCACAGGAGGATGCGCCAGGCCTGAGACAGTGGCTCTACCAGACCTGCTCACAGTTTGGATACTGTGAGTTGTTATTAGAATAAATTATTTCCAATCTGTAGTGAAGTCATGCATGCTTACTGTGGAATTAATCACAAGCTGCAGTGAAGTCATGTACAACTATGGATTTCATTATATATTATTATCTCATTGATGCACCATATATAAAATGAGTGAAGACACCATCAAAAGTTCGCTGTGTAGCGAACAGCAGCAGAAAAGGTTGAGTAACCAAATCTTGCATAATAATTTAAGGAACCTCTTTACACGATTGACTAAAGAATTCATAAATCAAAATAATGTTCACTTTTTGAGGTAAATTTTCTAAATATGTTCCAGACCAGACGTGTGATCCTAAGACGACTTGTGTGTTTTCGAAGCACATCACCCTTGAGCCAAACTTGGAACTGTGCCAGGTGGTGTATGGTATTGCACCTGATGAGGTTTACCGCAGAATCAAATTTACAAATTCGTACTATGGTTCCGATCAGCCAAAGGGCAGCCGTATAGTGTTTGTGAATGGTGAGATATGAACCAAAGGGCACCCATATAGTGTTTGTGAATGATGAGATGTGAACCAAAGGGCAGCCGTATAGTGTTTGTGAATGGTGAGATATCAACCAAAGGGCACCCAAATAGTGTTTGTGAATGTTGAGATGTGAACCAAAGGGCAGCCTTATAGTGTTTGTGAATGGTGAGATATGAACCAAAGGGCACCATATAGTGTATGTGAATGGTGAGATGTGAACCAAAGGGCAACCATATAGTGTTCGTGAATGGTGAGATGTGAACCAAAGGGCACCCATGTAGTGTTTGTGAATGGTGAGATATGAACCAAAGGGTAGCCACATAGTATTTGTAAATGATGAGATATGAACCAACGGCTCCTGTACAGTGTTTGTAAATGATGCGATATGAACATATGGCACCTGTACAGTGTTTGTAAATGATGCGATATGAACCAATGGCTCCTGTACAGTGTTTGTAAATGATGCAATATGAACCAATCGCATGTGTACAGTGTTTGTAAATGATGCGATATGAACCAATGGCTCCTGTACAGTGTTTGTAAATGATGCAATATGAACCAATCGCATGTGTACAGTGTTTGTAAATGATGCGATAAGAATCAACGGCACCTGTACAGTGTTTGTAAATGGGGAGATATGAACCAACGGCTCCTGTACAGTTTTTATAAATGGGGAGATATGAACCAACGGCACCTGTTCAGTGTTTGGAAATTATGCAATATGAACCAGTGGCTCCTGTACAGTGTTTGTAAATGGGGAGATATGAACCAACAGCACCTGTTCAGTGTTTGTAAATGATGCAATATGAACCAATGACTCCTGTACAGTGTTTGTAAATGGGGAGATATGAACCAACGGCACCTGAACAGTGTTTGTAAATGATGCGATATGGACCAATGTGTACAGTGTTTGTAAATGGGGAGATATGAATCAACGGCTCCTGTACAGTGTTTGTAAATGGGGAGATATGAACCAACGGCACCTGTACAGTGTTTGTAAATGATGCGATATGAACCAACGGCTCCTGTACAGTGTTTGTAAATGATGCGATATGAACCAATCGCACCTGTACAGTGTTTGTAAATGATGAGATATGAACCAACGGCTCCTGTACAGTGTTTGTAGATGATGCGATACGAACCAATCGCACCTGTACAGTGTTTGTAAATGATGCAATATGAACCAACGGCTCCTGTACAGTGTTTGTAGATGATGCGATACGAACCAATCGCACCTGTACAGTGTTTGTAAATGATGCGATATGAACCAGTGGCACCTGTACAGTGTTTGTAAATGATGAGATATGAACCAACGGCTCCTGTACAGTGTTTGTAAATGATGAGATATGAACCAACGGCACCTATACATCGTTTGTAAATGATGCGATATGGACCAATGGTACCTGTACAGTGTTTGTAAATGGGGAGATATGAACCAACGGCACCTGTACAGTGTTTGTAAATGATACAATATAAACCAATGGCTTATGTACAGTGTTTGTTAATGATGATATATGAACCAATGACTCCTGTACAATGTTTGTAAATGATGCGATATGAATCAATGGCTTCTGTACAGTGTTTGTAAATGATGCGATATGAACCAATGGCTTCTGTACAGTGTTTGTAAATGATGCGATATGAACCAATGGCTTCTGTACAGTGTTTGTAAATGATGCGATATGAACCAATGGCTTCTGTACAATGTTTGTAAATGATGCAATATGAACTCCTGTACAGTGTTTCCCATCATAATGTATGTTGTAATCTGAGATCTAGTATTAAACATTCGTGACATTAGAGTGTCACCCAACACATCAACATGAGGAATGTTAATGCAGCTCAGATTCCTCAAATGTATAATACGTACACCAGAGTAATATAAATGTGGTATCATATTTTTATATGGGCCAAAAATTTTATACTATGTGTATTCTGAAACATAAAACATATTTCATTTTTTAAACCAACAGGATCGATAGATCCATGGCACGCCCTAAGTGTCCTGAGAGACCTCAGTATAACCGAGACGGCCATCTACATCAATGGCACTGCCCACTGTGCAAACATGGATGGTGCCCAACCTTCTGATCCTCAACCGCTTCGCATGGCGAGGCAGGTGAGAAATGTCATCACCCACTTCTACTGTCCATTTGTACTGTCTCCCAGACATCATAGCCCATTTCAATTCTCGTATAAGTAATCACCCACTTCTGTCTCACTGATGTCATCATTCATCCATTTCTATTGTTTCCAAAAGTGTCATCGGCCACTTTTCCTATCTCAAAGATGTCACCACTCACTTCTATTGTCTCCCAGGTGTCGACATCCACTTCTACTGTCTCCTAGATGTCATCATCCACTTCTATTGTCTCCCAGATGTCATCATCCACTTCTAGTGTCTTGCAGATGTCATCGCCCACTTCTCCTGTCTCACAGATGTCATCATTCTTCCACTTCTAATGTATCATAGATGTCATCATTCACATCTATTATTTCCCAGATGTCATCACCCACTTCTACTGTCTCCCAGATGTCATTGCACACTTCTGTTGTTTCCAAGATGTCATCACCCACTTCTACTGTCTCCCAGATGTCAGCTCCCTCTTCTACTGTATCCTAGATGTCATCGCCTACATCTACTATCTCTCAGATGTCATCCACTTCTATTGTCTCCCAGATGTCATCATACATGTATGGTTGAATGCTATCACTTATTGTTAACAATAGAACTGTACAAGTGATTGACTTGTCAGAAAATTGCAATGTATTAGCATCGAAATGTTACATAATTGTCATGCTTTGAATCCTGCTGACTTCAAAATTTATATAGCACCTGCAGTTATACATATACAATGTGTGTATGTAGAAGCAAAATTGTGTAAAAGACTTCTTAATTATTTGTTGTTTCTAAATAATTTTTTTTTAAGTATACGTTAAATTGGCACTCATGAAATTACTCTCAGATAATTTATGTCAGTAATGCAAGGATCTAAAATACAATAAATTGATGCTGGTTTGTCACAATGTTACAGAGAGTTGACAGTCAAGTGGGCTCCTGGCTGAAGGAGGCAGGAGGACCTCATCAGGCCAAGGACACTACACTGTATTACACTTAAACAATATGGCAGGAGGACGTCGTAGGCCAAGGACACTACACTGTATTACACTTAAACAATATGGCAGGAGGACGTCATAGGGCCAAGGACACTACACTGTATTACACTTAAACAATATGGCAGGAGGACGTCATAGGGCCAAGGACACTACACTGTATAAGTATTACACTTAAACAATATGGCAGGAGGACGTCATAGGGCCAAGGACACTACACTGTATTACACTTAAACATGGCAGGAGGACAACATCGGGCCAAGGACATTACACTGTATTACACTTAAACATGGCGGGAGGACAACATCGGGCCAAGGACACTACACTGTATTACGCTTAAACATGGCAGGAGGACAACATCGGGCCAAGGACATTACACTGTATTACACTTAAACATGGCGGGAGGACAACATCGGGCCAAGGACACTACACTGTATTACACTTAAACATGGCAGGAGGACAACATCGGGCCAAGGACATTACACTGTATTACACTTAAACATGGCAGGAGGACATCATCGGGCCAAGGACACTACACTGTATTACACTTAAACATGGCAGGAGGACATCATAGGGCCAAGGACACTACACTGTATTACACTTAAATAATATAGCAGGAGGACGTCATCAGGCCAAGGACACTACACTGTATTACACGTAAACATGGCAGGAGGACGTCATCAGGCCAAGGACACTACACTGTATTACACGTAAACATGGCAGGAGGACGTCATCAGGCCAAGGACACTACACTGTATTTCACTTAAACATGGCAGGAGGACGTCATTGGGCCAAGGACACTACACTGTATTACACTTAAATAATATGGCAGGAGGACATCACTATGCCAACGACACTACACTGTGTTACACTTAAATAATATAGCAGGAGGACGTCATCAGGCCAAGGACACTACACTGTATTACAATTAAACAATATGCAAGGAGGACGTCACCATGCCAAGGACACTACACTGTATTACACTTAAATAATATAGCAGGAGGACATCATCAGGCCAAGGACACTACACTGTATTACACGTAAACATGGCAGGAGGACGTCATCAGGCCAAGGACACTACACTGTATTACACTTAAACATGGCAGGAGGACGTCAACAGGCCAAGGACACTACACTGTATTACACTTAAACATGGCAGGAGGACGTCATTGGGCCAAGGACACTACACTGTATTACACATAAACATGGCAGGAGGACGTCATAGGGCCAAGGACACTACACTGTATTACACTTAAACATGGCAGGAGGACATCATAGGGCCAAGAACACTACACTGTATTACACTTAAACATGGCAGGAGGACATCATAGGGCCAAGGACACTACACTGTATTACACTTAAACATGGCAGGAGGACATCATTGGGCCAAGGACACTACACTGTATTACACTTAAACATGGCAGGAGGACATCATAGGGCCAAGGACACTACACTGTATTGCACTTAAACATGGCAGGAGGACATCATTGGGCCAAGGACACTACACTGTATTACACTTAAACATGGCAGGAGGACATCATTGGGCCAAGGACACTACACTGTATTACACTTAAACATGGCAAGAGGACATCATTGGGCCAAGGACACTACACTGTATTACACTTAAACATGGCAGGAGGACAACATCGGGCCAAGGACATTATACTGTATTACACTTAAACATGGCAGGAGGACATCATCGGGCCAAGGACGTTACACTGCATTACACTTAAACATGGCAGGAGGACAACATCGAGCCAAGGACACTACACTGTATTTCACTTAAACAATATGGCAGGAGGACATCACCATGCCAAGGACACTACACTGTATTACACTTAAACAATATAGCAGGAGGACATCACCATGCCAACGACACTACACTGTATTACACTTAAATAATATGGCAGGAGGACGTCACCATGCCAACGACACTACACTGTATTACACTTAAACATGGCAGGAGGACGTCACCATGCCAACGACACTACACTGTATTACACTTAAATAATATGGCAGGAGGACGTCACCATGCCAAGGACACTACACTGTATTACACTTAAATAATATGGCAGGAGGACGTCACCATGCCAAGGACACTACACTGTATTACACTTAAATAATATGGCAGGAGGACGTCATCAGGCCAAGGACACTACACTGTATTACACTTAAACATGGCAGGAGCACGTCACCATGCCAAGGACACTACACCGTATTACACTTAAACAGTATGGCAGGAGGACGTCACCATGCCAAGGACACTACACCGTATTACACTTAAACAGTATGGCAAGAGGACGTCACCAGGCCAATAAATAAACGAATGAATGAATGAATGACGTCATCAGACCAAGGACACACAGCACTGTATTACTTAAACTCAAGTTTATTGTCTCTTTGCAATAAGTACAAGTACAAAGCAAATGAGAGTGAAATCTTATCTAATAACACAAAGAGAACACTATGAGAAGAACATTGTATAATATTATGCTCCCTATTATATATTTCAATAGATATATTCATATATCTTGGTAATGAACACAAAAACTGTGTGCAAGTGTAGAAGACTAATTGTGACTGCGAGACATGTTATTAACATCATTATGTAATGTAAATGTTTATTTTAATATACCTTTATAGTGCATTATTGAATAGCTACTAAATTCTAGTCTTGTGTCAAAATAATTCCAAATTATAGCACCATTGGCATTGACTCTTACAGAACGCATGTGTATTTCGAAATTTGTCATAGATACGTGTATTTGTGTAGATTGTATTGTGACTGTGAACATTTATATTAAATTTAAACATGTCACACTGTTGTTATATGCGCGACGATTACGTCTATTCGAACTTAGTTTTTGGGGACGGTGGCAACCTCTACTCTAGAGTCTAGGCTCTGTAATCCCTATCCTACTGTCTCGGTCTGTGCCAAGTTTTCCAATTCGTAGTTTCTCTGAACAATAGATCCAACTAGACTTACGTCGATTCATGCATTTTGATCAATCTTTATTTAATGTCTTCATGTCTTCTGTAGGCACAAGTTAGCGATATAACTTAACAACTTGACGTAGGAAATGATGTCTCTTGGTACCCTCTCCCCCATGCCTTCCCAATAAGTCCCTTAATTATCTTCAAACTAAAATTAATGTAAACTGGCACTAACAGTTGTATTTATACATACACATTTGTATTGAGTATATCCCAGCTAGCACAGTGACAGTCAGCCAACCATATGCCAACCGTTGGCGCAACGTTGGCCCAACAGCAGCAACGTTACTTTGTTCGTTGGGCCAACATTGCACCTACGTCAACAGCATACATAGTACCAACGTTGCCCCAACCATCCGCCAACGTTACCCCAACCATCGGCCAATGTTGTCCCAACCATCCGCTAATGTTACCCCAACCATATTTCAGTGTGTTCCCAACCTTCAAAAAACGAACATGTTTATAATAAAAATATTCATTTTATTTCAAATATGTTTCACAATGTAAAATTACAATCAGTTTTTACTTGAGTATAGTTGAACGTACAAAACAGAGTACTGTACAGAGTTGAATCAGCATGTAGTTCAGTTGCCCTCAATCTCAACTCACCCAAAAACATAGTACGTTGCATTCAGTATTGACAGCCCCCTCATCGAAACCATATCTGATCAGAGACAATGAGATGGAGAGGAAGTGAAGTTTTATTTGTTTAGATGATACATACAGAGTCAAATAACAGTTTGTACATATTTAACATAGTTTTGATGATCCAGGGAGGCCTGCACTAAGACCTGAGAGATCGCTATCGTACAAGCCTCCCTATGACTGTATGGTGCAGTAATCATTATTACTGCTGTTTGACTAGAGTGTACATATGCAGTCAGGGCGGGGTCCAATTATGTAATTGTAATTGATTACAGCAAAACTATGTAATTGTAATTGATTATGGTTTCGAAATTTTGCTGTAAATGTTATTGTTATATTTTGTATAATTGAACATTTATTTCAATTACAGCACGTTTCATATCACAAACTGCCTGAATGAATTGTCAATAAAAGTATAATTTAAGTCTCACATGAGTTGAAAATCAAGACTAATTATAACACCTGCTTATATATTTATATTTAAGTCACAGTATTCATTGTCTGGTGGGTACTGGTCCATGGTGCTAGTGGTGGGTACTGGTTCATGGTGCTAGTGGTGGGTACTGGTCCATGGTGCTAGTGGTGGGTACTGGTTCATGGTGCTAGTGGTGGGTACTGGTCCATGGTGCTAGTGGTGGGTACTGGTCCATGGTGCTAGTGGTGGGTACTGGTCCGTGGTGCTAGTGGTGGGTACTGGTCCATGGTGCTAGTGGTGGGTACTGGTCCGTGGTGCTAGTGGTGGGTACTGGTCCGTGGTGTTAGTGGTGGGTACTGGTCCGTGGTGCTAGTGGTGGGTACTGGTCCGTGGTGCTAGTGGTGGGTACTGGTCCGTGGTGCTAGTGGTGGGTACTGGTCCATGGTGCTAGTGGTGGGTACTGGTCCGTGGTGCTAGTGGTGGGTACTACTGGTCCGTGGTGCTAGTGGTGGGTACTGGTCCATGGTGCTAGTGGTGGGTACTGGTCCGTGGTGCTAGTGGTGGGTACTGGTCCATGGTGCTAGTGGTGGGTACTGGTCCGTGGTGCTAGTGGTGGGTACTGGTCCATGGTGCTAGTGGTGGGTACTGGTCCGTGGTGCTAGTGGTGGGTACTGGTCCGTGGTGCTAGTGGTGGGTACTGGTCCATGGTGCTAGTGGTGGGTACTGGTCCGTGGTGCTAGTGGTGGGTACTGGTCCGTGGTGCTAGTGGTGGGTACTGGTCCACGGTGCTAGTGGTGGGTACTGGTCCGTGGTGCTAGTGGTGGGTACTGGTCCGTGGTGCTAGTGGTGGGTACTGGTCCGTGGTGCTAGTGGTGGGTACTGGTCCGTGGTGCTAGTGGTGGGTACTGGTCCGTGGTGCTAGTGGTGGGTACTGGTCCGTGGTGCTAGTGGTGGGTACTGGTCCGTGGTGCTAGTGGTGGGTACTGGTCCATGGTGCTAGTGGTGGGTACTGGTCCGTGGTGCTAGTGGTGGGTACTGGTCCCTGGTGCTAGTGGTGGGTACTGGTCCATGGTGCTAGTGGTGGGTACTGGTCCATGGTGCTAGTGGTGGGTACTGGTCCAAGTTGCTAGTGGTGGGTACTGGTCCATGGTGCTAGTGGTGGGTACTGGTCCATGGTGCTAGTGGTGGGTACTGGTCCGTGGTGCTAGTGGTGGGCACTGGTCCATGGTGCTAGTGGTGGGCACTGGTCCATGGTGCTAGTGGTGGGCACTGGTCCATGGTGCTAGTGGTGGGTACTGGTCCATGGTGCTAGTGGTGGGTACTGGTCCGTGGTGCTAGTGGTGGGTACTGGTCCATGGTGCTAGTGGTGGGTACTGGTCCATGGTGCTAGTGGTGGGTACTGGTCCGTGGTGCTAGTGGTGGGCACTGGTCCATGGTGCTAGTGGTGGGCACTGGTCCATGGTGCTAGTGGTGGGTACTGGTCCGTGGTGCTAGTGGTGGGTACTGGTCCGTGGTGCTAGTGGTGGGTACTGGTCCATGGTGCTAGTGGTGGGCACTGGTCCATGGTGCTAGTGGTGGGCACTGGTCCGTGGTGCTAGTGGTGGGTACTGGTCCGTGGTGCTAGTGGTGGGTACTGGTCTGTGGTGCTAGTGGTGGGTACCACTGGTCCGTGGTGCTAGTGGTGGGTACTGGTCCGTGGTGCTAGTGGTGGGCACTGGTCCGTGGTGCTAGTGGTGGGTACTGGTCCATGGTGCTAGTGGTGGGTACTGGTCCATGGTGCTAGTGGTGGGTACTGGTCCAAGGTGCTAGTGGTGGGTACTGGTCCACGGTGCTAGTGGTGGGCTCTGGTCCATGGTGCTAGTGGTGGGTACTGGTCCATGGTGCTAGTGGTGGGTACTGGTCCGTGGTGCTAGTGGTGGGTACTGGTCCGTGGTGTTAGTGGTGGGCTCTGGTCCATGGTGCTAGTGGTCCGAGCCTTAGCGATGAGCCTTTTCAGTAAGTTGGTAACAACCAGGAAGCAATAAACAATGCACACACATTGTCAGACAAAGGCTAAGCTGGTATTCAAACAACATGGAAAGATCTGTAGCCTGATATTTCTTCAGAAAATACCAGCTCAGTGAAACATTGCAGAGTTAGCAAGCCAATTACACCCCTTGTGTTGTGGTGGGTTGGAGACAGGTCAGGTGGCAAGGACTGTTTATATGGCCTCTCTCCCCATTCCCAACTCGCACAAAGCAAAGGGCAGGCCAATTAAGAATGTTAGCTTAGAGAGCAGGAGCTACAACCTCAAAGTAAACACATCATACCCTATTATTACTATTTTCCAAAGAAAAATGTAAGAAATGCACACTGATGTCTGCAAAATTAGAACGGATGCTTAGAGAAGAACTACAAATAAATATAGTATTACGGCCTGTGGGATTTTGTCAAATTTTCACATTGTCGTATTTTGTCCTGTGGGATTTTTTTCTTAAAGGATTGTATGATCGATTGTGTCAAAAGCCTTTGCCAGATCTAGAAATATTGCCAATGGTAAACCATTTTTGTCAAGATTTAAGTATATTCTGTCAACTAATTCAGATATTGCCAGTTAAGTAGAATATTCAGCTCTGAAACCATACTGATTTGGGTGGAGGAGCTTATTAAGAGTGAGATAGGGGAATAATTGAGTATAAACTATTTTATCAAAGACCAGATGTGCTAGTTGTTGAAATTATGATTATCATCTTTTTTTGTGGACGGGAATAACTTTAGCAATTTGTTTTAGGGAATTTTCCACTAAGTAGAGATTCATTAATTCTTTTTTATCTGTTATCTTAGTGTCATTTACATTTTGGATTTGTTGATAACATCAGCTATGTTTTCCTGATGTCATTCCTGTATTTACTAAATAGCAGGTTATAATAAGTAGCCTTTGCTTCTCATTTTAATTTCCTTACTTCTTTTGCTTTATTTTCCAACTCAGTTGATTTTAGTTTAGTTAGCACTTGTCATGTGTATTTCTAAGTATTGTTTGTTTTTTATTTTAGCTAGGAGATCATAAGTCATCCATTTTGACTTCTTGTGTTTGTTTTTATTAAACTTTACATCTTTCAATGGGAAGTGATTGTTCTAGTTTGGTAGAACATTTGTTATCTTACGATATGAGTGGATCTGCTGTTGAATTGTGATCAAAGTCTTGATGCCAGTTTATATCTTCTAATTCATTTATAAAGCTATCAATGTTTCTTCCTGTGAATGATCTCATGCTAATTTTATCAGTAACAGTATATGTTTTATAGATATTGAAATTAAGTGCCGCAATATTGCCATATGATCAGAGATGTTTGCAGCCAATATGCCACTATCTGCTATCAGCCCAATTTGAATGCCTAACTTATCCAAAACTACTCGTCTGAATTTGGGATAACAGTTTCCAAACTTGAACAAGTTTTGCAGGACAGACACTAATGGAGAAATATCATGAACAACTTTTCACGGAATACGTCCTCCGGACAAATAGACGACATGATAAACTAAACATTACATTATACTTGTAAATACACCACAAACACAACTTCCTTAACAATCACAACACATGTACTGTTGGTGTCAACAGGATTGTCAAGATTATCAAATTAAAAAACTACTCCTGCAACACCTGAACACTATTGTCATTGCTGCACCGTAATTGTTTCTGTTTGGAAATATATTTGTCACTTTTAACAAACAACAGCTATTCTTTAATTAAGTTTGAAGGGTGATGTAATCAGACCTGGGGTAAAAAACGCGGTATATCAAATAGAATAAGTATTACTATTGCATATATATTATACACAAACGTATTGTAGACATATATTAGGAAACAGGTTTTGTTAATTATTAGTCAGAGGGAGTATTTAAGAGTAAGTTAGTTTCGGACTCTGTCAGGGAAGTCAGCGAGCGTTAATATGGTTGTTTACCATTTGAAAATTTAGATAGCATAGTGAATAGTCAGTAACATTGGAATATTGGTTAGAATAAGTATTACTTTTATACATATATTGTTCACAAACTTCTTGTAGACATATATTAAGAAACCGTTTTTGTTAACAGAGGTAGTATTTTTTCCCGGATTCAAACTCAACGAGTGATAAAAGGGAGTTTGTTTACAGGTCGCGAATTCAACTCGTGCATCGAACTATCGTTTACATTGGCTAATATATATATAAGATAAAGTGATATATTTACTTAAATTACATACATAAGGTAATATCTGACATAGTGGTAGTAAACGTTTTCGGTAAAAAGGAATTAACAGCAGGATTTTAGCGTAAATTAGTACACACTGATTTCGTTGTTTTGTTACACAGTGTTCTCCATATTCGCTAGGTGGCAGGTTTTTTCTCATGCGAGCTTAATAGAAGACATAGTTGGCAAGTATATTAGCCTAAAGTGTTCTTTTGATCACAAAAACAAACTAACTAAAACTAAATTGTATGATGGCGCCGTGCAAACGGCAGTTAAAGGCCACAAGGCACTTAATTTGTGGCAGTTTAACAAGAGTTAACAAGATTTGCCATCCAAGCCAAAGGCCCAGATGGCAAGTGGACAAAGAAGCCATTGGCTTATCGAGAGTCCAACAATGTTCATCTACTTATAGCCTGCCTTCCTGAGATATGTGTCAAGTTGCAGTAACTGGGTGGACTTCTTCAAGTCTGGGTGCGAGAAGTCCTGGGCTGAGGTCCAGGCAGATAGTTTTAGTTTTGAGTGTAGGGGATGTACGAAGATGAAGGAACTAGAGGTGGAGTTGGAAGAGCTGAAGCTGCTCGTTGTGGCAATGGTGGGAAGGGAACAGGGGGGTTGTGCCAGTAGTTCCGGTGGGGGAACAGTAGACGATAAAGTGGAGAAAGACAAAAGAGATGCTAGGGAGAGCTCACCTCAGCATGGGAGGAAGCTAAGAGGAGGGAAGGTGACAAGTCGTAGGGAGACGGGAAGGAAAGGAACGGGAGGGAAGACAACCGGAGTGAAGGAGAGGGGAGTAGGGGAGACAGGAGGGAAGGAGAAGGGAGTGGGGGAGACGGGAGGGAAGACAACCGGAGTGAAAGAGAGGGAAATAAGGGAGACAGGAGGGAAGGAGAAGGGAGTGGGGGAGAAGGGAGGGAAAACAACCGGAGTGAAGGAGAGGGGAGTGGGAGAGACAAGAGCAAAGGAGTGGGAAGTGGGGGAGACAGGAGGGAAGGGGTCAGGACAGAACGTGATGGAAGGGATCAAACGGAAGAGTTATTCTGCAGCAGTGATAGAGGGGGTGAGGAAGAGAGCGATGGTGTTTGTGGGGGATTCGATAGTTAGGAAGACCGAGGGAGATGATGTGGTGGTCTGCTTGCCTGGAGCCAAAATAGAGGCGATAACTGAGAGGGTAAATAACATCGTAGGTTCGGGTAAGGGTGGATCTGTTTTAGTACACGTAGGGACAAATAACGTAGAGAGGGAGGGTACAACTGCCATAGTTAGGAAATATAGGCAGTTGGTCAGAACACTAAAACAGAGGCGGGTTGAGCAGGTAATACTGTCAGGGATTTTACCTGTAATGGGCAGGAGGGGTCACAAATATCGAAATTGTCAGGGGATGGCAATTAACATGTTAGTCCAGAAGCTATGTAGGGAAGAGGAAGGTGGATTTATGGGGAAGTTTTGTTGGGAGGGCTGATATGTACATGAAGGATGGGCTTCATCTAAGTGGAAAGGGGGCGGCAGTATTCGCGGACAAACTTTCAGCAGCAGTAGATAGTGACCTGGGTACAATGACAAATATTTTTGGAAGTAAACATTGTTTAAACTAGAAGTGCAGGGGGGTTACCTAGAGGTGTCTCAAGCAGAACAAGAGGCCACTAGCACAGATAAACCAATATTAAATCATCCGAAAAACATATCTGAAAAAGGTTATAGATGCGTATGTTTAAATGCAAGGAGCATAGTAAATAAGAAAAACGAGTTAAACATTATGGTAGAAGATATTGACCCTCACATAATTGGTATAACTGAATCATGGGCCAACACAGATATATCAGATGCTGAATTAGGACTGACAGGATACGTAATGTTTAGGAAAGATCGAATAGGAAGAAGGGGCGGGGGAGTTATTTTATATGTTAAAGAATCTATTCAGGCTTATGAAATAAAACTAGAAAGGGAAGCAGATTGCGATGAAGCTGTTTGGTGCAAAATTGTTTCAGGAAATTCAAAATTAACTGTTGGATTAGTTTACCGAAGTCCAAACATAAACGAAGAGGACAACACAAAAATAAAAACGCTATAAAGGAAGTTAGTAAAGGGGATTGTATCATAATAGGAGATTTTAACCATGGACACATACAATGGAATTCTCTAGAGAGCACAGGGATTGAGGACCAACAATTTCTATTTTTAATACAGGATAGCTTTCTTACTCAGCACGTGCTAGAACCAACCAGGGGAGAAAATGTATTAGATATAGTTTTGTCATCACAAAAAGAATTAGTGGACAATGTAAAAATAGTTGAACCATTGGGTAATAGTGACCATAATCAAATACATTTTGACATCAATGTAAAATCAGAAAGTAAAAATAAGAAAGCGTACAAGAGAAACTTCCACAAAGGTAACTACAAAGATATGAGAAAATACTTAGCAAAGCTAGATTGGAATAATATGCTGATGAATAAGACCGCAATTGAATGTTGGAATATTCTAAAATATGAAATTGAGAGTATCGATAAATTTGTTCCCTTCCAAAAACAAGGAAAACGGTGTAGAAAGAAACACTTGTCAAAAGAGGCTATTAGAAAAATAGTGTTCAAACAAACTATGTGGAGGGTTTATAGGCGTACCAGAAAGGAAGAAGACTATGCAAATTACAAAAGAGGCACTTAATGCAGCTACAACTGAAATCAGACAATCTAAAAGAAGCTATGAGCAAAAACTAGCATGTAACATAAAACATGACAGCAAGAGTTTTTATGCATATGTCAGGAGTAAACAAAACGTACAAGACAAGGTTGGACCTCTAGAAGACAGTGCTGGAAATATAGTATCACAGGGGTTTTTAATGGCGGAAGACCTAAATGGTTACTTCAGTTCTGTGTTTACCAAAGAAGATATTAGTTCATTACCAGTTGCTGATGCTAAATTTCAGGAAGCTAAATCTGACTAT
This sequence comes from Lamellibrachia columna, assembly GCA_963662155.1. Classification (NCBI taxonomy): domain Eukaryota; kingdom Metazoa; phylum Annelida; class Polychaeta; order Sabellida; family Siboglinidae; genus Lamellibrachia; species Lamellibrachia columna. The sequence goes on from OY759262.1 coordinate 549,921, forward strand.
TTAGGTCCGTTAGTTGTAACTCCAGAATTGGTAGCTAAGAAAATAAAGGCAATGAAGGATAACAAATCACCGGGAGTGGATGGGATTCCTCCAAAATTACTAATAGAAACAGTAGAACAAATCAGTATACCACTTGCAAGAGTATTCAACTTGTCATTAAAAGAGGGAGTTGTTCCGTTTGAATGGAAAGAAGCAAACATCATACCATTATTTAAAAAGGGTTCGAGAAATAAGTCAGAAAATTACAGACCAGTGAGTTTAACGTCAGTGATTTGTAAATTATTAGAAAGGTTAATTAAAGACCATATGGTGGACTTCCTCGTTAAGCATAAATTATTAAATTCATCTCAACATGGATTCCTTAAAGCGAGGTCATGCTTAACAAATATGTTATGTTTTTTGGAAGAAATCACTAAGTGGATAGACGTGGGATCGCCAGTAGATATTATGTACTTAGATTTTCAGAAAGCTTTTGACAAAGTGCCACATCAAAGATTACTACTTAAATTAAAAGCCCATGTTATCGGGGATAGCATAACTGACTGGATAGAACAATGGCTGACTGACAGAAGACAACGAGTTGTAGTAGATGGAGAAGTTTTAAATTGGAAATCAGTTTTGAGTGGGGTACCTCAGGGATCAGTATTAGGACCTATATTATTCTTAATATATATCAATGACTTGGACGACAGTATAACAAGTAACGTACTGAAATTTGCGGATGACACAAAACTGTTTAGAAAGGTTAATACTGATGGTGATAAACAACATTTACAAAACGATCTAGACAGATTAGTGAAACTTAAGTTTTAAAACCGATACACACTAACCGTTTCACATGTGTATTCCGTGACATACAACCATTCAAGAAACTGAAGAAATGTGCTCCAAATAATTATTTATGAGTACATTTATTGGTCACACAGAAAAAAATCATAAATAGCCGCCACACTGTGCACGTAGATCTATGGCCGGCAGACGGCAATTCTTAGCGTGACCATATATAGATCTACGAGAAACCCGTTTGGTAATCTCGCTCACAACAACATCCGGTTATATACAAATGTTGACAAGCACATGCGTTCTGACAAAACGGTAATTATTTCACACTTTTACATGGTTATTGTCAGATAACTTTAGTGATATACATATGAGAATGCATACAGACACGAAAGACGTGTTTATTGCTCTGTTTACGGCGTTTTTGTAAGGTTTCACATTTCATGAAAATACTTACATTTCCGCCGAGCGAGAACTTCGCCTTACAACAGCAACAGCCAGATAGAAAAAAATTGACTTTGCCTATACAAATTTGCCGTCCGAATGGGTGACTAAACCGCCAATTCTCTTACATACCGCATTTCTGACATTCTTCTCCCGCGCTGTATCGCTACGTATACGTGGTATCCCCGGTTGGCGAGTCGTAGACGTTGTATCCCCATAGAGTTACATCATTAATCCCAACCAATGAGCTACGTAGACGTGGTATCCCCATAGAGTTACATCATTAATCCCAACCAATGAGCTACGTAGACGTGGTATCCCAATAGAGTTACATCATTAATCCCAACCAATGAGCTACGTAGACGTGGTATCCCCATAGAGTTACATCATTAATCCCAACCAATGAGCTACGTAGACGTGGTATCCCCATAGAGTTACATCATTAATCCCAACCAATGAGCTACGTAGACGTGGTATCCCAATAGAGTTACATCGTTAATCCCAACCAATGAGCTACGTAGACGTGGTATCCCCATAGAGTTACATCATTAATCCCAACCAATGAGCTACGTAGACGTGGTATCCCCATAGAGTTACATCATTAATCCCAACCAATGAGCTACGTAGACGTGGTATCCCCATAGAGTTACATCATTAATCCCAACCAATGAGCTACGTAGACGTGGTATCCCAATAGAGTTACATCATTAATCCCAACCAATGAGCTACGTAGACGTGGTATCCCCATAGAGTTACATCATTAATCCCAACCAATGAGCTACGTAGACGTGGTATCCCAATAGAGTTACATCATTAATCCCAACCAATGAGCTACGTAGACGTGGTATCCCCATAGAGTTACATCATTAATCCCAACCAATGAGCTACGTAGACGTGGTATCTCCATAGAGTTACATCATTAATCCCAACCAATGAGCTACGTAGACGTGGTATCCCAATAGAGTTACATCATTAATCCCAACCAATGAGCTACGTAGACGTGGTATCCCCATAGAGTTACATCATTAATCCCAACCAATGAGCTACGTAGACGTGGTATCCCAATAGAGTTACATCATTAATCCCAACCAATGAGCTACGTAGACGTGGTATCCCCATAGAGTTACATCATCAAAGATTGCTACTTAAATTAAAAGCCCATGGTATCGGGGATAGCATAACTGACTGGATAGAACAATGGCTGACTGACAGAAGACAACGAGTTGTAGTAGATGGAGAAGTTTCAAATTGGAAATCGGTTTTGAGTGGGGTACCTCAAGGGTCAGTACTAGGACCTATATTATTCTTAATTTATATCAATGACTTGGACGACAGTATAACAAGTAACGTACTGAAATTTGCGGATGACACAAAACTGTTTAGAAAGGTTAATACTGATGGTGATAAACAACATTTACAAAACGATCTAGACAGATTAGTGAAATGGTCTGAGAAATGGCAGATGCTGTTCAATTTTGGGAAATGTAAATGCCTACATACAGGACATGGGAACTTGAATGTAAACTATAAAATGGGAGATACTGTTCTGGGTACTACTGTAAAAGAAAAGGACTTAGGAGTTACAATAAGCGCTGATATGAAAGTTTCAGAGCAGTGTGGTATTGCAGCTTCAAAGGGTAATCAAATTCTTGGATTGATTAGAAGAAACATAACATACAAGGGAAAAAAGTTAATTATACCTCTTTATAAAGCAATAGTTAGACCTCATTTAGAATACTGTATACAAGCATGGAGACCATATCGTAAGAAGGATATAGATACGCTTGAACGCATACAAAGGAGAGCAACTAAAATGATTCCAGAACTTAGAGACCTTAGTTATGAAGAACGCCTGAAAGAATGTGGTTTAACAACTCTAGAGACAAGGAGGTTAAGAGGAGATCAGATTGAAGTTTTTAAGATATTGAATGGGTATGAAATTATTGATAGAAATATGTTTTTCTCACTCAAGAAGGATAGCAGAACTAGAGGACATGAGGTAAAATTAGTAAAGGATCAATGTAGATTGGACATCAGGAAGCACTCGTTCTCACAGAGGACAATAAATGAATGGAACAAATTGTCTACAGATTGTGTAACTGCTAGCAGCGTGAATATGTTTAAAAACAAGGTTGACACATATATCAGGAGGGCGGGTTATAAGTAGGTGAACATTGTTGGACTCTCGATAAGCCAATGGCTTCCTTGTCCACTTGCCATCTGGGCCTTTGGCTTGGATGGCAAATCTTGTTAAATCTTGTTAAATCATTAATCCCAACCAATGAGCTACGTAGACGTGGTATCCCAATAGAGTTACATCATTAATCCCAACCAATGAGCTACGTAGACGTGGTATCCCCATAGAGTTACATCATTAATCCCAACCAATGAGCTACGTAGACGTGGTATCCCCATAGAGTTACATCATTAATCCCAACCAATGAGCTACGTAGACGTTGTATCCCCATAGAGTTACATCATTAATCCCAACCAATGAGCTACGTAGACGTGGTATCCCCATAGAGTTACATCATTAATCCCAACCAATGAGCTACGTAGACGTGGTATCCCCATAGAGTTACATCATTAATCCCAACCAATGAGCTACGTAGACGTGGTATCCCCATAGAGTTACATCATTAATCCCAACCAATGAGCTACGTATACGTGGTATCCCCATAGAGTTACATCATTAATCCCAACCAATGAGCTACGTAGACGTGGTATCCCCATAGAGTTACATCATTAATCCCAACCAATGAGCTATGTAGACGTGGTATCCCCATAGAGTTACATCATTAATCCCAACCAATGAGCTACGTAGACGTTGTATCCCCATAGAGTTACATCATTAATCCCAACCAATGAGCTACGTAGACGTGGTATCCCCATAGAGTTACATCATTAATCCCAACCAATGAGCTACGTAGACGTGGTATCCCCATAGAGTTACATCATTAATCCCAACCAATGAGCTACGTATACGTGGTATCCCCATAGAGTTACATCATTAATCCCAACCAATGAGCAACGTAGACGTGGTATCCCCATAGAGTTACATCATTAATCCCAACCAATGAGCTACGTAGACGTTGTATCCCCATAGAGTTACATCATTAATCCCAACCAATGAGCTACGTAGACGTGGTATCCCCATAGAGTTACATCATTAATCCCAACCAATGAGCTACGTAGACGTGGTATCCCCATAGAGTTACATCATTAATCCCAACCAATGAGCTACGTAGACGTGGTATCCCTATAGAGTTACATCATTAATCCCAACCAATGAGCTACGTAGACGTGGTATCCCCATAGAGTTACATCATTAATCCCAACCAATGAGCTACGTAGACGTGGTATCCCCATAGAGTTACATCATTAATCCCAACCAATGAGCTACGTAGACGTGGTATCCCAATAGAGTTACATCATTAATCATCCCCCTATAAACAAAAGCGATAAGTCAGCTCACTACCGTGAAGCGGGTCTGGACTACTGGCCGTCGTTTCATTCACTAACGGGTGTTCTATGTATGTCTGTGGGTGTAGCACAGACACAAGAATGTTCTATTTATGTCTATGGGTAACCCCGTATCCCTCGTATGTTGGGTGTCTTTGGCAAAACGATGGGGAAACGTTACCATGCAGATCGCGACGGTGGCGACAACGGAATCCCAACCAATGAGCATATGCGAGATTCTTCGCTAGTTTTAAACTACGATGTTTTAATAGTTGGCGTAACGTAGGCGTGACGTCGCCGTCTGCCCACTACAAGTTTCCATTGTTGGCCCAACGTTGACATTATGTACTTGGCACATGCTTCTCATAACATGGCTCATTACATTATCGAGTAAGTTTCGCTATTACTCTAATCATCGAATCAGTTCCCGGATCAACCTACTTCATTCAGCTTACCAGGTTCTAACTCAATTGACTAGTAATAGTAATAGAGAAACTTACCCTTTGCATAACAGAAGTCCAGGTTGGCTATAACATAGCAAAACCGCCTTTATTCGTAGGACATCTCCGCATCAATACTGTGTTGATTTACATGTTATTGTGATGTTCAATGAGAATTGATATTGCTACGCTGTCATCCGGGTTCTGGTCCCCTGCGGCGGATGTAATAAAGACGATGTGTTATTGAAAAAGCTGTCTCAAACTGATGCATTCCTATAGTTAATACAGGACGTTTCGTATAAGGTATATAAAACAAGGGAGCATTACCTGGTGTCAGAACTTTGACATTTGTCTCCCGCATTCCGTTGAGCAAGCTGTCATGGCGTACAAGCTGCATGGCAGGGCAATGTTACGAATGTAAACAGCTGTGTATCGACATGTTATCACCATAGTTGATAAGTGTCACGAACATTGCACCGTGCGTATAAAAACACCGTCCCGGCGTAGAGTCAGGAGAGGGCTAACACACCATAAATAATGTCAAAAATCGAACTTTGTTGACATTTAGCGCTAGTGTTACAAGAATTGTCGGAAAATAAGTGTGACTTCATCAGTCAACTTAACCATGGCTGAGTCTATCAGACAGCCTGACGAACTGGTGTTAGCAGGAAACATCGCTGAGAATTGGCGGAAATTCAAACAGGAATTTGAGTTGTATATGCTTGCTGCTGGGCACGATACCGCCAAAGCAGAAGGGAAATGTGAGAGTGTTATTGAGAATGCCTACTGTAATCCCAAGAAGAACGAAACTTACGAACGCTACATGTTCCATAGTATACTTACTTACTTACTTACTTACTTACTTACTTACTTACTTAGTTAGTTCTCTTCGTGCCGAGTGGCACATAAGGCATCAACAAGAGAGCGCCACTGCTGTCGGTCTGCAGCCCATTTGGTGACGGTGTTCCATGTCAGGCCGCATTCTTTCATCTCCTTCTCCACTGTTCGTCTCCATGTTTTTTTTGGGCGACCACGTCTCCTTTTTCCATCTGCTGTCCAGCGTAAGGCTGTCTTGGGCAGTGCGCCAGGTGACATTCGGCACACGTGTCCAAGCCATCTCCACCTTCTCTTCTTTATCTGTGTGGCCAAGGATGTTGCATCTGTTTTGCGGTGCAGCTCTTCATTAGTGATGGTGTTGGGCCAAAATACTCCTAGGATCTTCCGTAGACACTTGTTTTGGAATGTCTCAAGCTTGTGTGCTAGCTTGGCTGTCAGTTTCCAGCACTCGGAGCCGTAGAGAAGTACACTGAGAATATTACTATTGTACAGTCTCAGTTTTGTTTCCAATCTCAGTTGCTTGGCTTTCCAGATGGGCTTCAGCATAGCAAAGGTCTGACTTGCCTTTCTGATCCTAGCCGTGGCATCTTTTGCAGAGTCTCCATCTGTTGTGATTTTGCTTCCCAGGTATGCAAAGTCCTGAACGTCTTCCAAAGCCTCACTGTTGTTTATGTTGTTTATGGTGATGGGGTTCATACAGTGGCACACCAATACCAAGCCTAGGGGTGTGTCGAATATCAGTACGCTTCAAGAAGCGTCGAATATCGACATACCTGGAAGTCGTGCGAGAAGAATGCAGACCAGCACTCCTAGGTGGTCCAGATTGTGACAAATTTGTGAAGCGAGTCAACGCAATGAAGAAGGACGAAGCAAAGAGCAATGATACATTGAGGGCCAAGATTAAGAAATCATACCCACAGTTATTCCAGGGGAATGGCACTCTGCCTGGGGTACACACGATTGTCCTCAAAGATGGCGCCACTGGAGTCATCCATGCACCTCGCAGGGTGGCAGTTTCGAAAAGGCCACAACTGAAGCAAGAGCTTGACCGGCAGGTGGATTTGGGATTCTTGGCGAAGGTCAACGAGCCCACGGACTGGGTAAATTCGCTCGTGATAGCAGAAAAATCTAACGGGAGGATGCGACTGTGCATAGATCAAATCTAAACAAGGAGATTAAGCGTGAACACTTTCAAATCCCAACGAAGGAGGAGATCATCGGAAAGCTGCAAATGCAACATGCTTCTCGAAATTGGACGCGACAGCCGGTTTTCATCAGATACAATTGGACAGACCATCATCCTTGTTGACAACCTCTAACACCCCATTTGGACGCTACCGATACCTGAGGCTACCAATGGGTATCTGCTCAGCCCCAGAGGTGTTCCACAAAACCTTGCACCAGTTTCTAGAAGACATTGAAGGTGTGAGTGTTTACATGGACGACATCATCGTCTGGGGCTCCACTGCTGCGGAGCACGATGAGCGCCTCATGAAGACATTGCAGAGACTCTCTGAGGTGGGGCTGGGCCTGAACATCGAGAAGTGTGTCTTCCGACAACCCGAAATCTCGTATCTGGGAGAAGTGGTGACCCAAGACGGCGTGAAACCCGATCCGGAGAAAATCCAGGCGATCACAGATATGCCTACACCGACCAACGCAACCGAGTTACAGCGTGTGTTAGGCATGGTGACAAATCTAGGCCGATACATACAAAATATGTCAGCCAGAACCGCTCCACTCAGATTACTGTTAGAGAAAGACAGTGACTGGTAATGGCAGCGCGAACACGAGCTTGCGTGGAACGGAATCAAAGAGACACTGTCGAAACATCCAGTACTGCAGTACTGCAGTACTATGATGAGAGCAAGTCGCTGAAAGTCTCGAGTGATGCATCCAAAGAAAGGATTGGTGCCGTTCTGCTGCAAGAGACGAACGGAGAGTGGATGCCTGTGGCGTACGCTTCGAGGTCCATGACGACAGCGGAGAAAAACTACGCACAGATTGAAAAAGAACAGCTCGGTGTCGTGTTTGCATGTGAACGTTTCCACGTCTACATCTATGGTCGTCATAGTTGAGACTGACCACCAGCCATTGATACCGATTTCAAAGAAACAGCTCTGCGACGCACCACCGAGATGACAGCGGCCTCTATTACGCATTCAGAAGTACGACCTGATGCTGGAGGACACTCCGGGGAAACTCCTCGTGGTCGCGGACACGTTGTCGAGATCGTTCTCATCAAAGGAGGTGGCGAGCACGACACACAGCCAAGTACACATACCCGTCTGCGCGGTAAAATCAAGCTTACCTGTGTCTGAGCGCAAATGGGCTGAGCTAGCGGAAGAGACCGAAAAGGATTGTGAACTACAACGAGTTATTCGCAGCATGGCAGATGGTAGTGACATTTGCCCGAAGCCTTATGTGACATTCATAGACGAACTGACCATTGTCGATGGTGTCATACTGAAGGGACAACGAGTTATTGTGCCTGAGAACATGAGAGCAGAGATGCTTCAGCTAATACACGAGGGTCACTTGGGCAACGAGAAATGTAAGAGACGAGCCCGAGACATACTGTACTGGCCTAACATGAACAAAGATGTTTATGACACCGTCTCGTGATGTGACGTGTGCCAGGAGTACAGATATGCACAACAACAGCAACCACTGCAGATGTATGAGAGGCCAGATCGACCATGGGCGAAGGTAGCTTGAGACATCTTCTACCTGAAGCAAGTTCTATACCTACTGACGGTCGACTATTACTCGCACTATCCTGAGATAGCCTCTTGTCGAACGAATCGAGCCGACAGGTGATCATCCATTTGAAGTCACTCTTCTCACGATATGGAATTCCATCGGAGTGTATTTCGGATGGGGGCCCGCAGTTTGCCAGTGAGGAGTTCAAACAATTCACCAGTGAGTGGGGCATCGAACACAAGATGTCGAGCCCTTATTATCCATAGTCAAACGGACTTGCAGAAAATGGTGTGAAGATCGTGAAGCGCTTACACAGGAAGACAGCCGACAGAGGAGAGGATGCTTACCTCGCCTTGCTTGCGTATCCCTCTTCACCCGTCGACTGTGGAAAGTCTCCGGCCGAGCTACTGTTTGGCAGAAAGATCAGAACGCGTCTGCCATATCGATGTGAGATATACACCAGGACATCTGCACCACACGATCGAGGGAAACTACTGAAGGTGTTACACCCAAATGACACGGTGCGAGTGAAGGATCCAAGACGACGAAGATGGTCGGAGCGCGCAAGAGTAGTAGGCCTCAGTGGACCTCGCTCGTATGATGTTCAGTGTGAGGATGGACGCCGCATGCGACGCAACCGACAACATTTGCTGGCAACGCAAGAAACGTTTAAGCCATCTCACACAGAATGTGTAACTCTGCCAGACAACGCGACCCAACAGTCTACTGTATCAACACCAGCAACAGCGATTGAGATGCATCCCGATGCAGAGACGGAAGATATCGACGAGGTCACGGAGCTGTCGGAGTACACCTCGTCTGTGTCGTCTTCACCCGTGCGACGACGCTCTGAGCGAGTCCGGAAGGCTCCTGTGCGACTGGATTTGTAACTGCGACTTGTCAAAATACCTAGGACAGAGGAACTCTATTCTAGTGATCCGGGACTTCTTTACTTTATACTCTATCGTGATTATAAAACGTAAAAAGGGGGATGTGTTGATTTACATATTATTGTGATGTTCAATGAGAATTGATATTTCTACGCTGTCATCCGGGTTCTGGTCCCCCTGCGGCGGATGTAATAAAGACGATGTGTTATTGAAAAAGCTGTCTCAAACTGATGCATTCCTATAGTTAAAAATACAGGACGTTTCGTACACGGTGCATAAAACAAGGAAGCATTACAAATACAATTTGTTTTCTTCTGTCTGACTCTTACCATAAGTATAACTCTCTTCCATCAACACTAGAAGTAAAACTCATTCTAACGCTCTTCCATCAAGACTAAACTAAAACTAAACACTCTTCCATCAACACTAGAAGTAAAACTCATTCTAACGCTCTTCCATCAAGACTAAACTAAAACTAAACACTCTTCCATCAACACTAGAAGTAAAACTCATTATAACGCTCTTCCATCAAGACTAAACTAAAACTAAACACTCTTCCATCAACACTAGAAGTAAAACTCATTCTAACGCTCTTCCATCAAGACTAAACTAAAACTAAACACTCTTCCATCAACACTAGAAGTAAAACTCATTCTAACGCTCTTCCATCAAGACTAAACTAAAACTAAACACTCTTCCATCAACACTAGAAGTAAAACTCATTCTAACGCTCTTCCATCAAGACTAAACTAAAACTAAACACTCTTCCATCAACACTAGAAGTAAAACTCATTATAACGCTCTTCCATCAAGACTAAACTAAAACTAAACACTCTTCCATCAATACTAGAAGTAAAACTCATTCTAACGCTCTTCCATCAAGGCTAAACTAAAACTAAACACTCTTCCATCAACACTAGAAGTAAAACTCATTCTAACGCTCTTCCATCAAGACTAAACTAAAACTAAACACTCTTCCATCAACACTAGAAGTAAAACTCATTCTAACGCTCTTCCATCAAGACAAAACTAAAACTAAACACTCTTCCATCAACACTAGAAGTAAAACTCATTCTAACGCTCTTCCATCAAGACTAAACTAAAACTAAACACTCTTCCATCAATGCTAGAACTAAAACTCATTCTAACGCTCTCCCATCAAGACTAAACTAAAACTGACTATCTGTATTTTTGGCGTCCATTTATAAGCTTCCTTGCGCCAGGCACAGTCATGATCAGTCCTCCCAGAAGGGAGGGCATGTCCTTATAAGTCAACAGAGCAGTCTCAGTCGTGGACCACTATTCTGGACATCCCAGGCTAACCCACAGAAATATATATCTGGACACTCCCCTGCCTGCTTTATGTAACTACTTTACACTCCTCCCCTATCCCTGAGTTAATTACTACGAATTAACTAAACAACGGGAGAAAACAGTCGAAACTAAAGTCATGTCACATCAAAAACAATATACTCAGCAAGCAAGTATACAGTTGTGAACAACGATAAAACCGTAATTAATACAAGGAAAAAGATATGCAAAAACAACGGCTGAAAACCGCAATACATCATATAAGTGGTGTGCTGAAAACACACTTAACACACAACACTACCTCAATGAAGACAGACGTAAATATAAAGCACACAATAGTTAGAATATAAGCAGTGCTAAGAGAACACAAAGTGTGCCACAATAAAAACATCGTTCCCATAAATATGTGTCAACAGACATACACAATAAAAAACCATTATGTACCATACTAACTTAGCATCGCGACTGCAAGAAAGTAGGCGAGATTATAGGCTTCTGTGGGAAAGAATCATGGCTGACCAAAAGTGCAATTAGACAGCAGTTAAGCAAACCACACTGCAAATCAACCACTTTAAGATAATTTGTGTATATGTATGTAACCGCGGAATCGCATGAAGACGGGAAATGGTGATTTCCTTTATTTTGTATAACAAAAACTATATCAAAAAAACCTGTAAAACATACAAAAATATTATTACTACATGCACTACTACAATAGTTACACAGGATCATTAATCAACAGAGTCAAAAACATCTATTCCCTGCATAACATTGGTACATAATTATTACCTATAGATTATCTCCGACACCAAATAGCAGGTTGGCACCTGTGGTATTTGTATCTAGATTTCTATCCAGCAATATGCCATGACCGACTTAGTACCAATAAGATACATAGGTTTATAGTCTTTAAACACTGTGTCAACTCCTAAGTGGTGAAGTATACAACAAATATACTCAGCTAAAAATGCAGCTACAATTAATAAAAATTTGATGTACTCCATGAATAACACAATATCAGTTATGCTTAACATCCCTTATAACATATAAAGGTACACAATCCTTGGAGACTACGATTACACAAATCAGTACTAATACCCACAAACACATATATATATATATATATATGCAGTGTCTATAATTTGTTCCTTAAGATAGTTATGGATGACCGTCAAATTAAATGTTTCCTAACCTAATAGTAATACTTCATGACAACCCATAAAACCAAAATAACAATGCTCACCCCAACTGGGCACTGCAGGCCTAATCAAAAATGTAAAACTGTGTCTGAGCACCGACTCAGTGCAACCACATCCTGCATTTTACAGGGGGTCATCTGCACCTGTAAATGATATACAACCAATTATCAGTTGTAAATGAATAAACAAAAGAGTGACTAACTACATTATTATATGTATGCTAACACAATGGTGTCACCAGAAATGTATCAAGATACCAATACTACATTAAATGATCAAACCAACACTAGATCCCTGTTTACAAGTTACTATCTAGTGTGGCCCCAGCTTGCTCTCAAGCACTTGTCCCTTGGGAATATTTCACACACCCTACCCAGCCAGTGCCACATGGTGATTAATCACGACAACATCAAAGAGAGGGAGAGTGCTCCAGTCTGATTCTGGCTTAACTGTACAGAATGTTATATAATTATACCACACATGCACAGTCCCTGCATAATGTATTTTGTCTATAATAATACAATATAACTATATGTAACAGTACTAAACATGAATAAACTTAACTTTCTAACCTGTTCTACCAGCTACTGGCTACAAGCTTTCAAAATGTCATTAAGCCCTAGCTGCTAACAAACAGCTGGTGGAGACATTCCTCCCTAACGTCCAGACAGTTCATTTGCTCCCCATCTTCTTAGCACATCAGTAATCTGAGCCACTATTAAGTAATTACAACTGAACATATAAATATGTTTACATAGAAAGATGGAAGATTCTCTAGTAGACATTTTGGTACCATTGTAAATTGAAAGAATTCATTTTCTAAGGTATAACAAAGTATTTAGAAACTTACCAAAACAGGGTTGTTGTTGTCTTGTTGACAGTGGGATCAGCCTGGCCCACTGGGACACAGCCCCTCCCCCTGACCACATGTGACCACTGTCTCTTGGGTAAATGTTTTATTTAAACAACTTAATTATTAGTAACAGGACCAGCAATGGACACAATAAATGCAATTAACCATAAGACAAATAGTTATAATAATAATAACTAATTAACTAGATTATCTATAGATTACCCAGGGTGCTGCCATATGGTGGCAAGTAATGGCACCATCAACCCTGTGCTCTTCTGGTATTATCGCGTGACCTTTGCTGGGTGACCGGCGGTGTGATTGGTGGGGCAATTATAAATTACTAAATGTCCAGTAACCATGCCGGTTACATGTAACACACCTAACCATATAAGCAATCAACCAAACAAGTTGACTATACAATGAATCCAGACAGTGCTGTCATTGCAGCATGTCCTGATACATATTGTATTAATTATACAGACCCTTACAACGTGTCAGTCTGTCGGCTAATCCACTTCCAACAATATAGCCTTCAAAAGGATTCCCGCATACGCTAGGCGGATGGATTTAAAACTCCAAACCGTTTGCAACACTATTTGTTGAACAAAAATACCTTGAGTTGCCAACTTAAACATAAATAAGTGACCTGTACGTCACTCAACAAATAAGTGACCTGTACGTCACTCAACAAATAAGCCCATCACTATTCAATCATCATAGATATTCCCGCATACGCAAGAGCGAATTTGAGAAATTATTAATTAATTCCCAAAACCGTCGGAGTAAAAAATAAAGCCTACTAGCGGAGCGTACTGCTACAGACTAGAGCAATGCTTTCGTTAATCGTCCGTGCAACAGCGTTGCAATCACTTTATTGCTGCACGACATATCCACCTCGGACCATCACCATCAATGGTGATGCCGGCAAACCCTGATGCCTGGTGCCGTGAAGTTAACACAAAGTTCCCTAAAGCCAATATGCTGTGCACACGTATTGGTCCGAACAACGTATATTCTTAGGCTTGCATCGATAACGCGTATATGTTGCTGTTGACCGGCAGATCAATATCTAAGTGCCGTTTCACAACCTCACATGGATAATAAACTTTGTTGACGACGAATCTCAAGCTAACCCACCAGAGTGTTCGCAGGAACTGATTCGAAGTAACTTAGTAACTCAGAGCCATTTTAATAAATAAAACTTACCCATAAGACCCACTGGCAGATCAATATCGGTAAATGGATAACTTACTTGATTTCGAAATGATCAAGCCCATTAGGCTAGCACACATGATCAAGCCCATTAGGCTAGCACACATGATCAAGCCCATTAGGCTAGCACACATGATCAAGCCCATTAGGCTAGCACACATGCATTCACAAAAGCACCATATAAATTGGCCATCAAAACTTCCCACTACAATTAAGAATGCAGTATCAATGTCACACGTTAAGATACACATACAACAATTGTAATTTAGAAATTCATAAAAAAAATAGACATCCCAGGAAAAATTATAAAGGTTGAGGGAGCATATCAATGTTAAGCTTTGGAGAGAGGAAAATATCCCCACCGAGGATGATTTATCGCTTCCCGCGAGTTTAGATCAACCTGCCACAAAGTATATGACTCCTCCAACATATACTATATATATGATATAGCCATCCTAAATTGTTCCACTTATTTATATAACAACTCTACATCCATGAAAACATCTCACCAAACAAATATCTAAAAATGTGTTGTCAAGTTGGACTAGAATTACAACGTCACTTATCAGTTTAACAGTCTCTTCATCCACTGTACTTAATCCAAACTTGTACTATTCTCCCAACAATACAACTCGATAACCATACGTTTTGGGTTGGCGCTCGTTACTTTCATTTAAGTCATGTTCACAATCTTGACTTCAATAAACCCTGCATTGGTCATAACATAGCCTAGCTCAGTCAAATCTGTAATTAATTCCCGAGGGTGATCTGGCTACTTGTTCTCCACTGACGCTGTATTTATGAATATCAATTTTGATAACATTAATCCACGCATCCTATCTATCTATTTCCTGTAATCCCAAACCAGTTTTGATCAATTACCGTTAAAAAATCCTGTTGTAGTAACGTAGCAACACGAACTGAATAGGCGGTAGGTATGCCATTGCCTTGTTTCGTGTTTTGTCAAAACGTCTAGCATCGTTACTATAACCAAATATATGCACCAAGTAAATGGTCTACTCATCACTGACGGTTATTAATTTCCAGTTAACCTTGTAACTCATTTTGTCCACCCACAAACTTACAATCATGTCCATGTTAAAACCAATACAATATATACTGTGTATGTTGTGCCGCCATTTGAAACAATTTATGATGTTGTGTAAGACATTACTACCAATATGCTCAATTTTCACTGTTGGTAAACATTCTTGTTAACTACAACATCAAATAAAAATAGTTCAGGTAAGACATTAACATAAATAAGCAACATACCGAAGACGTTCTCACGCAGATTTTTCCATAAAACATACAGACAAATGTTTATTCATCAAGTCCTTTCATCTCGTCTCGTTTCTGCGCATCGTTGTGGCGTTCGGAGATCGGCGTGCCGGGCTGTTTTGATACGTTCCCTCGTCGGCAGTTATACCGTCGTCGGGTGCTGACTTCCTGGGCGCGGGCTCCGTTGCGTCGGACGGCATGCTGTCGGTCGCATATCAGCTCAGGCTACCCTCACCGATGGGGGGAAAACGTAATTTCTCGGATCACGTATGGGGCTGGAGACACACCGGCGCTGGTGAAATAGGACGCACCACCATGGCGAAGTGTACAATCGGGACGGTGAAGTGGAGGTCGTGAATCGTGGTTTAACAGGCACGTTTTTCTCCTTAGCTAGCGCTCATCAAATGTACTGGGCACATGCTTCTCATAACATGGCTCATTACATTATCGAGTAAGTTTCGCCATTACTCTAATCATCGAATCAGTTCCCGGATCAACCTACTTCATTCAGCTTACCAGGTTCTAACTCAATTGACTAGTAATAGTAATAGAGAAACTTACCCTTTGCATAACAGAAGTCCAGGTTGGCTGTAACATAGCAAAACCGCCTTTATTCGTAGGACATCTCCGCATCAATACAATTTGTTTTCTTCTGTCTGACTCTTACCATAAGTATAACTCTCTTCCATCAACACTAGAAGTAAAACTCATTCTAACGCTCTTCCATCAAGACTAAACTAAAACTGACTATCTGTATTTTTGGCGTCCATTTATACGCTTCCTTGCGCCAGGCACAGTCATGATCAGTCCTCCCAGAAGGGAGGGCATGTCCTTATAAGTCAACAGAGCAGTCTCAGCCGTGGACCACTATTCTGGACATCCTAGGCTAACCCACACAAATATATATCTGGACACTCCCTGCTTTATGTAACTGTACTGGTCACTTTCTAGAACAACAACTTTGAGTGCGCGTCTACTCTTGGCTACTCTGTCCTTGGACGGGTCAGCAGACACCGTTAATAAAACTGTACTGTCCGCTATCAAGATATATGTGTTCTTTTAATATAGCTGTAGTCTTCTACTGGGCCAGTCTGTTTTGCTATAGCCTTTTCTAGGAGGCTGACCTATTCGTCCGCTCTCACTTACTTAGTTGTTTTCCTTCATCCGTTTACACACAACTTGTCTCCCTGCTATAACCTTTAAAGCCTTGAAAGAGTGCAACACTCTGCTGCCAGATTTGTTAAAAATGATTACAGACGGAACACAAATCCAGCAGATCTAATTAATGCCCTTGGATGGCCAACCCTCGAACGAAGGCGCATTATCAAACAAGCCACTACCTTCTACAAAATTCTAAACAACATTATTGAGATCACCCCCCCCCCTCCAGGCCTACTAAATCGCTCTCGAACCCGTGGACAATACATAGCCCCCAAGTGTCGTATAAATGCAATGGTCTTTTCATTTTATCCCAGAGCCATTTGCATATGGAATATGATTCCACCAAAAATTACCAACATAAAAAACCCAAAATCATTTCAAGAAGCTATTATGGAACTCCCTTTCACCACACCTCCTCACCTAAACTGCCTTTAAAACACAGTGCTCAGCGCAAACATATCCATGGTGTGGGTATGGAGACTGTCTATGTGTGCATGTAGCAAGGCAGCGACAGTATCCATACACACAACCAACCTATTAAAAAATTTCGTTAAACATCCTATACATAAAATAAATAAAACTATCAGATAAAAACCATTTCAGCAACATTAATGATACTAGTCTTTTAATCGAATGTCCCACCCACAGCGCATGCGCACAGTCCACCACAAACTCCTGCGTTAGCCCAAGTTTGGGCTGTTTGGAGTAAACCACTTGAGACTTGAGATTAGAGGGGTACATGACTTTACAATTAGGTCAACATGCAGACCGCGACCGTGGCGAGCTTATTACAATGTTGGCCCAACCAAGCTGTGCTAGCTGGGATATATAGTTGTCTAATCTTAGCTAATTAAACTGGTGTCTTTCTGTCCTACACAAGCGTGTGCTTGCGTGACGTACTTTAGTTTGTTGACGAATCGAGTCGAGTGGCACTGCGCCAACATTATGTTGACCGTTCTGTCAGCGACACACCATTTCAACACGACGACATGGCGGACGAAGGTACGTTCATAGCCAGTGAGAGGGAATGTGGGTTTCAATTCTTCCCATTTACCAACGCACGGCGTAGAGATTGTTTTCAGTGGTGATACAGAATTATAGCTGCTTTACTTTCAACGTTTGCGTGCGGAGAAACCATATATCTTGGGTCATTCGATTTTGCACTTCGTACCCTGAGACCGTGTAGGCGTTACTCGAGTAAGTTGGTAGTGGCTAACAAGTCATATGAGGGGGAATTACGACCCTGGTCTGGGGCTCTCAGGTTCTGCCTATGCGGCTGTCGCCGTCGTCGGCCGTACAGCTGTCGGGGACCGTCTCGTAACTGTGCAGTGTTATCACTGTCATTCCTCTGTCGGGGACCGTCTTACAATAAGCGCTGATATGAAAGTTTCAGAGCAGTGTGGTATTGCAGCTTCAAAGGGTAATCAAATTCTTGGATTGATTAGAAGAAACATAACATACAAGGGAAAAAAGTTAATTATACCTCTTTATAAAGCAATAGTTAGACCTCATTTAGAATACTGTATACAAGCATGGAGATCATATCGTAAGAAGGATATAGATACGCTTGAACGCATACAAAGGAGAGCAACTAAAATAATTCCAGAACTGAGAGACCTTAGTTATGAAGAACGCTTGAAAGAATGTGGTTTAACAACTCTAGAGACAAGGAGGTCAAGAGGAGATCAGATTGAAGTTTTTAAGATATTGAATGGGTATGAAAATATTGATAGAAATATTTTTTTCTCACTCAAGAAGCATAGCAGAACTAGAGGACATGAGGTAAAATTAGTAAAGGATCAATGTAGATTGGACATCAGGAAGCACTCGTTCTCACAGAGGACAATAAATGAATGGAACAAATTGTCTACAGATTGTGTAACTGCTAGCAGCGTGAATATGTTTAAAAACAAGGTTGACACATATCTCAGGAGGGCAGGCTATAAGTAGATGAACATTGTTGGACTCTCGATAAGCCAATGGCTTCCTTGTCCACTTGCCATCTGGGCCTTTGGCTTGGATGGCAAATCTTGTTAAATCTTGTTAAATCTTGTTAAACTGTCCAGTGTCGTCACCGTCATTCTGTTGTTGGACGTCTCGCCTGTCATTTCGCAAGCGAATCAGTTGTCGTTGATATCTGCTAGGTCTGTGTTGTTTACGCTTTGGCCGGGGGTGACAGTCATCCCAATTTTGCTCTAGGTTAACAATGCGGACCTTCTCTTTGTTCAAAACTTTAGTCTTACCCTTCACGATTGTATCGTAGCCATATAACTGTAATTAATTTCCGAGTTTTGGCGTTATATATAATTCTTAGTTTCATTAAACCAAATGCGTATTCATCTTATACTTTTATAATTTGAGAAATCTTTTAACAATTTGAACCAACACAAGAATATTACAAACTTATGTGAATCTGTATTTTTGTCATGTTCATGCGTAACTGCGGAATTGGGTTCGCAAAATTCCTGGGTATATGTGGTGACAGCTTGCTTCCTGTACAGTGCACACATCCCGTTACGGTAACTACCACGATATTCTACAGCGTCAGCATCGGTAATTTCTCATGTTTTTTCCCTAGTTCTAAATTTCCTTTTTGGAAACATTAATTTGCCTAATCTGGCTACTTGTTCTCCACTGGCGATCACTGTAGTTATGAATATCACTGTAGTTATGAATATCACTGTAGTTATGAATATCACTGTAGTTATGGATATCACTGTAGTTATGAATATCACTGTAGTTATGAATATCACTGTAGTTATGAAAATCACTGTAGTTATGAATATCACTGTAGTTATGGATATCACTGTAGTTATGAATATCAATTTTGCAAAAGTTTCACTATTGTTAACATCCTTCTTAATTACAACGTCAAATCTAAAATAGTTCTGACGAGACATTAAAATAAAATCAGCAACATACCGTATAGGCCAACGTTCTCATGCAGTTGCTCCATAAACATAACACACGTATAGGCCAACGTTCTCATGCAGTTGCTCCATAAACATAACACACGTATAGGCCAACGTTCTCATGCAGTTGCTCCATAAACATAACACACGTATAGGCCAACGTTCTCATGCAGTTGCTCCATAAACATAACACACGTATAGGCCAACGTTCTCATGCAGTTGCTCCATAAACATAACACACGTATAGGCCAACGTTCTCATGCAGTTGCTTCATAAACATAACACACGTATAGGCCAACGTTCTCATGCAGTTGCTCCATAAACATAACACACGTATAGGCCAACGTTCTCATGCAGTTGCTCCATAAACATAACACACGTATAGGCCAACGTTCTCATGCAGTTGCTCCATAAACATAACACACAAATGTTTTTTTTCCTACAGTCCTTTAATTTTTCGCCTCGCCTCGTCGCTGCGCATTGCCGTTGCGTTCGGGGATCGGCGTGTCCAATGCTGTTTTGATTATGCTCCCTCATCGGCAGTCATCGACCTCACGGTTGCTGGCTTATGGGTCGCGGGCTCTGTTGTCTCGATAGCTGCTTGTCTTCGCACGGGCGTCGGACGGTAGGCTCTTGGATGCACTGACATCGAACATCGTTTCCCGGTCGCTGTCTCTGCTTGGAGGACGGCTGTCTACACCGGCGTGCGTAATGGCCAATTCGTCCGCAGTTGAAACATTCCACCTGTCGCTAGCGTGGTCGGTCATCTCGCTGCAGACTGCTTCGCGCGTTCTCGTGCGTCGGGGCTTGGCGGCGTCTGGCGTAGTCTCTCAGAGCGGTCGGAGTTCGCTGT
The DNA here is from genome assembly GCA_963662155.1 of Lamellibrachia columna. NCBI lineage: Eukaryota > Metazoa > Annelida > Polychaeta > Sabellida > Siboglinidae > Lamellibrachia > Lamellibrachia columna. The sequence goes on from OY759262.1 coordinate 570,259, forward strand.
TCAGGTTGACTGGTGATCTCGTATAGTTCTGGAATTGTTGGTTGTCCATGTTGAAATGTTCGAAAGTCAACTTACTGTGTTGTTGAATAAATCCTGGCGCAGGCTCGCCAGTTGTAAAGTTCGACCCCCCGTTTGTTGGTCCCGTGCGCGTTGCCGTTGGTCCCGTGCGTGTACCATCGGTAACCACTTTGGTTGAAATAAAAAATTGTGATTTAGAAATCAAAGGTAACGCTAGTGCAAGCCGGCTTGGCTTGTCTATGCGGAAAATGTTGAAGGTCTGAAAGTTGGGAGCATTTTGGTAGCTTCCCTCGTGGAGCGTACACGTCGTGTTTCGGTGAAATAGTCTGCCGCGCTCTTCGAGTGCGCAAATCTGTCCCCTTTTAAAGCAAGTCAATAGCTTTCTCAGACATTTAGTACCAAGGTACGCATGCGTGAACATCTCCCAATTCTACCAAAATCATCCAAAACCGTCTCGCGCATGCGTGAACAGGCCGACGACATAACCTCCCTGAAGAAAACCCTTTTGCATTTTCGCATAATTATTATATGTGTGTACGGTGTGGGTGGCTGTCCTACATCTTGCCAAACTTTTCCCGGCCCGCTTACGGGTCAGGAAAGGGTGAGATCTTGAGGTTGACAACTCATTAATAAACTTCTAGGCACAGGGAAGAGCGTCAACTTTCGACCCACGCCTGTAGCTTGGTTCGGACGAAAATACCCATTACTAACAATTGAACTTCTGCACCCAACGCTAGGCTACATGTCTACATAAACATCCTGGATTTTCTGAATAACAAAATTATTATATCTATATTAACCGCGTAACGAAGGCAATGACTTTACACCCTGACCAGAATAGTCATGTAAACTAATACAGAATGGTTTTCACGAAAAATGCTAAGTGAAAAATCCTTAATCAATGATCCTTAATTAAAATGTACTTTGGCTGCAACTGTTCCACTAGTTCATGGTTATGAATGTGAATGAGGTCATGATTTGTAATATAATATTTGTATTTCTCCGTATTTATGCGTTTCAATCTGGTCATGTTGCTATGTTGATGTCGGCTATGTCAAGTGGCTTTTTGGCCTTTACTCTTACTAAAGTACATTTCTGTTGGTTCATGGGTCACACATATGCACGCACGCACGCACGTACGCACGCACGCACGCACGAATGCTCGTTGCTCTTGCCAACTACTGCGTGAACGTACTATTGTTACTGCTGTCTGCCTTTTCCAGGCAAACTGTTCACTTTTCCTATGAACATATGCCTTTGGGAATGGTTATATTTTCTGTAAATATTTTTAGGTTAGTTAGGGTTAGCTAGGGATGTGGTTAGCTAGGGATGGGGTTAGCTAGAGATGGGGTTAGTTATGGTTAGGCTTGCAAACCTTCAACTCCTTATTGTGTCCGTTCACTTACAAAGAACTGCACACAACATGAAATGGGTATTGAGATATGGTGAATAACATTTATGAAAATTAACGTTGATTTCCCATGCAAAAATGTACTTATTGTATGCTTTTAGCTTACCGAAAACTCTTTCGGGCAATTGTAACAGACGAAAAATATAAAATAGTGTTTATTGACAACTAAATATCTTATTAACCATCAAATAGCGTAACATATCAGCTGATGCACATCAAACGTTATAGCATAACATTAAAATGTACATTTAATTGATTTTTTATATATAGTAGATGAGCATATGCGAGATTCTTCGCTAGGTGTCGCTACGATGTTTTAATAGTTGGCGTAACGTAGGCGTGACGTCTCCGCGTTGCCGTCTGCCCACTACAAGTTTCCACCGTTGGTCCAACGTTGACATTAGGTCAACATGCAGACCGCGACCGTGGCGAGCTTATTACAATGTTGGCCCAACCAAGCTGTGCTAGCTGGGATATATAGTTGTCTAATCTTAGCTAATTAAACTGGTATCTTTCTGCCCTAAACAATCGTGTGCTTGCGTGACGTACTTTAGTTTGTTGACGAATCGAGTCGAGTGGCACTGCGCCAACATTATGTTGACCGTTCTGTCAGCGACACACCATTTCAACACGACGACATGGCGGACGGAGGTACGTTCATAGCCAGTGAGAGGGAGTGTGGGTTTCAATTCTTCCCATTTACCAACGCACGGCGTAGAGATTGTTTTCAGTCTTGATACAAAATTATAGCTGCTTTACTTTCAACGTTTGCGTGCGGAGAAACCATATATCTTGGGTCATTCGATTTTGCCCTTCGTACCCTGAGACCGTGTAGGCGCCACTCGAGTAAGTTGGTACACTCCGGCCTCTGGCTCGGTCATACTGTTACAGTGCCAGAAGTGACACGCGTGTCGAACTCAAACCGTAATAGTTCATAGCTGTTGAACGAGGCACTATCAATCAATCAATCAATCAATATTTTCTTTCTAACAAACAGTCTAAATTACATATCAATAACAGTATAACATGAGTAATAAAGGTATAATGTGTTGGGGGTGACCAGAAGTGTAATTCTTATCTATGGTTCACCCGCGACCAGAATAGTCATGTAAACTAATACAGAATGGTATTCACGAAAAATGCTAAGTGAAAAATCCTTAATGATCCTTAATTAAAATGTACTTTGGTTGCAACAGTTCCACTAGTTCATGGTTATGAATGTGAATGAGATCATGATTTTTAATATAATATTTGTATTTCTCCATATTTATGCGTTTCAATCTGGTCATGTTGCTATATTGATGTCGGCTATGTCAAGTGGGGGTCTACAACTTACCTTTTTGTCATTTACTCTTACTAAAGTATATTTTTGTTGGTTCATGGTTCACACATACGCACGCACGAATGCTCGCACGCACGCACGCACGCACGCACGCACGCACGCACGCACGCACGCACGCACGCACGCACGCACGCACGAATGCTCGTTGCTCTTGCCAACTACTGCATGTACGTACTAGTGCCCTGCGCGGGCCTAGAATTTGATCCCAAGCCCGGCCCGCAATTAGCAGTTAGAGTCCAGGCCCGCAATAATTGTTCAAGCCCGGCCCGGCCCAGGCCCGCAAACTAGAATTTAGGCCCAGGCCCGACCCAGACCGTGAATGTTTGGCCCAGGCCCGGCCCGGCCCGCAAGTTTCAGGCCCGGCCCATACCCGCGGGCCAAAGATGGGTAAGCTCGCGGCCCGCAAGCCCGCGGCCCGCTAAGTTTAGAGAAGATAAACCTATAATCTTATAACAAAGACGAAAAACAAATAAACTATAAAACAGACTTATTGTTTTATTATAAAAAAAACATATATATATATATATATATATATATGTATACATATATATATATAGATATATAGAGATTTGTTTATCTAACCCTGATTTAACCCATATGCAAGCCATAACCCCAATTTAAATTGTTAATTGAAGTTAACATAATTTAATATAATATTTCAATTAAATGTCACCCACTGGCACTAACACCCAGTGGCATTTCCAGCAGGCCTGTTGTCACTAGCCTGAGACAGACAGGTTCAGACGTGTGAATTAGTACAAGTGTGAATGATTTAGGACTGGGGAGAAATACCAATTACCAACTGGGTTGGGTAGTGGGCTAGTGGCCTAGTGGGCACTTGGCAGTGGGCAGGTCATTCAGGTTGGCAATGTTTGGAGGGAAGACCTAGACAATAGAATGTCCACTGGTAGGGTCAAAGGGTGATAAGTTGATGGTTAATCATGGCTTGATTGCCTCTGCAAATATTTCTAAAGTAAACATTTGGGGCTGGCTACTTCCAGCCAAGTGAACTTATGGGGCCATTAGATTCCATGCAAGGTCTCAATTTGCAACTATATAATACTAAAGAAATAATTTTAAGCATTCATTAACCGGAATTACAATTTATAATCAGTTTTTATTAAAAATAAAGTAATAATCGGTGTTTTGTATGAATATTTTTATTATGTCCAGGCCCGGCCCGGCCCGCTCACACTAGGCCCAGGCCCGGCCCAAGCCGATGTGTTTAAATTGTTTTCAGCCCAGGCCCGGCCCGGGCCCGCTGTATGTAGGCCCAGGCCCGGCCCGGCCCGCGGGCTGCGGGCCGGGCCGGGCTTGGACCCAAAGCCCGGCCCGCGCAGGGCACTAGTACATACACCCCGTTGACACGAGCAGTTTTAATCAGGTGCGAAGCCGGTTTCGCTCCGGTGAAGTGTTCACACTACAAAATCTAAACCGGATCAGTGAGTTAAACCGGATTAAACTACTCCACCTCCTTGATGGAGGTTTCGCACCGGTTTAGTTTTACTCCGGATCAAATTGCTAGTGTGAACCATAGAGTTACATCATTAATCATCCCCCTATAAACTAACGGGTGTTCTATGTATGTTTATGTAGTGTGAACCATAGAGTTACATCATTAATCACCCCCTATAAACTAACGGGTGCTCTATGTATGTTTATGTAGCGTTTAATGGCATCGATCAAATGATTAAACTGAGTGAAGACGAAGTTCCTGAGGCGAAGTCCAAACGAAAAGAGGTCGAAGAACACACCAACATACAACTAAAGAACACACCAACATACAACTAAAGAACACACCAACATACAACTAAAGAACACACCAACATACAACTAAAGAACCCACCAACATACAACTAAAGAACACACCAACATACAACTAAAGAACACACCAACATACAACTAAAGAACCCACCAACATACAACTAAAGAACACACCAACATACAACTAAAGAACACACCAACATACAACTAAAGAACCCACCAACATACAACTAAAGAACACACCAACATACAACTAAAGAACACACCAACATACAACTAAAGAACCCACCAACATACAACTAAAGAACACACCAACATACAACTAAAGAACACACCAACATACAACTAAAGAACACACCAACATAGAACTAAAGAACACACCAACATACAACTAAAGAACACACCAACATACAACTAAAGAACACACCAACATACAACTAAAGAACCCACCAACATACAACTAAAGAACACACCAACATACAACTAAAGAACACACCAACATACAACTAAAGAACACACCAACATACAACTAAAGAACACACCAACATACAACTAAAGAACACACCAACATACAACTAAAGAACACACCAACATACAACTAAAGAACACACCAACATACAACTAAAGAACACACCAACATACAACTAAAGAACACACCAACATACAACTAAAGAACACACCAACATACAACTAAAGAACACACCAACATACAACTAAAGAACACACCAACATACAACTAAAGAACACACCAACATACAACTAAAGAACACACCAACATACAACTAAAGAACACACCAACATACAACTAAAGCGGCGGTTGGAGTGCAGAGGGTTGAACAAATCTGGTAAAAGAGCGGACCTGCTTAATCAGTGCATACACAGTCAGTTAATGTACAGCCTACGTCTACGGGTCCAGGTATTGGTCCCATCTACAATGGCTGCTCCTAAATCGTGCGTGGCATCAAATACAAAACGTGGCAGATCTGGTGATCTCTCACCAGGGTTCAGCCTACTGTTACGTTTCCCATTGGTGACCATGTTTTTATAAGAAAATGGGACAATCAAAAATCCTGAAACTTCTTTCCTGCCGTTGTCATCATCTCATCGATATGCTGGTCGAGTTTTGCCAAAATCACCTATTTCTAACTCTTTTAAAATGGCTGAACATGCCATACCCGTCAATGTTTACCACTTTCTGCATAAATTACTAGGCACACGTGCCTTGTGGCGAAAACATTGCCAAAAATCCTTCCGCCTATTGAAATCATCTAAAAATCTACAGTTACACTGCTAACATGTTCTGTCAGCACACTTGCCAAATTGTCTACTCAAATGCAGTTATGTCAGATGATATGATTTTTTTTAAATTACACATATCTAAAATGTATGTGCCCTATATACACCAGGAAGTCTAACTGAGGCATGATCCCAAATAGGGAAGTTTTTCTGAGAAAGCTTCCAATTTTATATCATGTTGCGGCACAATGTATATGTAAACCCATTATGGAACACTCCTGGTTGTCACGTCATTATTATTTGTTTCACAGCCCAATCAAAACAATGCCCTGCCCATCATATTAGCTGAAAACCAGTTACATGATTTAATTATAGGTAAATGTTGACACTTGATAAATCATAGACCATGTACACTAGTTTTCTAGAGCTTTCCGAACCAATGAAACCTACTTACTGTTTCTTTAAATGTACCAAATACTTATTTTCAAATTAATACTTATATACTGAAAGTGACAATTTGTCACATTTAACAGGATTTTGAGTGAATTCCAATGTGTCAGACTTGTTAAATTTTATTGTTTATGTGACTGCTTTCGTGCATCTACTTGACAGGGTACATGGCGTACTGCTTGATTCGGATACGCCACCATAAAGGGGTGTCACATGACCAGATACCCGTTGCGGATTTGAAAATGCTGATCTACGCAATGCTTCAAGTGGCTGTGACACAACCAACATACAACTATTCTGTCCGAATTTTTTACACAATATTACCGATACACTGGGCCACATAACAAATATCACCAACTACTATTATGTTGCAAAATAGCTACCTGCTCCCTCACAAACTGGTCCCATACCACCTAATTTTGAAAAAATTTCCATTTTGGCAACCGGTCTGTACCATGCTATTCATGATTGTTACTTCTGTCTGCCTTTTCCATGCAAACTGTTCACTTTTCCCATGAACATGTGCCTTTGGGAGTGGTTATATCTTCTGTAGACCACTTCGTAGTTAGGGTTAGCTAGGGATGTGGTTAGCTAGGGATGGGGTTAGCTAGAGATGGGGTTAGCTACGGTTAGGCTTGCAAACTTTCAACTCCTTGTGTCCGTTCACTTACAAAGAACTGCACATAACATGACATGGGTGTTGAGACGTGGTGAATGGCATTTATGAAAATTAACGTTGATTTCCCATGCAAACAAATTGCTTGTTTTATGCTTTTAGCTTACCATAAACTCTTTCGGGCAATTGTAACAGACGAAAAATATAAAATAGTGTTTATTGAAAACTAAATATCTTATTAACCATCAAATAGCGTAACATATCAGCTGATGCACATCAAACGTTATAGCACAATATTAAAATGTACATTTAATTGTTTTTTTTATATAATATTATAGTAGATCAGTTATAGGATACCTCCTAAAGGAGACGGTTACAAAGTTTAAACAATAGCGGCGCTTAACAATAACTCCATATTTAATAATAACTCCATATTTAACAATGCTTCCTTTTGTGCAGCTTGTCCACACTACACACTCATTGTTTTGTGACATACACACGGTTTCGTGCATTTTATCAGTATATTTTCGATTAAAAAAACACTCCTCCATGACTGTTAGATGGCTACCGCATTTCCGTTGCCAGGGTACCTATTTGGGTTCAGCCTACTGTTACGTTTCCCATTGGCGACCATGTTAAAGTTCTGCACGATCATAAGAAAATGGTCGAGGTTTGTCAAAATCACGTTTTTCTAACTCTTTTAAAATGGCTGAACGTGCCATACCCGTCAATGTTTACCAATTTCTGCATAAAATTACTACTATTCTGTAAAAAAAAAATGGCCAAAAATCCTTCCGCCTATCGAAATTATATAAAAAATCCACAGTTACACTGCTAACATGTTTTACCAGCAAACTTTCCAATGTGTCTGCTCAAATGCAGTTATGTCAGATGTTATGAATTTTTTTTAAATTACCCATCTAAAATTACTGTGCTCTACATTCGTGTAACACACCTGAAAGTCTAACTGAGGCATTGACTACCGCTGGTTTTCATGTTTGACCCACCTATCGCCTGCAGCAGGAGAAAAACTATGACCAAATGAGTGCGTGCGTGCGTGCGTGCGTGTGCGCGCATCTGTACGTGTAGCATGAGACGCACACAGGCCCGAGACATGTTACGATGGCTTGGGTGTCGCGACTCTATAGTTCGGCAACGCGATACAACTGCGTTGAGCCTTTATCGCTGTAACAGAAATGACGATGTGAATACATGCTATGTGTATGCATGCATGTTCTCCCTAAACATTCCTGTAGTGTCGCTGCCTTCCATGTCCAGGAGTCGACGCGTCGCCAGTGCCAGACATCAACCTGAAGAAGGGCGAGTCGGCAACTGTTTACCGCACCTTCGAAGACGGCTACGTAGTGCGCGCGATGACGCCGTCTGACATCGACATCGTGGTCGGGTGGTACAGCGGCATGGGTTCCATCTCCCCCCACGACCTCGCCACCGCTCTGGCCGTCTTCGCGCCTGGTCCAGGCTTCTACATCGGAGAACTCGACGGCGAGGTGATACGGCTGGTGGGGAGGGCGACACCTTGTTGAACACCATTAATAGTTTGGAGGAATTCCATCCACTCCAGGTGATTTATTTTCTTTCATTGCCTTTATTTTCTTAGCTACAATTTCTGGAGTTACAATTAACGGTCCTAAATAGTAAGATTTAGCCTCCTGAAATTTAGCATCTGGAACTGGTCATGAACTAATATTCTCTCTGGTAAACACTGAACTGAAGTAACCATTGAGGTCTTCCGCCATTAAAAACCCCTGTGATACTATTTTTCCAGCACTGTTTTCTAGAGGTCCGACCTTGTCTTGTACGTTTTAAATTCTACGTTTTAAATTCTATAGAGAATATAATTAATTTTTAGTTACTATTGTTATAACTATTTCTCTTATTTATCTTATGTTGATGTGTTGTTATTGTTATAACTATTTCTTTGTTTATTTGCTAATTGTTGTTATTGTTATAACTATTTCTCTTATGGTTAATTGCATTTGCTGTGTACGTTGCTGGTCATATTACTGATAATAAAGTTGTTTAAATATAACATTTACCCAAGAGACAGGGGTCACGTGTGGTCAGGGGGAGGGGCACTGTCCCAGTGGGCAGGCATGATCACACAGTCAACAAGACAACAACCCTGTTTTGGTAAGTCTCTAAACACAATGTTATACCTTAGAAAACGAATCCGTTAAATGTGTAATTGTACCATGATGTCAAAGCTGGGGACAGCTTGTTTGCAGTCGCCGCGACGACTTTGTGGAATATTCTGCCTAATGACATTAAAATGTTGGACACTCTCTCTACTTTCAATGCACGCCTAAAGACTCATATTTATCGCCTCTAATTCTAGTCTAACATGGTAGTCCCTCCACTAATTCTAGTCTAACATGGTAGTCCCTCCACTAATTCTAGTCTAACATGGTAGTCCCTCCACTAATTCTAGTCTAACATGGTAGTCCCTCCACTAATTCTAGTCTAACATGGTAGTCCCTCCACTAATTCTAGTCTAACATGGTAGTCCCTCCACTAATTCTAGTCTAACATGGTAGTCCCTCCACTAATTCTAGTCTAACATGGTAGTCCCTCCACTAATTCTAGTCTAACATGGTAGTCCCTCCACTAATTCTAGTCTAACATGGTAGTCCCTCCACTAATTCTAGTCTAACATGGTAGTCCCTCCTCTAATTCTAGTCTAACATGGTAGTCCCTCCTCTAATTCTAGTCTAACATGGTAGTCCCTCCACTAATTCTAGTCTAACATGGTAGTCCCTCCACTAATTCTAGTCTAACATGGTAGTCCCTCCACTAATTTATTTATCTGATTATGTGTTTTTAGCATCTGCAACTGGTAATGAACTAATATCTTCTTTGGTAAACACTGAACTGAAGTAACCATTTAGGTCTTCCGCCATTAAAAACCCCTGTGATATTATATTTCCAGCACTGTCTTCTAGAGGTCTGACCTTGTCTCGTACGTTTTGTTTACTCCTGACATATGCATAAAAAATCTTGCTGTCATTTGTTTTATGTTACATGCTAGTTTTTGCTCATAGCTTCTTTTAGATTGTCGAATTTCAGTCGTAGCTGCATTAAGTGCATCTTTGTAATTTGCATAGTCTTCATCCTTTCTGGTACGCCTATAAATCCACCACATAGCTATTTTTCTAATGGTTTATCTTTTGTGGTAAAAACTGAGCTGAAATACTCATTCAGGACCTCTACCATTTGAAACCCATCTGAAATTATGTTTCCCCTGTTGTTTTCCAGTGGTCCGACCTTATCTCGAACTTTCTGTTTACTCCTTACATAAGCATAGAAACTCTTGCTGTAATTGGTTATATTACCTGCCAATTGTTTTTCAAAGGTTCTTTTAGATTTTCTAATTTCATTTGTAGCTAGATTAAGTGCATCTTTGTAATTTGCATAGTCTTCATCCTTTCTGGTACGCCTATAAACCCTCCACATAGTTTGCTTAAACACTATTTTTAATACCTTCTTTTCACAAGTGTTTCTTTCTAGACCGTTTTCCTTGTTTTTTCAAGGGAACACATCTATCGATGATGATACTCTCAATTTCATATTTTAGAATATTCCAACATTCAAATGCGGTCTTATTCATCAGCATGTTATTCCAATCTAGCTATGCTAAGTATTTTCTCATATCTTTTTAATTACCTTTGTGGAAGTATTTTTACTTTCTGATTTTGTGCTGAGTGCTGAGTAAGGAAGCTATCCTGAATTAAAAATAGAAATTGTTGGTCCTCACCCCCTGTACCCTCTAGAGATTTGTATTGTATGTGTCCATGGTTAAAATCACTCATTATGATACATTCCCCTTTACTAACTTCCTTTATAGCATTGGACTTCGGTAAACTAATCCAATAGTTATTTTTTTATTTCCTGAAACTATTTTGTACCAAACAGTCATTGTAATCTGCTTCCCTTTCTAATTTTATTTCATAAGCCTGAATAGATTCTTTAACATATAAAATAACTCCCCCTCCCCTTCTTCCTATTCGATCTCTCCTAAACATTACGTATCCTGTCAATCCTAATTCAGCATCTGTAATGTCTGTGTTGGCCCATGATTCGATAATACCAATTATGTGAGGGTCAATATCTTCTACCATAATGTTTAGTTCGTTTTCCTTATTTACTATACTCCTAGCGTTTAAGCTTCAAACGTTGCTCTTCTAAGCATGTCAGCACAATTTCTAGATTGGAGATCATCTCCTCAATATTTGTTGCGTAGAGCAATATGTCATCTAGGTATATCAATAATTTCTGATAGTTGGCCTGGCATGCTTTCCATGAGACGCTGCATTGCAGAGACCACAAGGCATCATAGTGAACCCAAATAGTCCACCCGATCCTGCCCTAAAAGCTGTCTTTGGAATGTCGTCTTCCTCCATGGCACATTGCATGTATCCCTTGGCAGCATCCAAAGTATCTGGCCCCTCTGAGTGCTTCCAGAACTTCGTCTATTATCGGCAGAGGGTATGCGTCTTTCTGTGCCCTTAAATTTAAAGGACAACAGTCAACACAAACTCTCAGATCTATTGTCTTCTTCCTGATTAAAACTGCCTGAAATGCCCACGGACTGTTACTTTTCGGGTTTATGCTTTGCCGCATCCAACTTTCCAAATGTTGTCGCACTTCCAGCTGGAGATTGGGCGGTATTCGTCGATGAAGAATCCGGATCAGTGTTCTGTCGGTCTGTGGTATCCCATGTCTGACATTGTCGATGTAGCCCAGATCATCATCACCCAGACTGAAAGCACCAACATGTCTATGCAGCTTGGCATTCAGCACCTTCTTCTGTTCAACGGTGAGGTTGTTCTTTTCTACGTCCAGAATGAATGGTTCTGGTAGATATCCAGTCTTCGGTGTGACATCTTCTTGTAGTGGACCCAACACTATCTTGTCTTGTGTTACTTTGTGGATCTGACAGTGGCGTTCCAGGTGACCATGCACTACCGTCACTGTTGTCGGGATGCCCAGTCGAGTTCGGGGATTCAGCCCAACGTGCTGTTCGCTTTCATTGGCCACACACAGAACCACTCTAACCCACTCCAGAACAGTCAAGGTATCGTGCTCTTTGATCCCCTGAGGCAGGTGTACGCCTGTAATGCTTCCTTGTTGTATACACCATATACAAAACGTCCTGTCATTTTAACTATAGGAATGCATCAGTTTGAGACAGTTTTTTTAATAACACCGTGTCTTTATTACATCCGCCGCAGGGGGACCAGAACCCGGATGACAGCGTAGGAATATCAATTCTCATTGAACATCACAATAACATGTAAATCAACACATCCCCCTTTTTACGTTTTATAATCTCGATAGATTATAATGTAAAGAAGTCCCGGATCACTAGAATAGAGTTCCTCTGTCCTAGGTATTTTGACAAGTCACAGTTACAAATCCAGTCGCACAGGAGCCTTCCGGACTCGCTCAGAGCGTCGTCGCACGGGTGAAGACGACACAGACGAGGTGTACTCCGACAGCTCCGTGACCTCGTCGATATCTTCCGTCTCTGCATCGGGATGCATCTCAATCGCTGTTGCTGGTGTTGATACAGTAGACTGTTGGGTCGCGTTGTCTGGCAGAGTTACACATTCTGTGTGAGATGGCTTAAACGTTTCTTGCGTTGCCAGCAAATGTTGTCGGTTGCGTCGCATGCGGCGTCCATCCTCACACTGAACATCATACGAGCGAGGTCCACTGAGGCCTACTACTCTTGCACGCTCCGACCATCTTCGTCGTCTTGGATCCTTCACTCGCACCGTGTCGTCCATCCTCACATTGAACATCATACGAGCGAGGTCCACTGAGGCCTACTACTCTTGCGCGCTCCGACCATCTTCGTCGTCTTGGATCCTTCACACGCACCGTGTCATTTGGGTGTAACACCTTCAGTAGTTTCCCTCGATCGTGTGGTGCAGATGTCCTGGTGTATATCTCACATCGATATGGCAGACGCGTTCTGATCTTTCTGCCAAACAGTAGCTCGGCCGGAGACTTTCCACAGTCGAGGGGTGAAGAGGGATACGCAAGCAAGGCGAGGTAAGCATCCTCTCCTCTGTCGGCTGTCTTCCTGAGTAAGCGCTTCACAATCTTCACACCATTTTCTGCAAGTCCGTTTGACTGTGGATAATAAGGGCTCGACATCTTGTGTTCGATGCCCCACTCACTGGTGAATTGTCTGAACTCCTCACTGGCAAACTGCGGGCCCCCATCCGAAATACACTCCGATGGAATTCCATATCGTGAGAAGAGCGACTTCAAATGGATGATCACCTGTCGGCTCGATTCGTTCGACAAGAGGCTATCTCAGGATAGTGCGAGTAGTAGTCGACCGTCAGTAGGTATAGAACTTGCTTGCCCATGGTCGATCTGGCCTCTCATGCATCTGCAGTGGTTGCTGTTTTTGTGCATATCTGTACTCCTGGCACACGTCACATCGCGAGACTGTATCATAAACATCTTTGTTCATGTTGGGCCATTACAGTATGTCTCGGGCTCGTCTCTTACATTTCTCGATGCCCAAGTGACCCTCGTGTATTAGCTGAAGCATCTCTGCTCTCATGTTCTCAGGCACAATAACTCGTTGTCCCTTCAGTATGACACCATCGACAATGGTCAGTTCGTCTATGAATGTCACATAAGGCTTCGGGCAAATGTCACTACCATCTGCCGTGCTGCGAATAACTCGTAGTTCACAATCCTTTTCGGTCTCTTCCGCTAGTTCAGCCCATTTGCGCTCAGACACAGGTAAGCTTGATTTTAACCGCGCAGACGGGTATGTGCACTTCGCTCTCTGTCGTGCTCGCCACCTCCTTTGATGAGAACGATCTCGACAACGTGTCCGCGACCACGAAGAGTTTCCCTGGAGTGTCCTCCAGCATCAGGTCGTACTTCTGAATGCGTAATAGAAGCCGCTGTCATCTCGGTGGTGCGTCGCAGAGCTGTTTCTTTGAAATCGCTATCAATGGCTGGTGGTCAGTCTCAACTATGACGACCATAGATGTAGACGTGGAAACGTTCACATGCAAACACGACACCGAGCTGTTCTTTTTCAATCTGCGTAGTTTTTCTCCGCTGTCGTCATGGACCTCGAAGCGTACGCCACAGGCATCCACTCTCCGTTCGTCTCTTGCAGCAGAACGGCACCAATCCTTTCTTTGGATGCATCACTCGAGACTTTCAGCGACTTGCTCTCATCATAGTACTGCAGTACTGCAGTACTGGATGTTTCGACAGTGTCTCTTTGATTCCGTTCCACGCAAGCTCGTGTTCGTGCTGCCATTGCCAGTCACTGTCTTTCTCTAACAGTAATCTGAGTGGAGCGGTTCTGGCTGACAGATTTGGTATGTATCGGCCAAGATATATCACCATGCCTAACACACGCTGTAACTCGGTTACGTTGGTCGGTGTAGGCATATCTGTGATTGCCTGGATTTTCTCCGGATCGGGTTTCACGCCGTCTTGGGTCATCACTTCTCCCAGATACGAGATTTCGGGTTGTCGGAAGACACACTTCTCGATGTTCAGGCCCAGCCCCACCTCAGAGAGTCTCTGCAATGTCTTCATGAGGCGCTCATCGTGCTCCGCAGCAGTGGAGCCCCAGACGATGATGTCGTCCATGTAAACACTCACACCTTCAATGTCTTCTAGAAACTGGTGCACGGTTTTGTGGAACACCTCTGGGGCTGAGCAGATACCCATTGGTAGCCTCAGGTATCGGTAGCGTCCAAATGGGGTGTTAAAGGTTGTCAACAAGGATGATGGTCTGTCCAATTGTATCTGATGAAAACCGGCTGTCGCGTCCAATTTCGAGAAGCATGTTGCATTTGCAGCTTTCCGATGATCTCCTTCGTTGGGATTTGAAAGTGTTCACGCTTAATCTCCTTGTTTAGATCCTTTGGATCTATGCACAGTCGCATCTTCCCGTTAGATTTTTCTGCTATCACGAGCGAATTTACCCAGTCCGTGGGCTCGTTGACCTTCGCCAAGAATCCCAAATCCACCTGCCGGTCAAGCTCTTGCTTCAGTTGTGGCCTTTTCGAAACTGCCACCCTGCGAGGTGCATGGATGACTCCAGTGGCGCCATCTTTGAGGACAATCGTGTGTATCCCAGGCAGAGTGCCATTCCCCTGGAATAACTGTGGGTATGATTTCTTAATCTTGGCCCTCAATGTATCATTGCTCTTTGCTTCGTCCTTCTTCATTGCGTTGACTCGCTTCACAAATTTGTCACAATCTGGACCGCCTCGGATTGCTGGTTTGCATTCTTCTCGCACGACTTCCAGGTATGTCGATATTCGACGCCTCTTGAAGCTTACTGATACTCGACACACCCCTAGGCTCTAGTATCGGGGTGCCACTGTATGATGTCATCACTGTATGAAGTCATCACTGTATGATGTCATCATTGTATGATGTCATCACTGTATGATGTCATCATTGTATGATGTCATCACTGTGCTACTTTCTTCCAGCTTCGGTGCTGGGTTAATGAGCTGATACTGCTTCTCTGAGATTATGCTAACGTCAGACCCCGTGTCCAACTTGAACGAGATCGTACAATTGTCTGAGTCCATTTGTTGTCGGTCGCCGTGTCCGCATTTGTTACCATGCCGACGGTTTTGATCGACAAACGCGCGCAAAGTGTCCACTCTTCCCACACTTGTTACAAGCCTTGCCGTATGCAGGACATGCACGAGGTGCGTGTGTTGTGTCGCAACAACTACACTTGGTGACAGGTTTTTGCTTCGTCGATGGCTGAAATGGCTTTCGTTGTTGTTGGCGACGCCCCCTAGTATTGCAGTAATTGATGCTAGTGTCACTGCTCGATGTACCTTTCTGTGCTAGCGTCAGGATTTGTTTCTCTGTGGCCTCTGCAGCCTGACATATTTTAACTGCCTTGTCAAGGTCAAGGTCGTCGCGCTCACGCACCCGTTGGCTCGATACCCCTAAGACAGGCGGTCTCGGATCATACTATCTCTGAGATTGTCAAACTGACAGGTTTGGGCCTTCAGCTTAAGGTCAGTGACAAACTGTTCAATTGGCTCTCCCTGTAATTGTTTTCTACTATGGAACACGTAGCGTTCGTAAGTTTCGTTCTTCTTGGGATTACAGTAGGCAGTGAACTTCTCAATAACACTCTCATATTTCCTTTCCTCCTCCGCAATGAAAGAAAATGTGTTATAGACCTCTATTGCCTGCTTTCGAGCAACATGCAGCAACAAAGCTATGTTCTGCTTTGGCGGTTTTGTATCGTGCCCAGTAGCAAGCATATACAACTCAAATTCCTGTTTGAATTTCCGCCAATTCTCAGCGATGTTTCCTGCTAACACCAGTTCGTCAGGCTGTCTGATAGACTCAGCCATGGTTAAGTTGACTGATGAAGTCACACTTATTTTCCGACAGTTCTTGTAACACTAGCGCTAAATGTCAACAAAGTTCGATTTTTGACATTATTTATGGTGTGTTAGCCCTCTCCTGACTCTACGCCGGGACGGTGTTTTTATACGCACGGTGCAATGTTCGTGACACTTATCAACTATGGTGATAACATGTCGATACACAGCTGTTTACATTCGTAACATTGCCCTGCCATGCAGCTTGTACGCCATGACAGCTTGTTCAACGGAATGCGGGAGAAATGACAAATGTCAAAGTTCCACTTAGCTGCGCTTTTTTGTTGCTTTCGGAGCTCTAGGCGGGTAGTTTCGACTCCGTGTTCTGACACCATGTAATGCTTCCTTGTTTTATGCACCGTATACAAAACGTCCTGTAATTTTAACTATAGGAATGCATCAGTTTGAGACAGCTTTTTCAATAACACCGTGTCTTTATTACATCCGCCGCAGGGGGCCAGAACCCGGATGACAGCGTAGGAATATCAATTCTAATTGAACATCACAATAACATGTAAATCAACACAACGTCGACACCAACTTGCTCCACAGGTACTTCGCCTGACATCTTCTGGTAACAGTGCATGGTACTGACGCCACTGTACGAGCGGGTAAAAGCACAGGCATCTTGCATGCTAAACCTTAGCAAGTCCATATGGTATCCTGGGGTTGTCTTGACAGTTTTATTTGTATGCAGAGGTAATTCGTTAGACCACACTTACTGGTTGTCTCACGATATGTTGGAATCCATCGGTCCCAAGTTTATTCAGCAGATGCGTTGAAATGCATCGCAACATAATATTGCATCCTTCGTTGTCGCTGGGCAGGATTAAGAGAAACTCGCACGACGAGCATTCCCACTCCACTGTACACTTCAGCAGCAAAATCTGGCTCGAAGTAGCCAACATATGGTACGCTGAGACCGTTTGCTGCAGTGAGATTCAGAACTATGTCTATCTGAATTAGCCGATATCCTACAGACTTTACGAATCGACGATAAAATGATTCTGTCACCATTGGTACTTCTGACCCAGGATCCAACAAGCACCTACATCTGACATCTCCAATCTTGATGGTTGCCTCTTGACAATGTCCTATTGCCCTGGAGTATAAGCTAAAGAGTGATCCTCAAAAGATTCAGTCTCTCGTTGATCCCGCCCATAGAACTCTCTCTTCAGGCTTGTGGTTGAGTCCACCGTTCCATAGAACTCTCTCTTCAGGCTTGTGGTTGAGTCCACCGTTCCATAGAACTCTCTCTTCAGGCTTGTGGTTGAGTCCACCGTTCCATAAGACTCTCTCTTCAGGCTTGTGGTTGAGTCCACCGTTCCATAGAACTCTCTCTTCAGGCTTGTGGTTGAGTCCACCGTTCCATAAGACTCTCTCTTCAGGCTTGTGGTTGAGTCCACCGTTCCATAAGACTCTCTCTTCAGGCTTGTGGTTGAGTCCACCGTTCCATAAGACTCTCTCTTCAGGCTTGTGGTTGAGTCCTCCGTTCCATAAGACTCTCTCTTCAGGCTTGTGGTTGAGTCCACCGTTCCATAAGACTCTCTCTTCAGGCTTGTGGTTGAGTCCACCGTTCCATAAGACTCTCTCTTCAGGCTTGTGGTTGAGTCCACCGTTCCATAAGACTCTCTCTTCAGGCTTGTGGTTGAGTCCACCGTTCCATAGAACTCTCTCTTCAGGCTTGTGGTTGAGTCCACCGTTCCATAAGACTCTCTCTTCAGGCTTGTGGTTGAGTCCACCGTTCCATAAGACTCTCTCTTCAGGCTTGTGGTTGAGTCCACCGTTCCATAAGACTCTCTCTTCAGGCTTGTGGTTGAGTCCTCCGTTCCATAAGACTCTCTCTTCAGGCTTGTGGTTGAGTCCACCGTTCCATAAGACTCTCTCTTCAGGCTTGTGGTTGAGTCCACCGTTCCATAAGACTCTCTCTTCAGGCTTGTGGTTGAGTCCACCGTTCCATAAGACTCTCTCTTCAGGCTTGTGGTTGAGTCCACCGTTCCATAAGACTCTCTCTTCAGGTTTGTGGTTGAGTCCACCGTTCCATAAGACTCTCTCTTCAGGCTTGTGGTTGAGTCCTCCGTTCCATAAGACTCTCTCTTCAGGCTTGTGGTTGAGTCCTCCGTTCCATAAGACTCTCTCTTCAGGCTTGTGGTTGAGTCCACCGTTCCATAAGACTCTCTCTTCAGGCTTGTGGTTGAGTCCTCCGTTCCATAAGACTCCTCGATGGCGTCCAACAATGTCATTGCGTGACGCTCTCATCGGAAGCGAAGTCTCATCTTGGATTTGGTTTCTCCAACCAGATGCTCCATAACAAAGTCAAACATCTCTTCGGTTGACATTTTCCTGGCATTAATGCTAGCCCCGATGTCTTCCAGCCAGTCTGTAACTGTTAAGCCTAGAGAAAATATATAAAAACTTAAAAACCTGAAACACACAACAACAGAGTGTGTCAGTTTTACAATATCACTCAACAGTACAAACAGGGAAACAAGATCGTGTGAAAACACGCTCCACAAAATGCACAATAGAATTTTACCAATACAATGTAAAGTATGTTAAGAAATATATAATGGTTATACTATATGCACCATGATTACACAATAGTTATTCAAGATAAACCACGAATACAATTGTATGTAATTTTGCAGACACAATAAGTCTTTGCATCTAATGAATGCAATACTTACACAATCCACAATAACCATGCTCATCCCAACACTGTGCAATGTCACTGTATGAAGCCCATTAATGTATGTCGTACCAACCGTCAACCATACCATGGCATGACCCCTCCTACATACCATGGCATGACCCCTCCTACATACCATGGCATGGCCCCTCCTACATACCATGGCATGACCCCTCCTACATACCATGGCATGACCCCTCCTACATACCATGGCATGACCCCTCCTACATACCATGGCATGGCCCCTCCTACATACCATGGCATGACCCCTCCTACATACCATGGCATGACCCCTCCTACATACCATGGCATGACCCCTCCTACATACCATGGCATGACCCCTCCTACATACCATGGCATGACCCCTCCTACATACCATGGCATGACCCCTCCTACATACCATGGCATGACCCCTCCTACATACCATGGCATGACCCCTCCTACAATAATATGATGAAATATGTAATTTAGCAGGACAGTGTTGCAATCGTCATATCTCTATGTTCGTAAGTTACCAATTTAATAAGTTCTAACTTACTACACAGTACACAGGTTCTACATTAAATAATTGAACCAAACACTTGATGTTTGTTTACAAGCTAGTGTGGTTCCCAGCCTCCAAGCCATATACATAAATAGAACACCCGTTAGTTTATAGGGGGATGATTAAAAGCACATACACAGCCAGTGCCACATGGTGATTAATGATGTAACTCTATGCCCCAAGCACATACACAGCCAGTGCCACATGGTGATTAATGATGTAACTCTATGCCCCAAGCACATACACAGCCAGTGCCACATGGTGATTAATGATGTAACTCTATGCCCCAAGCACATACACAGCCAGTGCCACATGGTTATTAATGATGTAACTCTATGCCCCAAGCACATACACAGCCAGTGCCACATGGTGATTAATGAAGACAACATCAAAGAAAGGACGAGTGCTCCAGTCTGATAGTTAACTGCACAGAATGTTATATAATAACGCAACATGCACAGTCCCTGCATAACGTAAATTAAATATCATAATATATTAACTATATAACAGCACTAAACAGTATTAAACTTAACTTTCTAAACTGTTATACTGGCTACACACTTTCAAAATGTCATTAAGCCCTAGCAGTTAACAGACAGCTGGTGGGGACATTCTTCCCTCAAGTCCAGACGGTTCATTTGCTCGCGACTGCAAACGAGCTGTCCCCAGCTTTGACATCATGGTACAATTATACATTTAAAGGATTCGTTTTCTAAGGTATAACATTGTGTTTAGAGACTTACCAAAACAGGGTTGTTGTCTTGTTGACTGTGTAATCATGCCTGCCCACTGGGACAATGCCCCTCCACACGTGACCCTTTATCTTGGGTAAATTTAAAATAACTAAAAATTAACTATATTCTTTATAGAATTTAAAACGTAGAATTTAAAACATACAAGACAAGGTCGGACCTCTGGAAAACAGTGTTGGAAAAATAATATCACATGGGTTTTTAATGACGGAATACCTAAATGGTTACTTCAGTTCAGTGTTTACCACAGAGAATATTAGTTCATTACCAGTTCCAGATGCTAACTTTCAGGAGGCTAAATCTTACTATTTAGGACTGTTAATTGTAACTCCAGAAATGGATGCTAAGAAAATAAAGACAATGAAAGATAATAAATCAAAGGTAGTGGATGGATTTCCTCCAAAATTACTAATGAAAACAGTAGAACAAATCAGTTTACCACTTGCGAGATTGTTAAACTTGTCATTTTCTTTTGAATGGAAAGAAGCAAACATCATACCATTATTTAAAAAGGGTTCGAGAAATAAGTCAGAGAATTACAGACCAGTGAGTTTAACGTCAGTGATTTGTAAATTATTAGAAAGGTTAAAAACCATATGGTGGACTTCCTTGTTAGGCCTAAATTATTAAATTAATCTCAATGTGGATTCCTAAAATCATGCTTAACAAATATGGTACGTTTTTTGGAAGAAATCACTAAGTGGATAGACGAAGGATTGCCAGTAGATATTGTTTACATAGATTTTCAGAAAGCTTCTGACAAACTGCCACATCAAAAATTACTACTTAAATTAAAAGCCCATGGTATCAGGGATGGCATAATTGACTGGATAGAACAATGGCTGACTGACAGAAGACAGCGTGTTGTAGTATATGGAGAAGTTTCAAAGTGGAAATCAGTTTTGAGTGGGGTACCACTTGTGGTATCCCACTCAAAACTGATTTCTTCTGTCAGTCAGCTATTGTTCTATCCAGTCAATTATGCCATCCCCGATGTGTGTGTGTGTGTGTGTGTGTGTGTGTGTGTGTGCGTGTGTGCGTGCGTGCGTGCGTGCGTGCGTGCGTGCGTGCGTGCGTGCGTGCGTGCGTGCGTGCGTGTGTCAATGACTTTGAAAGACACTATAACAAGTAATGCACTAAAATTTGCAGATGACACAAAAGTGTTTTAAAAAGTTAACAATGATGGTGATAAACAACATTTACAAAACGATCTAGACAGATTAGTGAAATGGTCTAAGAAATGGCATGTTATTAAATTTTGGGAAATGTAAATGCCTACATACAGGACATAGGAACTTGGATGTAAACTATAAAACGGGAGATACTGTTCTGGGAACTACTGTAAAAGAAAAGGACTTAGGAGTAACAATAAGCGCTGATATGAAAGTTTCAGAGCAGTGTGGTATTGCAGCTTCAAAGGGTAATCAAATTCTTGGATTGATTAGAAGAAACATAACATACAAGGGAAAAAAGTTAATTATACCTCTTTATAAAGCAATAGTTAGACCTCATTTAGAATACTGTATACAAGCATGGAGACCATATCGTAAGAAAGATATAGATACGCTTGAACGCATACAAAGGAGAGCAACTAAAATGATTCCAGAACTGAGAGACCTTAATTATGAAGAACGCCTGAAAGAATGTGGCTTAACAACTCTAGAGACAAGGAGGTTAAGAGGAGATCAGATTATACTTTTTAAGATATTGAATTGGTGTGAAAATATTGATAGAAATATGGTTTTTTTTCTCAAGAAAGATAGCAGAACTAGAGGACATGAAGTAAAATTAGTAAAGGATCAGTGTAGATTGGATATCAGGAAGCACTCGTTCTCACGGAGGACAGTAAATTAATGGAACAAATTATCTACGGATTGTATAACCGCTAGCAGCGTGAATATGCTTAAAAACAAGGTTGACACATATCTCAGGAGGGCGGGTTACACGTAGACGAACACTGATGAACTCTCGATAAGCCAATGGCTTCTTTGTCCACTTGCCATCTGGGCCTTTAGCTTGGATGGCAAATCTTGTTAAATCTTGTTAAAGAATGCATTGCATTATCCAGGGTGCTGCCATATGGTGGCAAGTAATGATAGCATCAACGTCATTAGGTAGTCTATCAACACAAGCTACAATTAAACTCTGTATTATGTGTTAGCGACCAAACTGCTCCCCTCCTGTGTAACCCGCCCTCCTGAGATTGATGTGTACGGATATATATTACGAAATGGTCATTGTCACATTGTCATGGTCACACATGTCACACATTGTAATGTGTATGGTCATTGTCACACAAACTCTGGGTTCATCGCAGGTCGTAGCATCGGCAATTCGAATTCCATGGTCCGACCGCGTCTACTACGGCTCCTTATATTACGTCGCCAAGACACATCGTCGCCGGGGCTACGGCACGAGACTCCGGGATCAGGTGAGAACATCCGCTTATCTAAATCCCGACTGGCTACAATCGGGGTAGGTATAGGGTGCAGCCTACAGGGGTAAGACCACAGTTGACCTTCCTGTTTATTGTTTCACACGAATGTAGGATGTATTAAATTGTGATATGTGAATTTAAACAATTCATATGATGTGACATAAGTGCAATTGAGCAGGCATATTCACAGGTTTCTTTGTAGAAGCTATTGGCTGTGAAATAGTGCATTTTTTAGAGTTTAACAGGCGGAGGGATTTATGAGAATTTTTCTGCTATGGGCCACGTGGGCGCATGAATACATGGCTATTAAAAAAAAATGATGGGCATCGCACGTCTGGGCGTTTTAAAAGAGCTGGAGGTATGTGATTTTGACAAAACTCAGCATGTCAATGAGATGACGGCAGTTGCTGTGAAATATTTTCTGAATTTTTAGTGGTCACGTTTTCTTATAATCAGACAAAACGTTAACATGGCCACCAATGCAATTATGTACTGTGGCCTTCCACCTACAGTTACACTTCCCATCGATGGTCATGTTAACGTTTTGCATGATTATAGGAAAAAGTTACCATCCAAAATGTTAAACACTTTACCAGCTGCTGTCGTCATTCCACTGATACGTTAAACACTTTACCAGCTGCTGTCATCATTCCACTGATACGTTAAACACTTTACCAGCTGCTGTCGTCATTCCACTGATACGTTAAACACTTTACCAGCTGCTGTCATCATTCCACTGATACGTTAAACACTTTACCAGCTGCTGTCGTCATTCCACTGATACGTTAAACACTTTACCAGCTGCTGTCATCATTACACTGATACGTTAAACACTTTACCAGCTGCTGTCATCATTCCACTGATACGTTAAACACTTTACCAGCTGCTGTCATCATTACACTGATACGTTAAACACTTTACCAGCTGCTGTCGTCATTCCACTGATACGTTAAACACTTTACCAGCTGCTGTCGTCATTCCACTGATACGTTAAACACTTTACCAGCTGCTGTCATCATTCCACTGATACGTTAAACACTTTACCAGCTGCTGTCGTCATTCCACTGATACGTTAAACACTTTACCAGCTGCTGTCATCATTACACTGATACGTTAAACACTTTACCAGCTGCTGTCGTCATTCCACTGATACGTTAAACACTTTACCAGCTGCTGTCGTCATTCCACTGATACGTTAAACACTTTACCAGCTGCTGTCATCATTCCACTGATACGTTAAACACTTTACCAGCTGCTGTCATCATTCCACTGATACGCTGGTCGAGTTGTAAACATTCCATATTTCTAACTCTCTTAAAATGCCTGCATGTGCCATACACGTCAATGTTTATCAATGTGTGCATGAATTACTACACACACGTGGCTTGTGGCAAAAAAATTGCCAAACATCCTTCCGCCTTTTAAAATCATCCAGACATCAACAATGACACTGTCAACAGGTTCTACCAGCAAACTTGGCAATGCGCCTGCTCAAATGCAGTTACGTCAGTTAATATGATTTTGTTTTATTTCACATATCTAAAATGACTGTGCCCTACATTTGTAAGAGGAAGCCTAATGAGGCCTAATGAGGCCTAATGAGGCCTCTCTGGCGTTTACGGTCAGGCTTCTATAAATTCGAGTCACGATAATGCAGAAAACATTTGAGAGAGAGGGTGTAGAGAGAGGGAGAAGAAGAGAAAGAGGGAGAGAGAGGGGGAGAGAGGAGGAGGGAGAGAGAGGGATAGGGAAATGAGATAGGAGAGAGAGGGAGAGAATGAGAGAGGGGGAGAGAGGGGGAAATGGGCAGAGGGGCAGAAAGAGGGAGAGAGAGAGGAGAGATAGATAGAGGAGAGAGGCTGAGAGAGAGAGGAGTAGGGAGAGAGGGCGGGAGGCAGAGAGAGAGAGAGAGAGGGGGAGGGAGGGAGAGAGAGTGGGAGATGGAGAGATAGTGTTGGGAGATAGGGGAGAGAGAGGGGGAGAAGGAGAGAGAGAGGTGGGGAGACAGAGAGAAGGGAGACAGGGAGAGAGGGATAGAGAGAAGAGGGAGAGGGAGAGGAAGAGAGGGGAATAGGGAAAGAGAGAGGAATGGGGAGAGAGAGAAATGGGGAGTGATAAGGAGCCAGAGAGGGAGAGAAGGAGAGAGAGAGATGAATGGGGAGAGAGGGGGAGATAGAGAGAAGGGAGACAGGAAGAGAGGGGAGAGGGAGGGAGAGGGAGAGAGAGGAATGGGGAGAGAGAGGGAGGAATGGGGAGAGAGAAATGGGGAGAGAGAGTGGGAGAAACATGGAGAGGGTGAGGGAGGGAAGAGGGAGGGATGGGGGAGAGATGAGGACCCAGAGAGGGAGAGAGGGAGGGAGAATGAGAGAAAGAGAGTGGGAGGGAGAGACAGGGAGATAGAGAGAGAGAGAGAGGGGGGAGACAGGAAGAGAGTGGAGAGAGGGAGAGAGAGAGAGAGCGAAAGAGAGTGGGAGGGAGACAGAGGGAGGCAGATAGAGGAATAGGGAGGGAGATGAGGAGAGAGAGAGAGAGGGAGAGAGGAGGGGAGAGCGGAAGAGAGAGAGGGGGAGAGCGCGCGAGAGAGAGAGAGGGGGGATTGAGAGAGGGAGAGCGAGTGAGAGGGAAAGGCAGAGAGAGAGAGAGGGGAATAGAGGGACAGAGAGAGAGAGAGAGAGAGAAAGAGAGAGAGAGAGGAGTAGGGAGAGAGGGCGGGAGGCGGAGAGAGAGAGGGGGAAGGGGGAGAGAGTGGGAGATGGAGAGATAGTGTTGGGAGATAGGGGAGAGGGGGAGAAGGAGAGAGAGAGGTGGGGAGACAGAAAGAAGGGAGACAGGGAGAGAGGGATAGAGAGAGGGGGAGAGGGAGAGGAAGAGAGGGGAATAGGGAGAGAGAGAGGAATGGGGAGAGAGAGAAATGGGGAGTGATACGGAGCCAGAGAGGGAGAGTAGGAGAGAGAGACAGATGAATGGGGAGAGAGGGGGAGATAGAGAGAAGGGAGACAGGGAGAGAGGGGAGAGGGAGGGAGAGGGAGGGAGAGGGAGAGAGAGGAATGGGGAGAGAGAGGGAGGAATGGGGAGAGAGAGTGGGTGAAACATGGAGAGGGGGAGGGAGGGAAGAGGGAGGGATGGGGGAGAGATGAGGACCCAGAGAGGGAGAGATGGAGAGAGAGAGGGAGAATGAGAGAAAGAGAGTGGGAGGGAGAGACAGGGAGATACAGAGAGAGAGAGAGGGGGGAGACAGGAAGAGAGTGGAGAGAGGGAGAGAGAGAGAGCGAAAGAGAGAGGGAGGGAGACAGAGGGAGGCAGATAGAGGAATAGGGAGGGAGATGAGGAGAGAGGGGGGATAATGAGAGAGAGAAAGAGAGAGAGAGGGAGAGAGGAGGGGAGAGCGGAAAAGAGAGAGGGGGAGAGCGCGAGAGAGAGAGAGAGGGGGGATTGAGAGAGGGAGAGCGAGTGAGAGGGAAAGGCAGAGAGAGAGAGGGGAATAGAGGGACAGAGAGAGAGAGAGAGAGAAAGAGAGAGAGAGGAGTAGGGAGAGAAGGCGGGAGGCGGAGAGAGAGAGGGGGGAGGGGGAGAGAGTGGGAGATGGAGAGATAGTGTTGGGAGATAGGGGAGAGAGAGGGGGAGAAGGAGAGAGAGAGGTGGGGAGACAGAGAGAAGGGAGACAGGGAGAGAGGGATAGAGAGAGGGTGGAGAGGGAGAGGAAGAGAGGGGAATAGGGAGAGAGAGAGGAATGGGGAGAGAGAGAAATGGGGAGTGATACGGAGCCAGAGAGGGAGAGTAGGAGAGAGAGACAGATGAATGGGGAGAGAGGGGGAGATAGAGAGAAGGGAGACAGGGAGAGAGGGGAGAGGGAGGGAGAGGGAGAAAGAGGAATGGGGAGAGAGAGAGAGAGGAATGGGTAGAGAGAAATGGGGAGACAGAGGGGGGGGACATGGAGAGGGGGAGGGGAGAGAGAGAGGGATGGGGGAGAGATGAGGACCCAGAGAAGGAGAGATGGAGACAGAGAGGGAGAATGAGAGAAAGAGAGTGGGAGGGAGAGACAGTGAGATACAGAGAGAGAGAGAGAGAGAGAGAGAGGGCGAGAGAGAGAGAGAGAGAGGGAGAGAGAGGGAGGAGACAGGAAGAGAGTGGAGAGAGGGAGAGAGAGAGCGAAAGAGAGAGGGAGGGAGACAGAGAGAGGCAGATAGAGGAATAGGGAGGGAGATGAGGAGAGAGGGAGGGGAAGATAATGAGAGAGAGAGGGGGGAGAGAGGAGGGGAGAGCGGAAGAGAGAGACGAGATAAAGAGGGAGAGAGAAAGAGAGATGGGAGGAAGAGGGGGTGCTAGGGAGAGGGGTAGGGAAGTGGGTGGGGAGAGAGGGAGGCGAGAGGTGGAGAGAGAGGGGAGAGATAGAAAGAGAGAGATGAGAGAGACAGAGACGGGGAGAGAGAGTGGGAGAGAGAAATGAGGAGAGAGAGATGGGGAGAGGGGAGAGATTGGGGAGGGAGAGAGAGGGGTGAGAGAGGGGAGAGACGGAGAGAGAGAGAGGGAGACGGAGAGGGGAGGGAGGGGGAGAGATGGAGAGAGAGGAAAGAGACAGAGAGGGAGAGATAGCGAGAGAGAGAGAGAGAGAGGGGGGAGAGACAGAGAGGGAGACAGACAGGGGGAGTAGGGAGAGAGGGGGAGAGGGGGAAAGGAGGAGATGGAAAGAGAGAAGAGAGAGGTGGGAGGGAGAAAGAGAGGGGTAGAGAGAGGAATATGGAGATAGAAGGAGAAGGGAGAGAGGGGGAGGAAGAGAGAGAGTGAATGAGAGAGGGATAGGGAGGAGGAGACGGACAGTGAAAGGGAGAGAGAGGGAAAGAGAGAGGGGGGGGGGAAGAAGGGAGAGAACGAGTAGGAGATAGAGAGAGGGAAGCCGGAGTGAGAAGGGGAGAAAGAGAGGGAGAGCGGGAGAGCGGGAGAGCGGGAGAGAGAGAGAGAGAGAGAGAGAGAGAGAGAGAGAGAGAAAGAGAAAGCCAAACAATGCATATACCATCCGTGAAACATGCCTGACATATTCCATGAAAGTTGACACTGAGGATTTGAGGGTGGGACGTGGGAGGCAAAGAATCAGTTGGGCTCGCTCTGGCTTACTCTCAGACGCTTACATATCGCTAGACATTACCCACATCAAACGGGATTTAGGCATCTTGTACTCTTCTTCAATATCTTCCACACCAGGTGGCGCGCAAACACGTCGGCAACAATATCCTCGCGATTGACGCAGTCTTGGGCAAAGTGGCCGACGACGATGTCAACAAGTTCGACTATGTCTCAGCGTCGTTCCTCACGCGACGCGTCCAAGTCGTCGTACGCGATGATGTCACAGCCGACGCCGCGGCTTACAGAGATGGCAATATCGTCCGGGTAGGTGGCGCCACCGTCCACATTAGATATCTGTGGGGTGAGAGAGCCCAAGGGGCATTTGTTATACAACAAAATATGATTTCGTTTACTCGAAATTGTATTTCGTTTCCTTGCAATAACAGTCGCCAACTTCACGGTGAGGTTGGAAGATCCTGAGCCTAATTTGTGTCATTAAATGAAAAACAAGGCACTATTTTCCTTATTTAATTAATATTCCACTTTCCAACATGATGCTCCACCAAATTCAAAAACGTGTTCTCCTCAAGATTTTTCTTGGTAATCTTGCTTGCAACTATGTACAAAATGGTTGTTGTAATTTAGCTATTTACTACCGAAAACGTATCGGTGTATTGTTACTGTTGTAATTCTAGTGCAACACGCAATAATCTAAATCGCTACGTGTTTCGTTGGAAGCGTCGCGTGCTAAACGGCAGGTTTGTGCGCACAAATCATGCACTACTAATTTTCGTCTTCAGCAACGTTTTCAGCATTTTGGCCCAAGATATATACCTTTCACCATAACTTTCAATATTTCGCCGTGTTTTGCTATGCGCGGAGAAGGAAGTGTTCCGCTCCACGTTATTAACCCATTGTGCAAGGTGGTCTGACCGGATAGCGAAAAAAGAAAGGTATTTACATCATTATGGTCCCGTGCATGGGCTAACACAGGGTTTTGTGGTGCTCTAACATTGGAGTTATTAACGCAAAAACGATTTTGATCAATGACTTTCCAAAGTTTGCAGAAATGTACGTACAGTTGTCCATACAACATCAGTCTGGTGTACGTACTGCTGTCCATACAACATCAGTCTGGTGTACGTACAGCTGTCCATACAACATCAGTCTGGTGTACGTACAGCTGTCCATACAACATCAGTCTGGTGTACGTACAGCTGTCCATACAACATCAGTCTGGTGTACGTACTGCTGTCCATACAACATCAGTCTGGTGTACGTACATCTGTCCATACAACATCAGTCTGGTGTACGTACAGCTGTCCATACAACATCAGTCTGGTGTACGTACTGCTGTCCATACAACATCAGTCTGGTGTACGTACTGCTGTCCATACAACATCAGTCTGGTGTACGTACAGCTGCCCTTACAACATCAGCCTGGTGTACGTACAGCTGTCCATACAACATCAGTCTGGTGTACGTACAGCTTTCCATACAACATCAGTCTGGTGTACGTACAGCTGTCCATACAACATCAGTCTGGTGTACGTACAGCTGTCTATACAACATCAGTCTGGTGTACGTACTGTTGTCCATAAAACATCAGTCTGGTGTACGTACAGCTGTCCATACAACATCAGTCTGGTGTACGTACAGCTGTCCATACAACATCAGTCTGGTGTACGTACTGCTGTCCATACAACATCAGTCTGGTGTACGTATAGCTGTCATTACAACATCAGCCTGGTGTACGTACAGCTGTCCATACAGCATCAGTCTGGTGTACGTACAGCTGTCCATACAACATCAGTCTGGTGTACGTACAGCTGTCCATACAACATCAGTCTGGTGTACGTACAGCTGTCCATACAACATCAGTCTGGTGTACGTACTGTTGTCCATAAAACATCAGTCTTGTGTACGTACAGCTGTCCATACAACATCAGTCTGGTGTACGTACAGCTGTCCATACAACATCAGTCTGGTGTACGTACAGCTGTCCATACAACATCAGTCTGGTGTACGTACAGCTGTCCATACAACATCAGTCTGGTGTACGTACTGTTGTCCATAAAACATCAGTCTGGTGTACGTACAGCTGTCCATACAACATCAGTCTGGTGTACGTACAGCTGTCCATACAACATCAGTCTGGTGTACGTACAGCTGTCCATACAACATCAGTCTGGTGTACGTACTGCTGTCCATACAACATCAGTCTGGTTTACCCATCGTCGGATGAGGTACGTGGAATTATGTGGAGGGAGGGGCCCAAGGGGGTGGGTAGTGGGTGCCCGAGGGGGTGGGTAGTGGGTGCCCTCACTCTATGTGTCTATTAATTAATTCACTCTAGTACATTACACAGGTTTCTATACAAGCATATTTTTCTGCACCAACGCCATAGAAAAATCCAAATCAATAGTTCGTTTGCATTGCAACAAAAATACATACATAGAAGACGTAGGCGATCATATCCCTCCATTTCTTAGGTGTCTCTCAACAATTATGTTGTGGTCTTTCCTAGCCAGGCTGCTAGACCACCAAAGGATGTGTAGCGTTTTCGACATCTACTTCGTTGTCCCATAATATACCGTCAGTAGATGTGACAACAAGGTAGTAACTCGCAATGTTGCAGGTGGATCAAGTTTCATTCGACCGACTCATCGCCTACGACGACCTCTGTTTCATCGGTAGCGGCAACCCCGTGCGAGCCGAGTTCCTGCGGCAGTGGGTGGCCGCTGCCGGCGGTGCTTCCTATGTGGCCGTCGCCGCCAAGGACGGCCGTCTGGCGGGCTACGGCTGTCGGCGGCCGTGCATCGACGAGCAGCCGCGCACACACCTTGTTGGGCCGTTGTACGCCGACAACGCCTCGGTGGCCGAAGCCCTACTGCGGAGGTTGTGTGCCGACGTCGTTGGGGAGACAGTCGTCCTTCAGTTCTGGTGAGCTTCAAACATCAAGGGTCACCAAGGAGGGGCTACGTTTTGGCCACAAGACATTGCTGTTTGATCTGAGATGAAAAGATTTGGGTACAAATGAAAGCCATGTGACCTTAGCTATAAAGTCCGCATGAAAATACAAATGAATCAAAACAAAATAATCGAACCCATATCGCTTTTTTAAATCACAGAGGACTTTGTCTTACTCGTATCAGAGGACTTTATCTTACTCGTATCAGAGGACGTTATCTTACTCGTATCAGAGGACTTTATCTTACTCGTATCAGAGGACTTTATCTTACTCATATCAGAGGACTTTATCTTACTCGTATCAAAGGACTTTATCTTACTCATATCAGAGGACGTTATCTTACTCGTATCAGAGGACTTTATCTTACTCGTATCAGAGGACGTTATCTTACTCGTATCAGAGGACTTTATCTTACTCGTATCAGAGGACGTTATCTTACTCGTATCAGAGGACTTTATCTTACTCGTATCAGAGGACGTTATCTTACTCGTATCAGAGGACGTTATCTTACTCGTATCAGAGGACGTTATCTTACTCGTATCAGAGGACGTTATCTTACTCGTATCAGAGGACATTATCTTACTCGTATCAGGACTTTATCTTACTCGTATCAGAGGATTTTATCTTACTCGTATCAGAGGACGTTATCTTACTCGTATCAGAGGACTTTATCTTACTCGTATCAGAGGACGTTATCTTACTCGTATCAGAGGACTTTATCTTACTCGTATCAGAGGACTTTATCTTACTCGTATCAGAGGAATTTATCTTACTCGTATCAGAGGATTTTATCTTATTCGTATCAGAGGACTTTATCTTACTCGTACCAGAGGACTTTATCTTACTCATATCAGAGGAATTTATCTTATTCGTATCAGAGGACTTTATCTTACTCGTATCAGAGGACTTTATCTTACTCGTATCAGAGGACTTTATCTTACTCGTACCAGAGGACTTTATCTTACTCGTATCAGAGGACTTTATCTTACTCGTATCAGAGGACGTTATCTTACTCGTACCAGAGGACTTTATCTTACTCGTATCAGAGGACTTTATCTTACTCGTATCAGAGGACGTTATCTTACCCGTATCAGAGGACGTTATCTTACTCGTATCAGAGGACGTTATCTTACCCGTATCAGAGGACGTTATCTTACTCGTATCAGAGGACTTTATCTTACTCGTATCAGAGGACTTTATCTTACTCGTATCAGAGGAATTTATCTTACTCGTATCAGAGGACTTTATCTTATTCGTATCAGAGGATTTTATCTTACTCGTACCAGAGGACTTTATCTTACTCGTATCAGAGGACTTTATCTTACTCGTATCAGCGGACGTTATCTTACTCGTATCAGATGACTTTATCTTACTCGTATCAGAGGATTTTATCTTACTCGTATCAGAGGACTTTATCTTACTCGTATCAGAGGACTTTATCTTACTCGTATCAGAGGACGTTATCTTACTCGTACCAGAGGACTTTATCTTACTCGTATCAGAGGACTTTATCTTACTCGTATCAGAGGACGTTATCTTACCCGTATCAGAGGACGTTATCTTACTCGTATCAGAGGACGTTATCTTACCCGTATCAGAGGACTTTATCTTACTCGTATCAGAGGACGTTATCTTACTCGTATCAGAGGACTTTATCTTACTCGTATGAGAGGACTTGATCTTACTCGTATCAGAGGACGTTGTCTTACTCGCTATCGGAGAACGTTATCTTATTCGTATCAGATTGGACTACAAAACTTAACAACGTGTATAAGGAACTCTTACAGGCAACGTTGCAACAATATGTGCTGTCAAAGCGGGACGGTTCTTGGTAAGTTCTTCGTATTGTCACCATTATGTGTCACGTGTTGTCTTCAAACAATCTGTTTTTGCTCTTGTTATTTAACGTTACAAGGTTGACCAACAATAACTGTGGAATGCCTAATTTCACTGCCACTTTTCGAATACGTTCTCGATCATTAGCTTCAAACGTATCAGCAGAAGAATGTGGAACTGAAACTGATGCTTGTACTATATGGAATAATAGAGGTGTTAGGAATACTATGATTATTTTATACAGAAACAGCACAACATTTATGTAATTCTTTCCTTTTACTCTATTAATTGAAAGTGTTATTCTTTGGATTGTGAATGTTCAGGGGTGAGTGGCCCAGCACTCACCCTGATCTAGTGGCCCACTCCTCTCTTCAGGGGTGAGTGGCCCAGCACTCACCTGATCTAGTGGCCCACTCCTCTCTTCAGGGGTGAGTGGCCCAGCACTCACCCTGATCTAGTGGCCCACTCCTCTCTTCAGGGGTGAGCGGGCCATTGGCCCAGCACTAACCCTGATCTAGTGGCCCACTCCACTATTCAGGGGTGAGCGGGCCATTTGCCCAGTGACCCATCATATCTAGTGGCCCACTCCTCTATTCAGGGGTGAGCGGGCCATTGGTCCTGCGATCCATCAGATCTAGTGGTCCACTCCTCTATTCAGGGGTGAACGGGCCATTGGTCCTGCGATCCATCAGATCTAGTGGCCCACTCTTCCCTTCAGTTCAGGGGTGAGTGGGCCATTTGCCCAGTGACCCATCAGATCTTGTGGCCCACTCCTCCGTTCAGTTCAGGAGTGAGTGGGCCATTTGCCCAGTGACCTATAAGATCTTGTGGCCCACTCCTCCCTTCAGTTCGGGGGTGAGTGGACCATTGGCTCAGTACTCCCTCTGATCTAGTGGCCCACTCCTACCTTCAGTTCGGGGGTGAGTGGACCATTGGCTCAGTGCTCTCTCTGATCTAGTGGCCCACTCCTCCCTTCAGTTCAGGGGTGAGTGGACCATTGGCTCAGTGCTCCCTCTGATCTAGTGGCCCACTCCTCCCTTCAGTTCGGGGGTGAGTGGACCATTGGCTCAGTGCTCCCTCTGATCTAGTGACCCACTCCTCCCTTCAGTTCGGGGGTGAGTGGACCATTGGCTCAGTGCTCCCTCTGATCTAGTGACCCACTCCTCCCTTCAGTTCGGGGGTGAGTGGACCATTGGCCCAGTGCTCCCTCTGATCTAGTGGCCCACTCCTCCCTTCAGTTCGGGGGTGAGTGGACCATTGGCCCAGTGCTCCCTCTGATCTAGTGGCCCACTCCTCCCTTCAGTTCGGGGGTGAGTGGACCATTGGCCCAGTGCTCCCTCTGGTCTAGTGGCCCACTCCTCCCTTCAGTTCGGGGGTGAGTGGACCATTGGCCCAGTGCTCCCTCTGATCTAGTGACCCACTCCTCCCTTCAGTTCGGGGGTGAGTGGACCATTGGCTCAGTGCTCCCTCTGATCTAGTGACCCACTCCTCCCTTCAGTTCAGGGGTGAGTGGACCATTGGCCCAGTGCTCCCTCTGATCTAGTGGCCCACTCCTCCCTTCAGTTCAGGGGTGAGTGGACCATTGGCTCAGTGCTCCCTCTGATCTAGTGACCCACTCCTCCCTTCAGTTCAGGGGTGAGTGGACCATTGGCTCAGTGCTCCCTCTGATCTAGTGACCCACTCCTCCCTTCAGTTCGGGGGTGAGTGGACCATTGGCTCAGTGTTCCCTCTGATCTAGTGGCCCACTCCTCCCTTCAGTTCAGGGGTGAGTGGACCATTGGCCCAGTGCTCCCTCTGATCTAGTGGCCAACTCCTCCCTTCAGTTCGGGGGTGAGTGGACCATTGGCCCAGTGCCCCTTCTGATCTAGTGGCCCACTCCTCCCTTGTGGGTGTTTTGGACAATACACGATCTCCTGTTCTAGATGAAATTTAGCAACTGCTTCTAATAATACTTGCTTTATATAAGTAGGCCATTTACTTAGTCTAGATATTTGATCATTAAAGAATAATCACATCAGAACATTCATGTGAAAATTTACTTTCCACGTGAAAATATGACATTCATTCACCTTATCACCTAATTGATCGCATGGTTGTTTCCATACGTAGGTTGAAGAACCAAGCGGCGCTCAAGTTGACGGAAAAATTGGGCTTTAAAAAAGTGTTCGACGTGGCGCGCATGCATCTGAACGGCGACGCGAATGAGTACAAGGACTCCGTGTTCGCGCTCACTAGTATAGATGTGTGTGGATTCTAGCAGATTGACGTACAATGGACACATGCACTATGTCTGCAAAGTTAAATCCACAAGTACTTATTGATAAATCTGTTTTATATTATACGCTTTTTAATGGTACGACTCCGGGACAAATTGTGCCTCTATAACCATTATTAAAATAAAAAAATTGCAAATAAACATGATTGTAGCAGTAAAAGATGGGTGAACGGCGCCGCAAAGGGGAATTATTTGAGGAGGGAAATTGATACGACTGGTTAATGGTGCGTGCGAGCTTGCGTGCGTGAAGATATGAAAACCTAACTTTGTATCAATATTGGTTGGTAATCAATATGTGTGTGTGTGTGTGTGTGTGTGTGTGTGTGTGTGTTGGTGTGTGCGTGTGTGCGTGTGTGCGTGTTATTGGACGATGTATCCATGAATGCACGTATTGAACAGGTATCTAGTGGTGAAGTGAAAGTAGAACGGGCGTGGTTATATGTGAAAGACGTGGTTAGAGGTTATGACTGTACATGTGTATCGGTGTTATTTCGAGTGTCTGAATGATTGAAAAGTATGTCTAATAATATGTTCTAATGGATGATGCATCGATTAATGTATTTAACAGGCATCCAGTGAACGAGTGGTCAAGGATGGAGAGTAATATGTAGAACGTGTGTGTTAAAATGAAAGTCAAGAGGACAGAGCAATGTGTTGAACGCGCGAGTTAATTAGTTGAATTAGTATTTGAAGGTTCAAGAGATGTTAAGAGGTGGTCAAGAAAGGTTAAGAGGTGGTCAAGAGAGGAAAAAAGGGGGTCAAGATGAGTGACAAAGTAGTAGGGCAGCTGTAATGCGTTGAATGGCGTTGTGACAGAGAGAAGCATCTGCTGAATGTATGGTTATACTGCGTGTATATGCGTTGTCCTTGAAGGTCAAGAGAGGTTAAGAAGGGCCACGCTGAGTGACGTAACACGGATGTATAGTATTCTCTCAAGTGCTATGAATAAAAGAAAACACAGAGTGATTGTGTAATGATATTTACAGGTATATATGTAATAATAGCTGTTGTCTTTTATTTCTTCTTGACATAAAAGCGTGTTGCTTCACTACTTCGCTTACAACTGTTGTAGTTTGTATTAGGTTTGTACTGCTGTTCTAGCAAACATAGGTTTTGGCTGGAAAAGCCCAAAGCTGATACGAAACATCAAGAGTATTCAACTTGTCATTAAAAGAGGGAGTTGTTCCGTTTGAATGGAAAGAGGCAAACATCATACCATTATTTAAAAAGGGTTCGAGAAATAAGTCAGAGAATTACAGACCAGTGAGTTTAACGTCAGTGATTTGTAAATTATTACAAAGGTTAATTAAAGACCATATGGTGGACTTCCTCATTAAGCATAAATTATTAAATTCATCTCAACATGGATTCCTTAAAGCGAGGTCATGCTTAACAAATATGTTGTTTTTTGGAAAAAAATCACTAAGTGGATAGACGTGGGATCGCCAGTAGATATTATCTACTTAGATTTTCAGAAAGCTTTTGACAAAGTGCCACATCAAAGATTACTACTTAAATTAAAAGCCCATGGTATCGGGGATAGCATAACTGACTGGATAGAACAATGGCTGACTGACAGAAGACAACGAGTTGTAGTAGATGGAGAAGTTTCAAATTGGAAATCGGTTTTGAGTGGGGTACCTCAAGGATCAGTATTAGGACCTATATTATTCTTAAGTAACGTACTGAAATTTTCGGATGACACAAAACTGTTTAGAAAGGTTAATACTGATGGTGATAAACAACATTTACAAAACGATCTAGACAGATTAGTGAAATGGTCTGAGAAATGGCAGATGTTGTTCAATTTTGGGAAATGTAAATGCCTACATACAGTACATGGGAACTTGAATGTAAACTATAAAATGGGAGATACTGTTCTGGGTACTACTGTAAAAGAAAAGGACTTAGGAGTTACAATAAGCGCTGATATGAAAGTTTCAGAGCAGTGTGGTATTGCAGCTTCAAAGGGTAATCAAATTCTTGGATTGATTAGAAGAAACATAACATACAAGGGAAAAAAGTTAATTATACCTCTTTATAAAGCAATAGTTAGACCTCATTTAGAATACTGCATACAAGCATGGAGACCATATCGTAAGAAGGATATAGATACGTTTGAACGCATACAAAGGAGAGCAACTAAAATTATTCCAGAACTGAGAGACCGTAGTTATGAAGAACGCCTGAAAGAATGTGGTTTAACAACTCTAGAGACAAGGAGGTTAAGAGGAGATCAGATTGAAGTTTTTAAGATATTGAATGGGTATGAAAATATTGATAGAAATATGTTTTTCTCACTCAAGAAGGATAGCAGAACTAGAGGACATGAGGTCAAATTAGTAAAGGATCAATGTAGATTGGACATCAGGAAGCACTCGTTCTCACAGAGGACAATAAATGAATGGAACAAATTGTCTACAAATTGTGTAACTGCTAGCAGCGTGAATATGTTTAAAAACAAGGTTGACACATATCTCAGGAGGGCGGGTTATAAGTAGGTGAACATTGTTGGACTCTCGATAAGCCAATGGCTTCCTTGTCCACTTGCCATCTGGGCCTTTGGCTTGGATGGCAAATCTTGTTAAATCCACAATCTTCAAAGCTATCGCATACTACGAGGTGCCAACAAGTTGGACTACTTAGCTAATTATATAACTGATTTACATATGTAATATATTAAATGAAAGCTGAGAAGCTCAGCAATATAATATGTTTACAATATCTGTACATAAAAATATTGAAAATATTGACTAATTGAATAGACCAGTGCACTTTTGCGTTTGCATTAACCCTGGCTGCGCACGCAGCGTGGCGGAAGAATCAAACGTACACATTGCAATTGAAGGCAGTGTCGATGACTGTGGCGTGGATGTCAACAGCGGTTATCAAACAAATTAATTGATGAAACATTTTGAAACTTGAGGACACCCACGGAGGACACGCACGGGGTGTCTTCTGGTGTGACAGTGTATCACAAGGACACGGAGTGTCTTCTGGTGTGACAGTGTATCACAATGACACGCACGGAGTGTCTTCTGGTGTGACAGTGTACCACAAGGACACGGAGTGTCTTCTGGTGTGACAGTGTATCACAAGGACACGGAGTGTCTTCTGGTGTAACAGTGTATCACAATGACACGCACGGAGTGTCTTCTGGTGTGACAGTGTACCACAAGGACACGGAGTGTCTTCTGGTGTGACAGTGTATCACAAGGACACGGAGTGTCTTCTGGTGTGACAGTGTACCACAAGGACACGCACGGAGTGTCTTCTGGTGTGACAGTGTACCACAAGGACACGCACGGAGTGTCTTCTGGTGTGACAGTGTATCACAAGGACACGGAGTGTCTTCTGGTGTGAAAGTGTATCACAAGGACACGCACGGAGTGTCTTCTGGTGTGACAGTGTACCACAAGGACACGCACGGAGTGTCTTCTGGTGTGACAGTGTATCACAAGGACACGCACGGAGTGTCTTCTGGTGTGAAAGTGTATCACAAGGACACGCACGGAGTGTCTTCTGGTGTGACAGTGTACCACAAGGACACGCACGGAGTGTCTTCTGGTGTGACAGTGTATCACAAGGACACGCACGGAGTGTCTTCTGGTGTGAAAGTGTATCACAAGGACACGCACGGAGTGTCTTCTGGTGTGACAGTGTACCACAAGGACATGCACGGAGTGTCTTCTGGTGTGACAGTGTATCACAAGGACACGCACGGAGTGTCTTCTGGTGTGACAGTGTATCACAAGGACACGGAGTGTCTTCTGGTGTGACAGTGTACCACAAGGACACGCACGGAGTGTCTTCTGGTGTGACAGTGTATCACAAGGACACGCACGGAGTGTCTTCTGGTGTGACAGTGTACCACAAGGACACGCACGGAGTGTCTTCTGATGTTACCGCGTATAACAAGGACACGGAGTGTCTTCTGGTGTGACAGTGTATCACAAGGACACGGAGTGTCTTCTGGTGTGACAGTGTACCACAAGGACATGCACGGAGTGTCTTCTGGTGTGACAGTGTACCACAAGGACACGCACGGAGTGTCTTCTGGTGTGACAGTGTATCACAATGACACGCACGGAGTGTCTTCTGGTGTGACAGTGTACCACAAGGACACGGAGTGTCTTCTGGTGTGACAGTGTACCACAAGGACACGGAGTGTCTTCTGGTGTGACAGTGTACCACAAGGACACGGAGTGTCTTCTGGTGTGACAGTGTACCACAAGGACACGGAGTGTCTTCTGGTGTGACAGTGTACCACAAGGACACGCACGGAGTGTCTTCTGGTGTGAAAGTGTATCACAAGGACACGCACGGAGTGTCTTCTGGTGTGACAGTGTACCACAAGGACACGCACGGAGTGTCTTCTGATGTTACCGCGTATAACAAGGACACGGAGTGTCTTCTGGTGTGACAGTGTATCACAAGGACACGGAGTGTCTTCTGGTGTGACAGTGTATCACAAGGACACGCACGGAGTGTCTTCTGGTGTGACAGTGTACCACAAGGACACGCACGGAGTGTCTTCTGATGTTACCGCGTATAACAAGGACACGGAGTGTCTTCTGGTGTGACAGTGTATCACAAGGACACGGAGTGTCTTCTGGTGTGACAGTGTATCACAAGGACACGCACGGAGTGTCTTCTGGTGTGACAGTGTACCACAAGGACACGCACGGAGTGTCTTCTGATGTTACCGCGTATAACAAGGACACGGAGTGTCTTCTGGTGTGACAGTGTATCACAAGGACACGGAGTGTCTTCTGGTGTGACAGTGTACCACAAGGACATGCACAGAGTGTCTTCTGGTGTGACAGTGTACCACAAGGACACGCACGGAGTGTCTTCTGGTGTGACAGTGTATCACAAGGACACGCACGGAGTGTCTTCTGGTGTGACAGTGTACCACAAGGACACGCACGGAGTGTCTTCTGGTGTGACAGTGTATCACAAGGACACGCACGGAGTGTCTTCTGGTGTGACAGTGTACCACAAGGACACGGAGTGTCTTCTGGTGTGACAGTGTATCACAAGGACACGGAGTGTCTTCTGGTGTGACAGTGTATCACAAGGACACGCACGGAGTGTCTTCTGGTGTGACAGTGTACCACAAGGACACGCACGGAGTGTCTTCTGATGTTACCGCGTATAACAAGGACACGGAGTGTCTTCTGGTGTGACAGTGTATCACAAGGACACGGAGTGTCTTCTGGTGTGACAGTGTACCACAAGGACATGCACAGAGTGTCTTATGGTGTGACAGTGTACCACAAGGACACGCACGGAGTGTCTTCTGGTGTGACAGTGTATCACAAGGACACGCACGGAGTGTCTTCTGGTGTGACAGTGTACCACAAGGACACGCACGGAGTGTCTTCTGGTGTGACAGTGTATCACAAGGACATGCACGGAGTGTCTTCTGGTGTGACAGTGTACCACAAGGACACGCACAGAGTGTCTTCTGGTGTGACAGTGTACCACAAGGACACGCACGGAGTGTCTTCTGATGTGACCGCGTATAACAAGGACACGGAGTGTCTTCTGGTGTGACAGTGTATCACAAGGACACGGAGTGTCTTCTGGTGTGACAGTGTATCACAAGGACACGGAGTGTCTTCTGGTGTGACAGGGCACATAGAGTTGGGGCTGTCTGTGTGTTCAAAATTAGAGAAAAAATGGGAAACGTTGCCCAAGTGATAATACTATTAATAATAGTATAGGACAAGTCATCATCATATTACACAAGTCATCATCATATTACATAAATCATCACCGTATTACACAAGTCATCACCATATTACATATAGAAGTTTTCTAAACAAAGTGATAGCAAATGTCAACCAGCTTCCCAGGCCACATCATATCAGAAAAGAAATATGTTATTAAAGTTCTAAACTATGTGCTTAACGTATTTAATTTCCATTGATGTAATTGACATAACTATACTGTATATTTATTTTTAAACAATGTAGTTATTTTAGTTCCGTGCATTTTAGCACTCGTCTTGATTTTGATTCAAATCTCCAATCCATGTAGGGGAAGGTGGGGCATGTCCACACACCTAAGGCATAATGTGCCATAACTAGTGAACTGTTTATGCCAGTAGGGTAACATTCCGCAGTGATAATCTGTGTATTTAGCAGTTTACTACTACTAATTACCAAATTTCAACTCCACTAACAAGAACGTATGTTATCAATACGTACTGATCACTGGTGTGCAGATATGCCACAGGGTACTGGGGCATAACCACACCGATATGTGCTAACATACCTTGTGTATTTCAGTCCTCTGCTAAATAGCAGAATACAAACTGTAATGGTAAATTTAAGGC
Organism: Lamellibrachia columna; assembly: GCA_963662155.1. NCBI lineage: Eukaryota > Metazoa > Annelida > Polychaeta > Sabellida > Siboglinidae > Lamellibrachia > Lamellibrachia columna. The sequence goes on from OY759262.1 coordinate 611,435, forward strand.
TGCAGAGCATCATATGTCTTGTTAAGTATATCCATATGTATTACTTGGGGGTCAAATGCGCCCATACACATAATATAAACATTACCAGCAACATTACAACTAAACAATGTCAATGCTGTTGTCAGACCTGAAGCAGTAGAACAACAGACTGTACATCTAAACAATGTCAATGCTGTTGTCAGATCTTAAGCAGTAGAACAACAGACTGTACATCTAAACAATGTCAATGCTGTTGTCAGACTTGAAGCAGTAGAACAACAGACTGTACATCTAAACAATGTCAATGCTGTTGTCAGATCTTAAGCGGTAGAACAACAGACTGTACATCTAAACAATGTCAATGCTGTTGTCAGACCTGAAGCAGTAGAACAACAGACTGTACATCTAAACAATGTCACTGCTGTTGTCAGACCTGAAGCAGTAGAACAACAGACTGTACATCTAAACAATGTCAATGCTGTTGTCAGATCTTAAGCGGTAGAACAACAGACTGTACGTCTAAACAATGTCAATGCTGTTATCAGATCTTAAGCAGTAGAACAACAGACTGTACATCTAAACAATGTCATTGCTGTTGTCAGATCTTAAGCAGTAGAACAACAGATTGTACATCTAAACAATGTCAATGCTGTTGTCAGATCTTAAGCAGTAGAACAACAGACTGTACATCTAAACAATGTCAATGCTGTTGTCAAATCTTATGCAGTAGAACAACCGACGTGTACAACTAAACAATGTAACTACTATTGTCAGACCTGAAGCAGTAGAACAACAGAAGTGTACAACTAAACAATGTCACTGCTGTTGTCAGATCTTAAGCAGTAGAACAACAGACTGTACATCTAAACAATGTCATTGCTGTTGTCAGATCTTAAGCAGTAGAACAACAGACTGTACATCTAAACAATGTCATTGCTGTTGTCAGATCTGAAGCAGTAGAACAACAGATTGTACATCTAAACAAAGTCATTGCTGTTGTCAGACCTGAAGCAGTAGAACAACAGACTGTACACCTAAACAATGTGAATGCTGTTGTCAGATATTAAGCAGTAGAACAACATACTGTACATCTAAACAATGTCAATGCTGTTGTCAGATCTTAAGCAGTAGAACAACAGACATGTAAACTAAACAATGTCAATGCTGTTGTCAGACCTGAAGCAGTAGAACAACAGGCGTGTACAACTAAACAATGTCACTGCTGTTGTCAGATCTTAAGCAGTAGAACAACAGACGTGTACAACTAAACAATGTCACTGCTGTTGTCAGACCTGAAGCAGTAGAACAACAGGCTGTACATCTAAACAATGTCACTGCTGTTGTCAGATCTGAAGCAGTAGAACAACAGACGTGTACAACTAAACAATGTCAATGCTGTTGTCAGATCTTAAGCAGTAGAACAGACTGTACATCTAAACAATGTCAATGCTGTTGTCAGATCTTAAGCAATAGAACAACATACTGTACATCTAAACAATGTCAATGCTGTTGTCAGATCTTAAGCAGTAGAACAACAGACATGTAAACTAAACAATGTCAGACCTGAAGCAGTAGAACAACAGGCGTGTACAACTAAACAATGTCACTGCTGTTGTCAGACCTGAAGCAGTAGAACAACAGGCATGTACAACTAAACAATGTCACTGCTGTCAGACCTGAAGCAGTAGAACAACAGACGTGTACAACTAAACAATGTCAATGCTGTTGTCAGATATTAAGCAGTAGAACAACAGACGTGTACAACTAAACAATGTCACTGCTGTCAGACCTGAAGCAGTAGAACAACAGACGTGTACAACTAAACAATGTCAATGCTGTTGTCAGACCTGAAGCAGTAGAACAACAGACGTGTACAACTAAACAATGTCAATGCTGTTGTCAGATCTTAAGCAGTAGAACAACAGACGTGTACAACTAAACAATGTCACTGTTGTTGTCAGACCTGAAGCAGTAGAACAACAGACGTGTACAACTAAACAATGTCACTGCTGTTGTCAGATCTTAAGCAGTAGAACAACAGGCATGTACAACTAAACAATGTCACTGCTGTTGTCAGATCTTAAGCAGTAGAACAACAGACGTGTACAACTAAACAATGTCACTGTTGTTGTCAGACCTGAAGCAGTAGTTTATGTTTATGTAATAATAATGCCAAAATGTGGTGATATCCGGTGAGGTGGATGCGTGATATTAATCTGTCTCAACTAATGCACACACAAAATGCCTTGCGACGAAGAATAAAAATAACCTTATAATTATACATAATTATTCAAGATACATGAACAATGGACCTGACAACAGCAGTGACATTGTTTAGTTGTACACGTCTGTCCGCACATCTAAGGTACAATGTGCCATAATTAGTGAACTGTTTATGCCAGAAGGTGACATGTTGCCTTGTTCATCTGTATATTTAGTAGTTTACTACCAATTACCAAACGTCAACTCCACTAAGAAAAATGTATATGTTATCAATATGACACATTATATTGATCACTGGTGTGCGGATATGCCTCAGTGTACTGGGGCATAACCACACAGGTATGTGCTAACATAACCACACAGGTATGTGTTAACATAACCACACAGGTATGTGCTAACATAATCACACAGGTATGTGCTAACATAACCACACAGGTATGTGCTAACATAACCACACAGGTATGTGCTAACATAACCAGACAGGTATGTGCTAACATACATCACGTATTGTAGTCCTTTACTACAGAGAAGATACATAGCAATGGTAAATTTCAGGCTGCACAACATCACGTATTGTTAGGTATTCCATAAGTATTATTTGGGGGTCAAATGCACCCACATAAATAATATAAACATAATCAGCTGTAGTTTATATAATAATATTGTCTAAATTTGGTGAAGTGGATGCGCAATATCGGTCTGTTTCAACTACAGTGCACACAAAAACTCATGCGATGAAGAAAACAAACAACATTATATGTATATACTTCACGATACATGCACAATGAACCCACATCAACTATCGTGTTATAAGATTACTATTTAATACATCCTACCTCAAAATCCCACCTCCATAATTTTGTTGGGACCAACCTCCCACTTTCTTCCACATGGGTTAGCTGATGGTTTCACAGATAGTATCCCTGTAGGCATAAGGTATATATTTACACAATGACTCAATAAATACGGGTGAACCAAATTAAATAAATATTTTGATAACATCTACATCATGGCGTCACGTTATGTAAATGAACTTACTGCACTGGGGCATATCCGCACAGGCATGTGCCGATATGCCCCAAATAACAGGCTGGAGAAGATCGCCAATTTTTCATGCATACGCACTCTGTGGCGATAACAGTCCAAAAATCCAAACATGCATAAGCACACCAATTTGCATATATTATTGTACATGTGAAATACATATCAATATATATGCATAAAATTACATGAGATGCTGCGCAACATTAATTTTTTAGCTCATAATTTGTTACCGACGCACACAAGGTTCAAGTGTTGGATGTAGGGGAAGGCACTGTGGAGTCATCACAGCACTCATTATATTGACCACAATCACACTGTGGAGTCATCACTCATTATACTGACCACAATCACACAAAACAAAATACATCACTAGTCTGTGACATTGTAAGATCTTCAGACGTGGTGTCTTTAAACATTAGACTTCAATGTCTGGATTAGAGCCAGGCAGTCCATGTGCTTTAAACATTAGACTTCAATGTGTGGATTAGAGCCAGGCAGTCCTCGTGCTATAAATATTATACAAAGTACTTCAATGTCTGGATTAGAGCCAAGCAGTCCATGTGCTTTAAACATTAGACTTTAATGTCTGGATTAGAGCCAGGCAGTCCATGTGCTTTAAGCATTAGACTTCAATGTCTGGATTAGAGCCAGGCAGTCCATGTGCTTTAAATTTGTCTTCATTTTTCAGACTTACTGTCTCTGTCCTTGTGTGCCAGACAAGTACCTGCAGCAGGAAAAAAAACAGACATATAAAAATTTTACAATTTCACTCACAAAAACCCGAGGTTGCAAAACTACAGACCTGAAGCACTAGAACAACAGACGTGTACAACTATACAATGTCACTGCTGTTGTCAAACCTGAAGCAGTAGAACAACAGACGTGTCCAACTAAACAATGTCAATGCTGTTGTCAGACACAGTTACTCATCTGTGTTTAGGAAAGATTGAATAGGAAGAAGGGGCGGAGGAGTTATTTTATATGTTAAAGAATCTATTCAGGCTTATGAAATAAAACTAGAAAGGGAAGCAGATTGCGATGAAGCTGTTTGGTGCAAAATTGTTTCAGGAAATTCAAAATTAACTGTTGGATTAGTTTACTGAAGTCCAAACATAAACGAAGAGGACAACACAAAAATAAAAAACGCTATAAAGGAAGTTAGTAAAGGGGAATGTATCATAATGGGAGATTTTAACCATGGACACATACAATGGAATTCTCTAGAGAGTACAGGGATTGAGGACCAACAATTTCTATTTTTAATCCAGGATAGTTTCTTACTCAGCACGTACTAGAACCAACCAGGGGAGAAAATGTATTGGATATAGTTCTGTCATCACAAAAAGAATTAGTGGACAATGTAAAAATATTTGAACCATTGGGTAATAGTGATCATAATCAAATACATTTTGACATCAATGTAAAATCAGAAAGTAAAAATAAGAAAACGTACAAGAGAAACTTCCACAAAGGTAACTACAAAGATATGAGAAAATACTTAGCAAAGCTAGATTGCTGATGAATAAGACCGCAATTGAATGTTGGAATATTCTAAAATATGAAATTGAGAGTATCATCGATAAATTTGTTCCCTTCCAAAAACAAGGAAAACGGTGTAGAAAGAAACACTTGTCAAAAGAGGCTATTAGAAAAATAATGCTAAAACAAACTATGTGGAGGGTTTATAGGAATACCAGAAAGGAAGAAGACTATGCAAAATACAAAGAGGCACTTAATGCAGCTACAACTGAAATCAGACAATCTAAAAGAAGCTATGAGCAAAAACTAGCATGTAACATAAAAAATGACAGCAAGAGTTTTTTATGCATATGTCAGGAGTAAACAAAACGTACAAGACAAGGTTGGACCTCTAGAAGACAGTGCTGGAAATATAATATCACAGGGGTTTTTAATGGCGGAAGACCTAAATGGTTACTTCAGTTCAGTGTTTACCAAAGAAGATATTAGTTCATTACCAGTTGCTGATGCTAAATTTCAGTGGGCTAAATCTGACTATTTAGGTCCGTTAGTTGTAACTCCAGAATTGGTAGCTAAGAAAATAAAGGCAATGAAGGATAACAAATCACCGGGAGTGGATGGGATTCCTCCAAAATTACTAATGGAAACAGTAGAACAAATCAGTATACCACTTGCAAGAGTATTCAACTTGTCATTAAAAGAGGGAGTTGTTCCGTTTGAATGGAAAGAAGAAAACATCATACCATTATTTAAAAAGGGTTCGAGAAATAAGTCAGAGAATTACAGACCAGTGAGTTTAACGTCAGTGATTTGTAAATTATTAGAAAGGTTAATTAAAGACCATATGGTGGACTTCCTCGTTAAGCATAAATTATTAAATTCATCTCGACATGAATTCCTTAAAGCGAGGTCATGCTTAACAAATATGTTATGTTTTTTGGAAGAAATCACTAAGTGGATAGACGTGGGATCGCCAGTAGATATTATCTACTTAGATTTTCAGAAAGCTTTTGACAAAGTGCCACATCAAAGATTACTACTTAAATTAAAAGCCCATGGTATCGGGGATAGCATAACTGACTGGATAGAACAATGGCTGACTGACAGAAGACGAGTTGTAGTAGATGGAGAAGTTTCAACTTGGAAATCGGTTTTGAGTGGGGTACCTCAAGGATCAGTATTAGGACCTATATTATTCTTAATTTATATCAATGACTTGGACGACAGTATAACAAGTAACGTACTGAAATTTGCGGACGACACAAAACTGTTTAGAAAAGTTAATACTGATGGTGATAAACAACATTTACAAAATGATCTAGACAGATTAGTGAAATGGTCTGAGAAATGGCAGATGTTGTTCAATTTTGGGAAATGTAAATGCCTACATACAGGACATGGGAACTTGAATGTAAACTATAAAATGGGAGATACTGTTCTGGGTACTACTGTAAAAGAAAAGGACTTAGGAGTTACAATAAGCGCTTATATGAAAGTTTCAGAGCAGTGTGGTATTGCAGCTTCAAAGGGTAATCAAATTCTTGGATTGATTAGAAGAAACATAACATACAAGGGAAAAAAGTTAATTATACCTCTTTATAAAGCAATAGTTAGACCTCATTTAGAATACTGTATACAAGCATGGAGACCATATCGTAAGAAGGATATAGATACGCTTGAACGCATACAAAGGAGAGCAACTAAAATGATTCCAGAACTGAGAGACCTTAGTTATGAAGAACGCCTGAAAGAATGTGGTTTAACAACCTAGAGACAAGGAGGTTAAGAGGAGATCAGATTGAAGTTTTTAAGATATTGAATGGGTATGAAAATATTAATAGAAATATGTTTTTCTCACTCAAGAAGGATAGCAGAACTAGAGGACATGAGGTAAAATTAGTAAAGGATCAATGTAGATTGGACATCAGGAAGCACTCGTTCTCACAGAGGACAATAAATGAATGGAACAAATTGTCTACAGATTGAATATGTTTAAAAACAGCGTGAATATGTTTAAAAACAAGGTAGACACATATCTCAGGAGGGCGGGTTATAAGTAGATGAACATTGTTGGACTCTCGGTAAGCCAATGGCTTCCTTGTCCACTTGCCATCTGGGCCTTTGGCTTGGATGGCAAATCTTGTTAAATCTTGTTAAATCTATGTCAACAAAACAATTTATGAAACAATTACATTTATTGGGATCAGGCTCCTGAAAAGAATGTTGACCAATTAGATGACATAAAACAAAGAATGTTGACCAATTAGATGACATAAAACAAAGAATGTTGACCAATTAGATGACATAAAACAAAGAATGTTGACCAATTAGATGACATAAAACAAAGAATGTTGACCAATTAGATAAAACAAAGAGCAAGAGTAAGATTGTAAGTGCAACAAAAATCACATACTTCGTTCAAACAATTAAACAAAAGAAATGGAAATAGGAGGCTCTAAGGCAAGGTAAACATATAGTAGTTGGACAAGTCAGATGTCACCATTAGTCATGCAGTGAGCTAACCATGACAGATGTCACCATTAGTCATGCAGTGAGCTAACCATGACAGATGTCACCATTAGTCATGCAGTGAGCTAACCATGACAGATGTCACCATTAGTCATGCAGTGAGCTAACCATGACAGATGTCACCATTAGTCATGCAGTGAGCTAACCATGACAGATGTCACCATTAGTCATGCAGTGAGCTAACCATGACAGATGTCACCATTAGTCATGCAGTGAGCTAACCATGGCGTAATATCGCACATAAAACACAACTTCAATGGCAGATTGTGGGAGAACTAATACAAGATGTGGAACTATGGTATGTATGTTACTATCTACATATAATGGAGAATAAACAGGCCAAATCTCATAGTTCTAGCACAAATAGTTTTTGAGTTATTTGTATTTTAAGTAGAACAAGAAAATTAATGTTCATGATTTCCGAAAAAATTTTAAACGACAGGATCCACCAAATTTTAAATGGTCATACCTTATAAATTATTTGAGCTACAGCCTTATGGTTTGACATGTGTAGTTATATTGGCCTGTGGATTAATTGGTAAAATTTTGGTTGAATTAAAAAATATCAGTGCAACAAGATTTTCTTATTTTGGTTGATTTGAGATGGAATGCCCCAATTGTTAACATCTTCTCAGCATATTCAATATTATCCATGATATATAATTGTAGTTTGGTTGAATAGAATACAATATAATACCCTACTGGAAATGCACACAACAATATTCTTTTGCAAAAGCAGTCTTAGGTGAGTTCTTAACTACATTAAGTGGGCACCAATTTGTTATAATATATGGCACATATAAAAGCTATATGAATAGCTTTGTGCTGTTACCCACAGGAAGGGCACTGACCTTTTGTGGAGACCTACAGTTTCTCTGGTGGCTGACATGTTTATTGGGCAACCAACAGGTGTCTAAGTACCTTCGACTGATATCGTCAGAAGCAATGCAAACTCTCAACCAAGCGAGCTGCTAAGTCACCAGTTGCTTACAAATCGTGATGGTAGTGTTGTCTTACAGTACGGCGCAGGCCACGCAGCCCATGAAATGAAGATGCTGTGTGTTCAACAAGGTTTTCCTGGTGTCTGCTTATATGTGTGCACATGTATGTGTGATATTCTTAAGTGTAGTTGCCAATAGTTATGTTTTAGTAACTCTTATAGGTGCATAGGCATTTGTTTGGTTTTCAGTCACCCACACAAACAGCAGTGACATCTGGTTCATGAATTTAGGCCATAAACAAACATAAAAATTAAAATTACAGTTAATTGTAAAATGGTAAACTGAAATGTCTACTAAATGTCTATTAAATACTTGAAGAAGATTTTAAATGTTACACCATCTCAGCGTCAAGTACCTTGGTGCAGTTATGTGCATTTGGCTCTAGTTCTTCCATTGTTGTCAACGTAGACAAAAAATTTGTCTCCAGATGTCCCCGTCGCACGGTGTTACTGAACGTTGCCTCTGGTCGCTCCAGCAGCAGACGCACATTGATGGAGAACCCAGCCATGTCCATAGCAAATGCCCGGTCAGGTCGGAAGTAGGTGAACCAGCCAGTGACGTGGCCATTAGTGACAATGGGGCTTTCATAACGCAGGTAACCACTGAGACCAACAGGCCAGACAGACACTCTCTTTGTGTAGCGCATCTAAAGCAACAATGTCACAAACACCACCTTTCAGTAGTTTGTAGTGTGTGTGTGTGTGTGTGTGTGTGTGTGTGTGTGTGTGTGTGTGTGTGTGCGCGTGTGTGCGTGGGCGCGTGCGTGCATGCATGCGTGTGTGGTGGGGAGGTATGGGTGCATGGGTGTGTGTGTGGGTGTGTGTGCGCGTGTGTGTGTGCGCACGTGTGTACATGCGTATGCATGCTTGTGTGCGTGTGTGCACAAGTGAGTGTGTGGTGCATGACCGTAAAAAATAAGCATATAAACAGTGTATACGTGTGAAACACATAAAACAAATTCAACATACTGTACCTCTTCAAACAATTGGAGATCATATGTATTGTCATCATCAGCGAAATACACGACTCCATTAGCGGTATCTGGGCGGAGGTTTTCTCTCAGCCATGTCAGACCTAGGTTTCTCTGCAGCACGCCTCGCGGTTTCAGCCAGTGAGGGTCAGATGACTTCATCTTCAACTCTCTTGGCGTTGCTACATTCAAGTGGGTGTGTCTGAGTCCACTTTGCGCCAGGAAGCGACTGACGAGGTAAGTCTTTGTCAGCGCATCCTCCACGATAATCCAGTGCAGTTTGGGGACATGGAGGAATGTGTGGGACAGTCGAGTCAGCTCAGCTTTCTGCACAATGCGAGCATATGTTGGGGTGATGACATATATGGTTGGTGTGTGTGGATCTTCAATGATCTTATGGATGGCATCGATGGCGTGTGGATAGGAACGTAGCAGGGTCAGCTCGAGGGCATGCAGTTGTGACAGTTTTCTGTCAAGTTCCTGCTGATGGCTGACAAGATCATCATGCCGTTGTGGTGGCACATTGTTGGGGAAGACGTCCGACTGACAGTCCGGCTTGTCACCTACAAACATTGATGGCACGTTAGTGGGAAAATCAACCCCTTGCCATGTAAATGATTGCAAGTTGTGAGTAGTTTACAGGATTTGGTTTCTTTGGAGATATGAAGGACAGTTCTTCCAGTGTTTCCCGAGGGAGCCTGGAGAAAGGTGGATGCCCCACTGAACCTAATCAAATAATGTGCACCGTTGGTGATGTTTGCTGATTGAGGCGGCTGACAGCCACATAAATTACACTGCTTTTAAAGTGTGTGTGGTTTGGAATTATTTCAAACGACAGAATGTGTTGAATTCCAATACAAAGCATTGATACAAAATACAAACAATATGATAAAAAGTAAAGGTACGTTCTTATATAGCGCAGTATCCAGTCATTGGGACTGTTGAAAGCGCTTTACACTTCAGTGGTCAACGATCAGTGGTCAATTACATGAATACAAGTTAAAAGCAAGACTACCATTTTCTGAAACATGGCTAATATTAATGTAGTTCAAAAGCAAGGCTGTACTGCTGGGAAATCCCCTTCATCTCCCATAATCCACTGCGCAATTGTCACATTTTTTTATAGGCATCATGCCTTAGTTAGACTTCCTGGTGTTACAGACGAATGTAGGGCACAGTAATTTTAGATATGTGTAAAACCATATCATCTGACATAACTGCATTTGAGCAGACACATTGGCAAGTTTGCTGGTAGAACATGTTAGCAGTGTAACCGTGGATTTTTAGATGATTTCAATTGGAAGAAGGATTTTTGGCAATTTTTTCACAAGGCACGTGTGCGTAATAATTTATGCAGAAATTGGTCAACATTGACAGGTATGGCACGTTCAGCCATTTTAAGAGTTAGAATTTGACAAAACTCGACCAGCATGTCAATGAGATGATGACAGGAAAGAAGTTACAGAATTTTTAATGGTCCTGTTTTCTTATAATCGTGCAAAACATTAACATGGTCACCAATGGGAAACGTAACAGTAGGCTGAATAGGCACCCTGGCAACGGAAATGCGGTATCCATCTAACAGTCATGGAGGAGTGTTTTTATAAAAAATATACAGTGTACTAATAAAAACGTGTGTATGTCACCAAACAATGAGTGTGTAGTGTGGACAACCTCAGATGTGACAGTGTATAGGCTCAGTTACATGCTCCAGCATAGAATCACATGAATAAATCAAAACGGCTGCTAACTTGCCTCATGTTGAGTGCATTTGACTTAGAACATTGTCTATGTCAGGCTAGTCAATATTATATTATTATATAAATTTTTTTAATTCCACATAGTCAACAAGAGCATTACTTGTTAAGCACCGCTACTGTTTAAACTATGTAACCGTCTCCTTTAGGATATATCCTAAAACTGATCTACTATATATAAAAATTCAAATAAATGTACATTTTATTTTTGTGCTATAACGTTTGATGTGCATCAGCTGACATGTTAAGCTATTTGATGGTTAATAAGATATTTAGTTGTCAATAAACACCATTTTTTTATTTTTCGTCTGTTAAAATTGCCCGAAAGAGTTTATGGTAAGCTAAAAGCATAAAATAAGCACATTTTTACATGGTAAATCAACGTTAATTTTCATAAAAGCTATTCACCACGTCTCAATACCCATGTCATGTTCTGTGCAGTTCTTTGTAAGTGAACGGACACAAGGAGTTGAAGGTATGCAAGCCTAACCGTAGCTAACCCAATCTCTAGCTAACCCCATCTCTAGCTAACCCCATCCCTAGCTAACCTTAACTACAAAGTGGTTTGCAGATATAACCACTCCCAAAGGCATATGTTTATAGGAATAGAGAACAGTTTGCTTGGAAAAGGCAGACAGCAGTAACAATCATGAATAGCATGGTACAGACCGGTTGCCCAAATAGAAATTTGCTAAAAATTAGGTGGTATGGCACCAGTTTGTGAGGGAGCAGGCAGCTATTTTGCAACAGAATAGTAGTTGGTGATATTTGTTACGTGGCCCAGTGCATTGGTAATATTGCGTAGATCAGCATTTTCAAATGTGGAGGCATACTTGCAAGTATACCACTTGCAAGTATACCACTTGCAAGAGTATTCAACTTGTCATTAAAAGAGGGAGTTGTTCCATTTGAATGGAAAGAAGCAAACATCATACCATTATTTAAAAAGGGTTCGAGAAATAAGTCAGAGAATTACAGACCAGTGAGTTTAACGTCAGTGATTTGTAAATTATTAGAAAGGTTAATTAAAGACCATATGGTGGACTTCCTCGTTAAGCATAAATTATTAAATTCATCTCAACATGGATTCCTTAAAGCGAGGTCATGCTTAACAAATGTTATGTTTTTTGGAAAAAATCACTGAGTGGATAGACGTGGGATCGCCAGTAGATATTGTCTACTTAGATTTTCAGAAAGCTTTAGACAAAGTGCCACATCAAAGATTACTACTTAAATTAAAAGCCCATGGTATCAGGGATAGCATAACTGACTGGATAGAACAATGGCTGACTGACAGAAGACAACATGTTGTAGTGGATGGAGAAGTTTCAAATTGGAAATCAGTTTTGAGTGGGGTACCTCAAGGATCAGTATTAGGACCTATATTATTCTTAATATATATCAATGACTTGATCGACAGTATAACAAGTAACGTACTGAAATTTGCGGATGACACAAAACTGTTTAGAAAGGTTAATACTGATGGTGATAAACAACATTTACAAAATGATCTAGACAGATTAGTGAAATGGTCTGAGAAATGGCAGATGTCGTTCAATTTTGGGAAATGTAAATGCCTACATACAGGACATGGGAACTTGGATGTAAACTATAAAATGGGAGAAACTGTTCTGGGTACTACTGTAAAACAAAAGGACTCAGGAGTTATAATAAGTGCCGATATGAAAGTTTCAGAGCAATGTGGTATTGCAGCTTCAAAGGGTAATCAAATTCTTGGACTGATTAGAAGAAACATAACATACAAGGGAAAAAAGTTAATTATACCTCTTTATAAAGCAATAGTTAGACCTCGTTTAGAATACTGTATTCAAGCATGGAGACCATATCGTAAGAAGGATATAAATATGCTTGAATGCATACAAAGGAGAGCAACTAAAATGATTTCAGAACTGAGAGACCTTAGTTATGAAGAACGCCTGAAAGAATGTGGTTTAACAACTCTGGAGACAAGGAGGTTAAGAGGAGATCAGATTGAAGTTTTTAAGATATTGAATGGGTATGAAAATATTTATAGAAATATGTTTTTCTCACTCAAGAAAGATAGCAGAACTAGAGGACATGAGGTAAAATTAGTAAAGGATCAATGTAGATTGGACATCAGGAAGCACTCGTTCTCACAGAGGACAATAAATTAATGGAAAAATTGTCTACAGATTGTGTAACTGCGAGCAGCGTGAATATGTTTAAAAACAAGGTTGACACATATCTCAGGAGGGCGGGTTATAAGTAGATGAACATTGTTGGACTCTCGATAAGCCAATGGCTTCCTTGTCCACTTGCCATCTGGGCCTTTGGCTTGGATGGCAAATCTTGTTAAATGGGTATCTGGTCATGTGACACCCCTTTATGGTGGCGTATCCAAATCAAGCAGTATGCCATGTACCCTATCAAGTAGAAGCGCGAAACCAGTCACATAAACAATCAAATTTAACAATCTCTGACAAATTGGAATTCACTAAAAATCCTGTTAAATGTGACAATTTGTCACTTTTCGGACAAAGTTGCACCATATTTGGTTAAAAATCAAGCAATTATATAAATATTAATTTGAAAATAAGTAGTTGGTATATTTAAAGAAACAGTAAGTAGGTTTCATTGGTTCGGAAAGCTCTAGAAAACTAGTGTACATGGTCTATGATTTATCAAGTGTCAAATTTGACCTATAATTAAAATATGTCACTGGTTTTCAGCTAATATTATGGGCAGGGCATTGTTTTGATTTGGCTGTGAAACAAATAATAATGACTTGACAACCAGGAGTGTTCCATAATGGGTTTACATATACATTGTGCTGCAACATGATATAAAATTGGACACTTTCACAGAAAAAAGCTTCCCTATTTGGGATCATGCCTCAGTTAGACTTCCTGGTGCGTTACACACAAATGTAGGGCACAGTAATTTTAGATGTGTAATTTTTTTTAAATCATATCTTCTGACATAACTGCATTTGAGCAGATTGGAACAAATTGGATTTTTGGCAAATTTTTCGCAACAAGGCACATGTGCATAGTAATTTATGCAGAAATTGGTAAACATTGACAGGTATGGCATGTTCAGCCATTTTAAAAGAGTTAGAAATAGGTGATTTTGACAAAACTCGACCAGCATGTCAATGAGATGATGACAACGGCAGGTAAGTTTCAGATTTTTTATGGTCCCGTTTTCTTATAATCGTGCAAAACGTTAACATGGTCACCAATGGGAAATTTAACAGTAGGCTGAACCCTATATGGCTATAATCATGGAAACGGTGGACATGGCCACCAATACCAATAGGCAATAGTTCATGGGAAAATCGTCAGCCCTAGCCTAGGTCTAGGATGGGCTGTACGAGTTCGCATGTGTGCGTACACGTTGACCAATTCCATGACACAGCTGGTGCCAGTGGTGGGCTGTCGGTCGGAATCAAACACACGAGACACAATCTCCTGTTTACGAGGGGGGGACATCATGCCACTAACTCAGCTACCACCACCCTACGCCGGGTAGGTGACGCCCACGGGGTGCCGCGCCAGCACACTGCGAGACTGTCTTTAATTTAAACTTCTTGGACTTGGCACTTACCTGCAACGGCTGAATACGCTACGAAAATCATCACAAATAACCCTAAACATACGATACTGAAATACAAAAACAACAACTTGGATCGTTGGACAAACATCTTGCTGCATCACGTAACTTATCATAGTCAATAACATGCCTACAAATAAGTGTATTTACAATAACAACTATGACCATAAATGCTCCGACTAATGACCGAAAAGCTCCGGTAGTCACCGAATGGCACCGAAAGGTACCGTAAGTTGCTGAATAATGAGGAACTTTGAAAACTAAACCGCATGGTGGCAGCACACGACAATCCGGTCCCAGCACTCACGACCGCTAGACTAGTTTTGCAACAATGTATGTTGCGACAAAAATATGGATGTTGGACTCTTCCGCAACCAGTAGATTTAACAAGATTTAACAAGATTTGCCATCCAAGCCAAAGGCCCAGATGGCAAGTGGACAAGGAAGCCATTGGCTTATCGAGAGTCCAACAATGTTCATCTACTTATAACCCGCCCTCCTGAGATATGTGTCAACCTTGTTTTTAAACATATTCACGCTGCTAGCAGTTACACAATCTGTAGACAATTTGTTCCATTAATTTATTGTCCTCTGTGAGAACGAGTGCATTCCTGATGTCCAATCTACATTGATCCTTTACTAATTTTACCTCATGTCCTCTAGTTCTGCTATCCTTCTTGAGTGAGAAAAACATATTTCTATCAATATTTTCATACCCATTCAATATCTTAAACACTTCAATCTGATCTCCTCTTAACCTCCTTGTCTCTAGAGTTGTTAAACCACATTCTTTCAGGCGTTCTTCATAACTAAGGTCTCTCAGTTCTGGAATCATTTTAGTTGCTCTCCTTTGTATGCGTTCAAGCGTATCTATATCTTTCTTACGATATGGTCTCCATGCTTGTATACAGTATTCTAAATGAGGTCTAACTATTGCTTTATAAAGAGGTATAATTAACTTTTTTCCCTTGTATGTTATGTTTCTTCTAATCAATCCAAGAATTTGATTACCCTTTGAAGCTGCAATACCACACTGCTCTGAAACTTTCATATCAGCGCTTATTGTTACTCCTAAGTCCTTTTCTTTTACAGTAGTTCCCAGAACAGTATCTCCCATTTTATAGCTTACATTCAAGTTCCTATGTCCTGTATGTAGGCATTTACATTTCCCAAAATTGAACAACATCTGCCATTTCTCAGACCATTTCACTAATCTGTCTAGATCGTTTTGTAAATGTTGTTTATCACCATCAGTATTAACCTTTCTAAACAGTTTTGTGTCATCCGCAAATTTCAGTACGTTACTTGTTATACTGTCGTCCAAGTCATTGATATAAATTAAGAATAATATAGGTCCTAATACTGATCCTTGAGGTACCCCACTCAAAACCGATTTCCAATTTGAAACGTCTCCATCTACTACAACTCGTTGTCTTCTGTCAGTCAGCCATTGTTCTATCCAGTCAGTTATGCTGTCCCCGATACCATGGGCTTTTAATTTAAGTAGTAATCTTTGATGTGGCACTTTGTCAAAAGCTTTCTGAAAATCTAAGTAGATAATATCTACTGGCGATCCCACGTCTATCCACTTAGTGATTTCTTCCAAAAAACATAACATATTTGTTAAGCATGATCTCGCTTTAAGGAATCCATGTTGAGATGAATTTAATAATTTATGCTTAACGAGGAATTCCACCATATGGTCTTTAATTAACCTTTCTAATAATTTACAAATCACTGACGTTAAACTCACTGGTCTGTAATTCTCTGACTTATTTATCGAACCCTTTTTAAATAATGGTATGATGTTTGCTTCTTTCCATTCAAACGGAACAACTCCCTCTTTTAATGACAAGTTGAATACTCTTGCAAGTGGTATACTGATTAGTTCTACTGTTTCCATTAGTAATTTTGGAGGAATCCCATCCACTCCCGGTGATTTGTTATCTTTCATTGCCTTTATTTTCTTAGCTACCAATTCTGGAGTTACAACTAACGGACCTAAATAGTCAGATTTAGCCCCCTGAAATTTAGCATCAGCAACTGGTAATGAACTAATATCTTCTTTGGTAAACACTGAACTGAAGTAACCATTTAGGTCTTCCGCCATTAAAAACCCCTGTGATATTATATTTTCAGCACTGTCTTCTAGAGGTCCAACCTTGTCTTGTACGTTTTGTTTACTCCTGACATATGCATAAAAACTCTTGCTGTCATTTTTTATGTTACATGCTAGTTTTTGCTCATAGCTTCTTTTAGATTGTCTGATTTCAGTTGTAGCTGCATTAAGTGCCTCTTTGTATTTTGCATAGTCTTCGTCATTTCTGGTACGCCTATAAACCCTCCACATAGTTTGTTTTAGCATTATTTTTCTAATAGCCTCTTTTGACAAGTGTTTCTTTCTACACCGTTTTCCTTGTTTTTGGAAGGGAACAAATTTATCGATGATACTCTCAATTTCATATTTTAGAATATTCCAACATTCAATTGCGGTCTTATTCATCAGCATGTTATTCCAATCTAGCTTTGCTAAGTATTTTCTCATATCTTTGTAGTTACCTTTGTGGAAGTTTCTCTTGTACGTTTTCTTATTTTTACTTTCTGATTTTACATTGATGTCAAAATGTATTTGATTATGGTCACTATTACCCAATGGTTCAAATATTTTTACATTGTCCACTAATTCTTTTTGTGATGACAAAACTATATCTAATACATTTTCTCCCCTGGTTGGTTCTAGTACGTGCTGAGTAAGAAAGCTATCCTGGATTAAAAATAGAAATTGTTGGTCCTCAATCCCTGTGCTCTCTAGAGAATTCCATTGTATGTGTCCATGGTTAAAATCTCCCATTATGATACATTCCCCTTTACTAACTTCCTTTATAGCGTTTTTTATTTTTGTGTTGTCCTCTTCGTTTATGTTTGGACTTCGGTAAACTAATCCAATAGTTAATTTTGAATTACCTGAAACAATTTTGCACCAAACAGCTTCATCGCAATCTGCTTCCCTTTCTAGTTTTATTTCATAAGCCTGAATAGATTCTTTAACATATAAAATAACTCCCCCGCCCCTTCTTCCTATTCGATCTTTCCTAAACATTACATATCCTGTCAGTCCTAATTCAGCATCTGTTATATCTATGTTGGCCCATGATTCAGTTATACCAATTATGTGAGGGTCAATATCTTCTACCATAATGTTTAATTCGTTTTTCTTATTTACTATGCTCCTTGCATTTAAACATACGCATCTATAACCTTTTTCAGAGATGTTTTTCGGATGATTTGATATTGGTTTATCTGTGCTAGTGGCCTCTTGTTCTGCTTGAGACGCCTCTAGGTAACCCCCCTGCACTTCTAGTTTAAAGAATGTTTACTTCCAAAAATATTTGTCATTGTACCCAAGTCACTATCTACTGCTGCTGAAAGTTTGTCCGCGAATACTACCGCCCCCTTTCCACTTAAATGAAGCCCATCCTTCATGTACATATCAGCCCTCCCAACAAAACTTCCCCATAAATCCACAAATCCAACTTCCTCTTCCCTACATAACTTCTGGACTAACATGTTAATTGCCATCCCCCGACAATTTCGATATTTGTGACCCCTCCTGCCCATTACAGGTAAAATCCCTGACAGTATTACCTGCTCAACCCGCGTCTGTTTTAGTGTTCTGACCAACTGCCTATATTTCCTAACTATGGCAGTTGTACCCTCCCTCTCTACGTTATTTGTCCCTACGTGTACTAAAACAGATCCACCCTTACCCGAGCCTACGATGTTTTTTACCCTCTCAGTTATCGCCTCTATTTTGGCTCCAGGCAAGCAGACCACCACATCATCTCCCTTGTTTAAGACTCTGTCGGTCTTCCTAACTATCGAATCCCCCACAAACACCCTCGCTCTCTTCCTCACCCCCTCTATCACTGCTGCAGAATAACTCTTCCGTTCGATCCCCTCCATCCCATTCTGTCCTGACTCCTTCGCTCCTGTCTCCCCCACTTCCCACTCCTTTGCTCTTGTCTCTCCCACTTCCCTCTCCTTCGCTCCGGTTGTCTTCCCTCCCGTTCCTTTCCTTCCCGTCTCCTTACGTCCTGTCTCCCTACGACCTGTCACCTTCCCTCCTCTCAGCTTCCTCCCAGGCTGCGGTGAGCTCTCCCTAGCATCTCTTGTGTCTTTCCCCACTTTATCATCTACTGTTCCCCCACCGGAACTACTGGCACAACCCCCCTGTTCCCTTCCCACCATTGCCACAACGAGCAGCCTCAGCTCTTCCAACTCCACCTCTAGTAGAAGAACTTTGAAGGAGGGTTGCTAGTGCATCAAGCAGAACGGGACACGTCTGAATGTTTCCGCAGGGCAAATGGTAAGCACTGCCCTATAGATAATATCAATGGCTAATGGTCTAGCGGTAGTGGGAATACCAATATCTTGTTCCTGCGAACATTATCACCCGGCGACAAAATTCATTAGCTTACTAAATCATTCACTCCAGATGCAATTACCACTAATATTATTTTCATACCTGTCAATTCTCACGCATAAACCGCGAGACTCAATGCTTTGCATTAAATGTCTGTCTCACGGCACGGCCACAGGTCTGAAATGTCACGGTCTCACGGCACGGCCACAGGTCTGAAATCTCACGGCCTCACGGCACGGCCACAGGTCTGAAATCTCACGGTCTCACGGATCGGCCACAGGTCTGAACTATCACGGTCTCACGGTACAGCCACAGGTCTGAAATCTCACGGTCTCACGGCACGGCCACAAGTCACGGTCTCACGGCACGGCCACAGGTCTGAAATCTCACGGTCTCACGGCACGGCCACAGGTCTGAAATCTCACGCATATTTTTATGATCTTTATCAATGAAAATTATTAAACAAAATGCCCCATTTTTGCGAAAATGAGACAGAATCTATTTGTATGTTGCTTTTACCGATAATATCCGCATTTTACAAAATAGTGTATGAAATGCGGTTAGTGATTAGTCAACAGCTGAGTAACAACTACAGAAGCGTATTGCTGCCAATATAGAAAAAATAAGTCGAAACCCACTCACACAATGGCGACGTTTAAGGAAGCGATACGTTTGTATTTTGGAATGTCTGGCACACATACAAAGGATAGTCATTAATCTAAGGACGTTGAGAGAACATTTAAAATCTTTCGGTTTGTGTCGGCGAAAGAACTCATCAGATCCTCTGAACGTTGCTGTGTATCCCAGGAGACACTGAGACACATTCAACATGACTACTGTGTATCCCAGGAGACCGTGAGACACGTTCAACATGACTACTGTGTATCCCAGGAGACCGTGAGACAAGTTCAACATGGCTACTGTGTATCCCAGGAGACCGTGAGACACAATCAACATGGCTACTGTGTATCCCAGGAGACAGGGAGACACATTCAACATGGCTACTGTGTATCCCAGGAGACCGTGAGACACATTCAACATGGCTACTGTGTATCCCAGGAGACCGTGAGACACGTTCAACATGACTACTGTGTATCCCAGGAGACCGGGAGACACATTCAACATGGCTACTGTGTATCCCAGGAGACCGTGAGACACATTCAACATGGCTACTGGGTATCCCAGGAGATCGTGAGACACGTTCAACATGACTACTGTGTATCCCAGGAGACCGTGAGACACATTCAACATGGCTACAGTGTATCCCAGGAGACCGTGAGACACGTTCAACATGACTACTGTGTATCCCAGGAAACCGGGAGACACATTCAACATGGCTACTGTATATCCCAGGAGACCGGGAGACACATTCAACATGACTACTGTGTATCCCAGGAGACCGTGAGACACATTCAACATGGCTACTGTGTATCCCAGGAGACCGTGAGACGCATTCAACATGACTACTGTGTATCCCAGGAGACCGTGAGACACGTTCAACATGGCTACTGTGTATCCCAGGAGACACTGAGACACGTTAAACATGACTACTGTGTATCCCAGGAGACCGTGAGACACATTCAACATGACTACTGTGTATCCCAGGAGACACTGAGACACGTTCAACATGACTACTGTGTATCCCAGGAGACCGTGAGACACATTCAACATGACTACTGTGTATGCCAGGAGACCGTGAGACACGTTCAACATGACTACTGTGTATCCCAGGAGACCGTGAGACACGTTCAACATGGGTACTGTGTATCCCAGGAGACCGTGAGACACATTCAACATGACTACTGTGTATCCCAGGAGACACTGAGACGCATTCAACATGGCTACTGTGTATCCCAGGAGACCGTGAGACACATTCAACATGGCTACTGTGTATCCCAGGAGACCGTGAGACACATTCAACATGACTACTGTGTATCCCAGGAGACCGTGAGACACGTTCAACATGGCTACTGTGTATCCCAGGAGACCGTGAGACACATTCAACATGGCTACTGTGTATCCCAGGAGACCGTGAGACACATTCAACATGGCTACTGTGTATCCCAGGAGACCGTGAGACACATTCAACATGACTACTGTGTATCCCAGGAGACCGGGAGACACATTCAAGATGGCTACTGTGTATCCCATGAGACCGTGAGACACGTTCAACATGACTACTGTGTATCCCAGGAGACCGGGAGACACATTCAACATGGCTACTGTGTATCCCAGGAGACCGTGAGACACGTTCAACATGACTACTGTGTATCCCAGGAGACCGGGAGACACATTCAACATGGCTACTGTGTATCCAAGGAGACCGTGAGACACGTTCAACATGGCTACTGTGTATCCCAGGAGACCGGGAGACACATTCAACATGGCTACTGTGTATCCTAGGAGACACTGAGACACGTTCAACATGACTACTGTGTATCCCAGGAGACCGGGAGACACATTCAACATGGCTACTGTGTATCCAAGGAGACCGTGAGACACATTCAACATGACTACTGTGTATCCCAGGAGACCGGGAGACACATTCAACATGGCTACTGTGTATCCCAGGAGACCGTGAGACACGTTCAACATGACTACTGTGTATCCCAGGAGACCGGGAGACACATTCAACATGGCTACTGTGTATCCAAGGAGACCGTGAGACACATTCAACATGACTACTGTGTATCCCAGGAGACCGTGAGACACGTTCAACATGACTACTGTGTATCCCAGGAGACACTGAGACACGTTCAACATGACTACTGTGTATCCCAGGAGACCGTGAGACACATTCAACATGACTACTGTGTATGCCAGGAGACCGTGAGACACGTTCAACATGACTACTGTGTATCCCAGGAGACCGTGAGACACGTTCAACATGGGTACTGTGTATCCCAGGAGACCGTGAGACACATTCAACATGGCTACTGTGTATCCCAGGAGACCGTGAGACACATTCAATATGGCTACTGTGTATCCCAGGAGACCGTGAGACAAGTTCAACATGGCTACTGTGTATCCCAGGAGACCGTGAGACACGTTCAACATGACTACTGTGTATCCCAGGAGACCGTGAGACACATTCAACATGGCTACTGTGTATCCCAGGAGACCGTGAGACACGTTCAACATGACTACTGTGTATCCCAGGAGACCGGGAGACACATTCAACATGGCTACTGTGTATCCACGGAGACCATGAGACACGTTCAACATGACTACTGTGTATCCCAGGAGACCGTGAGACACATTCAACATGGCTACTGTGTATCCAAGGAGACCGTCAGACACATTCAACATGACTACTGTGTATCCCAGGAGACCGTGAGACACGTTCAACAATGCTACTGTGTATCCCAGGAGACCGTGAGACACATTCAACATGACTACTGTGTATCCCAGGAGACCGTGAGACACGTTCAACATGACTACTGTGTATCCCAGGAGACACTGAGACGCATTCAACATGACTACTGTGTATCCCAGGAGACCGTGAGACACATTCAACATGGCTACTGTGTATCCCAGGAGACCGTGAGACACATTCAACATGACTACTGTGTATCCCAGGAGACCGTGAGACACGTTCAACATGGCTACTGTGTATCCCAGGAGACCGTGAGACACATTCAACATGACTACTGTGTATCCCAGGAGACACTGAGACACGTTCAACATGACTACTGTGTATCCCAGGAGACCGTGAGACACATTCAACATGACTACTGTGTATGCCAGGAGACCGTGAGACACGTTCAACATGACTACTGTGTATCCCAGGAGACCGTGAGACACGTTCAACATGACTACTGTGTATCCCAGGAGACACTGAGACGCATTCAACATGGCTACTGTGTATCCCAGGAGACCGTGAGACACATTCAACATGACTACTGTGTATCCCAGGAGACACTGAGACACATTCAACATGGCTACTGTGTATCCCAGGAGACCGTGAGACACATTCAACATGACTACTGTGTATCTCAGGAGACCGTGAGACACATTCAACATGGCTACTGTGTATCCCAGGAGACACTGAGACACATTCAACATGACTACTGTGTATCCCAGTAGACCGTGAGACACATTCAACATGGCTACTGTGTATCCCCGGAGACACTGAGACACATTCAACATGGCTACTGTGTATCCCAGGAGACCGTGAGACACGTTCAACATGACTACTGTGTATCCCAGGAACCGTGAGACACGTTCAACATGGCTACTGTGTATCCCAGGAGACCGTGAGACACATTCAACATGACTACTGTGTATCCCAGGAGACCGTGAGACAGGTTCAACATGACTACTGTGTATCCCAGGAGACACTGAGACACATTCAACATGGCTACTGTGTATCCCAGGAGACCGGGAGACACATTCAACATGGCTACTGTGTATCCCAGGAGACCGGGAGACACATTCAACATGACTACTGTGTATCTAAGGAGACCGTGAGACACATTCAACATGGCTACTGTGTATCCCAGGAGACACTGAGACACGTTCAACATGGCTACTGTGTATCCCAGGAGACAATGAGACACATTCAACATGGCTACTGTGTATCCCAGGAGACACTGAGACACATTCAACATGGCTACTGTGTATCCCAGGAGACACTGAGACACATTCAACATGGCTACTGTGTATCCCAGGAGACACTGAGACACATTCAACATTGCTACTGTGTATCCCAGGAGACACTGAGACACATTCAACATGGCTACTGTGTATCCCAGGAGACACTGAGATACCTTCAACATGGCTACTGTGTATCCCAGGAGACCGTGAAACAGGTTCAACATGGCTACTGTGTATCCCAGGAGACACTGAGACACATTCAACATGGCTACTGTGTATCCCAGGAGACACTGAGATACCTTCAACATGGCTACTGTGTATCCCAGGAGACCGTGAAACAGGTTCAACATGGCTACTGTGTATCCCAGGAGACACTGAGACACATTCAACATGGCTACTGTGTATCCCAGGAGACACTGAGACACATTCAACATGGCTACTGTGTATCCCAGGAGACACTGAGATACCTTCAACATGGCTACTGTGTATCCCAGGAGACACTGAGACACATTCAACATGGTTACTGTGTATCCCAGGAGACCGTGAGACACATTCAACATGGCTACTGTGTATCCCAGGAGACACTGAGACACATCCTTCGCGTAATTGATCCAGTGGGAGTTGAACTGCGTCGTCGACGACGTCTTACGAGGCGCCTATTGTCTAATCCTCGACCAACTGTCCCGTGGCGTGTGTACGGCCTGTGTGTACGGCCTGTGTGTATGGCCTGCGTGTTCGGCCAGTGTGTACGGCCTGTGTGTACGTGGTGCAATTGATGGATTCTCCAGACATGTCATTTGGTTGCACGTTTACTACCAACAGTGATCTAGTCGTTATTGGCGGCTACTTCGCGGACGCCGTCAAGTTACGAATGGGTTGCCCTAAACTGATCTGTGCTGACCTTGGAACAGAGAACGCACACCTAAGACAAATGCAAGTTTTTATGAGAGAAGATCATGGTGATGCATTTGCACAGTGTTCATTCATTTATGGCTCCAGTCACCATAATCAGATAATTGAGAGTTGGTGGTCATTCCTTCGTAAACACTGCACACAACATTGGATGAACATCTTCCAAGACTTGAAGGATACCAGTATGTACACAGGGGACTTCTTGGACAAGAACTTGAGTCAATTTTGTTTCATGAAATTAATACAGGTGTAGTCTATGTAGTCTATGCAACTCACACCTACCATCTATTAAGTACCCATGTCAACATCGGCTATTCTTTGTTACAAATGACAACATATAAAACAAACATTAATTGGTACAACTGTGTGCGCGCATGTGTGCGTTTGTGTGTGTGTGCGCGCGCATGTGTGTGTGTGTGTGTGTGTGTGTGTGTGTGTGTGTGTGTGTGTGTGTGTGTGTGTGTGTGTGTGTGTGTGTGTGTGTGTGTGTGTGTGTGTGTGTGTGTGTGTGTGTGTGTGTGTGTGTGTGTGTGTGTGTGTGTGTGTGTGTGTGTGTGTGTGTGTGCGTGTGATTCCACGATTCTACCACACCTATCACCACACCGAAGTCATACTTTTGGATGTTATTTATTTTAGTATGCATGCCTATGGTACGTTATGATCGTATCTTCATAAATTGTTATTGAGAATCTTTAATGCATTTTCCCCCACTAAATTAATATGTCTCTATCTTTCTCTCTCTTCTAGGAAGGACTTGATAATATGGTCCATATTTGGAACACCCACGTTATCAGACCATCACGAAACCAAGAGACTCCAAGTGGAAAGCCAATAGTTATGTATCACCTACCGCATACTTACGGTGTTCAGAACGAACTCCGTGCAGTCAACGAGCAACGCATCGTCGCCTGCCAAGAGGAATGTGTACGCAAAAGTTTCATTCCTTGTGACGAAACTGTGTTTCAGTTGTGCTGTTTGATAGTGCAGAAACATTTCTGGAATGTTCCTTCTTCTCTCATGGAAGGAATGGGATTATATAAAGGTCTAAGGAATTAAATACGGGCGAATGTGTAGATATTAAAATGTACGCGTACTACTATGTGTTTACAGTATTAGCATTGCTTAAGCCTAAGCTGCACGCGCAAAGAACGCAGACGTAGCACGGGCAGCTAGCTACCTGTACACGTACACGTACACGTACACGTACACGTACACGTACACGTACACGTACACGTACACGTACACGTACACGTACACGTACACGTACACGTACACGTACACGTACACGTACACGTACACGTACACGTACACGTACACGTACACATTTCGCGTGCTGAACCTCTGTTATTAAGTTGTTTAAAGGCGACGTACGTCAATTTAAAATTGTCATAAAATAACACACGTTGGTTCGTATATCGGAGCACATGATGATACATGATGATCGGAGCACATGATGATACATGATGATCGGAGCACATGATGATCGGAGCACATGACGATACATGATGATCGGAGCACATGATGATACATGATGATCGGAGCACATGATGATACATGATGATCGTAGCACATGATGATACATGATGATCGGAGCACATGACGATACATGATGATCGGAGCACATGATGATACATGATGATCGGAGCACATGACGATACATGATGATCGGAGCACATGATGATACATGATGATCGGAGCACATGACGATACATGATGATCGGAGCACATGACGATACATGATGATCGGAGCACATGACGATACATGATGATCGGAGCACATGACTATACATGATGATCGGAGCACATGATGATACATGATGATCGGAGCACATGATGATACATGATGATCGGAGCACATGATGATACATGATGATCGGAGCACATGATGATACATGATGATCGGAGCACATGATGATACATGATGATCGGAGCACATGATGATCGGAGCACATGATGATACATGATGATCGGAGCACATGATGATACATGATGATCGGAGCACATGATGATACATGATGATCGGAGCACATGATGATACACCTAATTATTCACGTTTGTGTTTAAGCAACGTTCATGTCTATGTACATTTGTTATTGTTTGTGGTATTACTCAGACTTTTAGAATTGTATTCTGTACATTGTGTTTATGAAATTGTAAGGGTCATTTATTATAATTGCTTCGTTTTTAAAGATGTCCTTAGACATCAGACAAATAAGGGATGGTAGTATAAGTTTATAAAGTCCTAAACACTGAACGTGTTGTCGACGTTGTGAACGTATGCGACATAACGTGGGTCAGTTAAGGTCCGGCGATAGCGGTTGTTTATGTTTACGCGTGTGGCCGGTTTTCATACACGACCGAAGATCGGTGATTTTGTTTTGTTCATCATCTTGTTGCGTACTGGCGGACTCGAAACATATTCTTTCGACGACTTCAACAAAAGTACACACTTTTTTTATTAAGTAGGCTGAGGATATTACTTAAACTATTCACACATTACACATTTGGACATCAAAGAACCGGACTCGCGATGGGCTGAATCGGTTGATTAAGGAGCTTTAAATTATCTAAACTTTATAGCCATGTTTGAAGTTATTTTCCCCGTGCAACAACGGAACACGAAAACATGCCAATCGATATTAAATCAGCGGATGTGTCAACTCGTTCTAGAGTCGCATGCATGCATGCGAATTGGGAAAAAACGTTTAACAGAAAACTGAAATGAAATACAATAAATGTAAGGATGCACAGTGTAGTCAAGCACATAGGCTGGAATTTGTATAATGTATAAAGTGATAAACTAGTCCCCTGCATGAAAAGAGTATATTATTTTCACAAAACGTGCATAGTATACAGAAGCCGACGGAGGTGGCTATGCATGCCTGATGGAGGCAGAGAATGAAAATGAAAAACATATATATCTTCATCGCTCGACTGTGTCAAGAGGTATGCAGCAAATCGTGGGCACTCTCGGCCAGATATGTGTGTGTGTGTGTGTGTGTGTGTGTGTGTGTGTGTGTGTGTGTGTGTGTGTGTGTGTGTGTGTGTTTGTGTGTGTGTGTGTGTGTGTGTGTGTGTGTGTGTGTGTGTGTGTGTGTGTGTGTGTGTGTGTGTGTGTGTGTGTGTGTGTGTGTGTGTGTGTGTGTGTGTGTGTGTGTGTGTGTGTGTGTGTGTGTGTACGTTCAAGGGTAAGAAATAAAGTGGAATTCAGGCAACTTGGAAAACATCCAGTTCTGTCTCGATTGGTATGTTATCATGACTCCTTGCCACACATACATACATACATACATACATACCTACATACATACATACTTACATACATACATACATACATACATACATACATACATACATACATACATACATACATACATACATAAATACATACATACATACATACATACATACATACATACATACATACATACATACATACATACATACATACATACATAAATACATACATACATACATACATACATGCATGCATGTGAGAACATGACTAAACACTTGTAGCAACAATCATGAAAAACAACAACAGGAAACATGATTTATCCCAACAACGTGATCAAAGGAACGATAAATTAACACTGACGTTCTTGTGAAATTCGTATCTATGTAGCTATCTCCGCGGTAATCTCTCCAGCTATCGATTGCCACCGCCCAATGGCTATGTCGAAATTTCGACTTAGTAAGTCGAAAGCTATTTTTTTCTATACATGGCAGCAATACGCTTCCGTAATCAACAAATGAGATGTCCTGTTGGAAAGCAGTTTGGCTATGTGTGAACTAGCATTCAAATATATCAAAACGGTGTCTACTTTTACCTAAGACCCAATTATACATTTTGAGAAGCAGCCTTAGTGATGAAAATTGCAATCTAAAAACAGCTCCCTAAAATGTTGCAATTTCAATGCAGATTTTACTGTCAATGTGAGAGCAAACGTGTCGTGAATTAATTACTTTCAGGGAATTCCTTGATACTTTATGTCCTTACATATATTTTTTTGTGTGTGCGTGCGTGCGTGCGTGCAAGGGAATAAGAAAACAGGGAATTATGCTATTTTCTTGACACCGAAAGTAACTTCTGGCACGGGGATACTTCTGGCACGGGGATACTTCTGGCACGGGGATACTTCTGGCACGGGGATACTTCTGGCACGAGGATACTTTCGGCTACATCGGTTTCCTGTGTATCACGGAGTAGTTTGGTAGCTAACACATAACATAAAGTTTAGTTGTAGCTTTAGTTGTAACTTGTGTTGATAGACTACCTAATCTTGTTGATGTGTTGTTACTGTTATAACTATTTCTCTTAAGGTTAATTGTTAATTGTTATTATTGTTATTATTATTATTAATTGTTGTTATTATTATAACTATTTCTCTTAAGGTTAATTGCATTTACTGTGTAGGTTGCTGGTCATATTACTGATAGTTAAGTTGTTAAAATATAAAATTTACCCAAGATACAGGGGTCACGTGTGGTCAGGGGGAGGGGCACTGTCCTAGTGGGCCAGGCATGATCCCGCAGTCAACAAGACAACAACAACCCTGTTTTGGAGGTGTCATGCCCGAGTATTTGATACGACATGCGTTAATGAGCCTCGTGCATTGAAATAGCATAGTGTTGGGGTTTTCGTTTTTTTTATTTTCATATATTTTTTCTAGGCTTAACATATAAGACCACAATAAAGAACTATAGAAGACTGGCGACACGTCACACGTGCTTCAGAATGTCAGACGGATTAGCGTCAGGTACTAAATGTAGACCGGTGTCAACTACCGGTGTAGTGTAGTGCTATACAGCGCAGCCCCAGGACTAAGGGATATTTAACGAGTCAGACTTAATGTTGTTGTGATGCGTCGTGTTTGCGGAAGCGGTTTTAACCACATTGTTTACGTCACGGATGGATGGTTGGCCTTGGCCTAAATCTCTGTCGGAGGTTTGGGCCGGTGTGACCAATCAGTGCGCGTTGTTCGAGGGTGTGCCGCCGCCTGGCGATGGATTAGCTGATGCAATATACGAAGATGACGCATTTCGCTTTGTTTACTTCTAACTAAGTTCGCCAAGTCGACTGGCTGCTGCGATGTGGACGTCTTCCGGTCGATTGGCGGCGACCAGCCCATGAAACACTTGCCTGCACCGTTCCAGGTTCGTGCCACAGACGTTGAGCGTTTTTATAAACCTAGCGTATTTGATGCTGGGGTTAGACTCGGAAGCCGTGCTCAGCGGAGCGTGTCTGCGGGGGAGTGTTAAGTCCGTCATAAACATACCGATTCTTCAATTCAATTTAGTCGTTATGTGTATGTTCTCCACCAACAGTTGGCAACACTTTTGTGGACATCTAACAAATTGGCCGGCCGACTGTCGACCGATGGGTAGTTGCCTTATTTGTCTGCAGACAAACTGTTGGCGACTAAAAGTCGGTATGTGTATGGGGGGAGGGGGGCTTTATTGTGGCAACTGTAGCAGCGCAATCTTGCTTATACACTAATGAGAAATGGACTACGTCTTGTCTTGTGAGATTATAAAAAAGACAAAGTAATTCTTTCTCAACACCGCGTTCGTTACAACCTCGGTTTTTAAAAACGTTTACGTGGTGTCGTCTAAGTAAGTCTACACATATCAGCTACATATGTAGGCATGCAAATAAAAAAACTGGTTTAGAATTGCACCAAGTTCAGTGACAACAACAACTAACATAGGTAAAATAATATTTATGTTGTAATCACTAGACTTGTTGACTCGGTTCGTAGGGGCTGACACGACTTGACATTCAGACAGATGATCCGAGACTGGTAACCACCGACAAATCAGTCAGCACAAGGAGGATTCAGTGCAGAATAAAATGTTTCTAAATACCGTTAATCAGCAACTCAAAGCCACAAGACGGCGCCAACACTAGGGCTAATGCAATAATTCAGTAGTTCGTGTTTTGGTGTTAACTGAGTGTGGACGTTGGCATGCGTTTGATCTTGTCACCAGAGCGACTGCGGATACGTAGTCGTCACTGTTACAGAAGTACTTTCCTGTAAGTATGAACAATTCAAACTGGAAACGCTCTTAGCTTTTAAAATGAATGTCGGTTAGTTATTGTAAAGCTTTACAGGCATGGACATAACGAACGTACAGGCATGAACATAACGAACGTACAGGCATGGACATAACGAACGTACAGGCATGGACATAACGAAAGTACTGCTTGGACAGAACATACTCAATGCGCAGTGGTGGCCTGGCTTGATGATTGTGAACTGCTGATCTCCTTGTAGGTACTGGTCAAAGTGCTCGAAGGCCCATACTACACACTGAGCTTCGTGTTCAGTTTGACTATAGCAGCTTTCAACGTCTGAGAGGGAACGGCTTGTCTTGGATCAGTATGCTGCCTGTCGGGCTTGCATCGACTGTCAGCGATGTCGTTTTCTTTACATCAAAGTAGGCAGCACAGGTATCTTCGATGAGCAGGTCTCTGAGCGCGATAAACGCGACAATAGCCAGTCGACATCCTTCTTAGTGAGGCGTCTCAGGGGTTCGCTGATGATGGCAAAGTCTTTGATGAATTTCGATAAGTAGTTCATCATACCCAGGAAACTCCTCTGCCACATTTGATGGAGGCAGCAACACCTTGTTTGGGTCAGGCGACACGCCGGTTTTGCTGAATATCATTCCGTAGTATTTGACGGCAGGTTCACCTTACACTTGTCCAAGTTGAGTGTGAGGCCGTTTGTGTGCAATGCGTCAAAAGTATCAGCCAGTGCTTTATCGTGCATCTCCTGGGCGTTTTCTCCTTCCCGTAGATGATGATGTCATCATTGATGTGCCTTGTCGACTCAACGTGGCTTATCACATTTCTGACGTGTTCCTGGAATATTTCACTTGCTGACGATATCCCAAAGTTCAGTGTTTTGTACCTGCAGAGGCCACTGTGTGTTCTGAATGTGGAGATATATCTGGATGTGAAGGTGAAGCTCCAGCTGGTGGTAGCCACTGGACAGATCTAGTTTGCTAAATACTGTTGCGCCATTTAGGTCATGTATGGGTGCACCATTTAGGTCATGCATGGGTGCACCATTTAGGTCATGTATGGGTGCACCATTTAGGTCATGTATGGGTGCACCATTTAGGTCATGTATTGGTGCAACATTTAGGTCATGTATGGGTGCACCATTTAGGTCATGTATGGGTGCACCATTTAGGTCATGTATGGGTGCACCATTTAGGTCATGTATGGGTTCATCTAATGTTGGCATGTTAAGGCGCCTTGTTAGACTTGCGCATGTCGATGCACAGTCGTATGGAACCGTCCTTCTTTGGAGGGGTGATAATAGGGGACACCCAAGGCGTAGGTTCGCTAACGGGCACCTCCTCGATTGTGTCCTCTCTGAGAAGTCGCAGTTCCTCCTCCTTGATCTTTGGTCTCATGTCGAAGGGAATTTTCCTGTTTGTAATCGTGACAGGCCGTACAGATTCATCAATGTATAGTTTGACCTGCACTCCCTTCAGTTTCCCAATGCCCTTCATGAGCCCAAGGTACTTGTCTTCCCAACTGGAGCCGATTTTGTTGACAATGTTCACGAGCCCTAACTCCTGTGCTGAAACCGATCAAAGAGCCCTGAGCGCCTTTTATCACGTGGAACTGATGACACTGAACGGTAGACTTTGACTCCAGGGTTACGTCACACACCCCCAGAACGTGTAGTGGTGTGCCGCCGCCATATGGCATGATTCTCGGCCCTCTGTGTCTCATCAAAGCCGGTTTTTGATTCATCTCATATGTTCGTTCATCCATCACGTTTACTGACGCTCCTGTGTCGATCATCTTTGCGTTGTTTACGGCGATCACAGTCATTGGTGATTTTCTTGCAGTCGTTTTATTCGTTGACAGATTGTGCATCTCCCGTGCATATTCATCTTCGCTCGAGTCGCCAAGTGGATGTTGTGTGCGCGAGTCTGGTTCGATTTGATTTGGTTTGCCACAGAAGTTGCAGGTCCATTTGCTGGACATATTCCGTCAGCATGACTCTGTTGGCAGGGTGTTCCATTTGGTTGTTTTTGTTGGCGGTTTTGCACACTTGTTTGAACTGGTTGATTTCTGCGCCATTTTGTTTTGGTGCTGGGATAGTTGTCGAAACTTCCCTTGTTAGATTCAACGTATCTGGATTTACCGACTTTGTTTATCGCTTCTTGACGAATGACCTTACTTTGTGACCTTGCATGTTCTGCAGCTTTGCACATATCGATTGTCATCTCTAGCGATGTTACTCTGCTTTAGAAGAGCCTCTTGGACTTCACGGTCGTATACACCCAGGATGATTCTGTCGCGTAGTGTTGACTTTCTGCACGCATCACAGAAATCGCAGGATTTGATAAGCACCCTGGTGGCTGTTTCAAATGTCTCACTGTGTTGTTGATTTCTGTTATGAGACACAAATCTCTCACAACATTCGTTGGTCTCCCCAACCGCAAAGCTGTCAAATTTGGCCAAGATTTCATCCACCGATCGTGAGTCTTCTTCTGTCTCGAACGTAAACCCATTGTATATCTTCAACGCGGCATCTGCAATCGTGTGCAGTAGTAATGCGACCTGATAATCCGTCGACTGTTTCTGGAGTTGCGTTATTGTAGCATAGTTCTTCCACTTTTGTTTGAATAGCTTCCAGTTATCTGCAGGGCTAAAGTCAAGATCTACTGGAGTTGCGTTATTGTAGCATAGTTCTTCCACTTTTGTTTCGATAGCTTCCAGTTATCTGCAGGGCTAAAGTCAAGATCTACCGGTGCCGGTGGACGTGTCCCGTGTACGGGTGGCATTGCTGTATATAGGTGCCTTGGTTATCGTCGGACATTTCTAAATAGCCTATTAAGCTATTTATGCGACGTGTGGCTAAGATCAGCGTTTGTTACCTCCCATAATCAGTATAAAGTTAAACGCAAAATAAGACACATGCGCGTAAATTGCAGCATATAACGCATTCTTCAGGAAAAGTACCGTGTTTTTATTCAGCATGTAGATGTTTTATACATCAAAAATATATTACTAAAACAGCATCACACCCAGACATCACTCAATATTAATACGTGCAATCATCACCATTTATTTAATTTACAATAACTTCAACTTATAAAATTTTACTAGTTGCAGAACACACGCACGCACGCACGCACGCACGCACGCACGCACGCACGCACGCACGCACGCACGCACGCACGCACGCACGCACGCACGCACGCAAATATAACAATACTAAGTACACTTATATAGCGCATATGCTTAAAATACATAGTTTATGAAATTAATGAGTTAAATAACATGTCATTGGGTTGCACGTTTACTACCAACAGTGATCTAGTCGTTATTGGCGGCTACTTCGCGGACGCCGTCAAGTTACGAATGGGTTGCCCTAAACTGATCTGTGCTGACCTTGGAACAGAGAACGCACACCTAAGACAAATGCAAGTTTTTATGAGAGAAGATCATGGTGATGCATTTGCACAGTGTTCATTCATTTATGGCTCCAGTCACCATAATCAGAGAATTGAGAGTTGGTGGTCATTCCTTCGTAAACACTGCACACAACATTGGATGAACATCTTCCAAGACTTGAAGGATACCAGTATGTACACAGGGGACTTCTTGGACAAGAACTTGAGTCAATTTTGTTTCATGAAATTGATACAGGTGATTATACTCTATGTAGTCTATGTAACTCACACCTACCATCTATTACGTACCATGTCAACATCTATGTAACTCACACCTACCATCTATTACGTATCATGTCAACATCTATGTAACTCACACCTGCCATCTATTACGTACCATGTCAACATCTATGTAACTCACACCTACCATCTATTACGTACCATGTCAACATCTATGTAACTCACACCTGCCATCTATTACGTACCATGTCAACATCTATGTAACTCACACCTGCCATCTATTACGTACCCTGTCAACATCTATGTAACTCACACCTGCCATCTATTACGTACCCTGTCAACATCTATGTAACTCACACCTGCCACCTATTACGTACCATGTCAACATCTATGTAACTCACACCTGCCACCTATTACGTACCATGTCAACATCTATGTAACTCACACCTGCCATCTATTACGTACCATGTCAACATCTATGTAACTCACACCTGCCATCTATTACGTACCATGTCAACATCTATGTAACTCACACCTGCCATCTATTACGTACCCTGTCAACATCTATGTAACTCACACCTGCCATCTATTACGTACCCTGTCAATATCTATGTAACTCACACCTGCCATCTATTACGTACCATGTCAACATCTATGTAACTCACACCTACCATCTATTACGTACCATGTCAACATCTATGTAACTCACACCTGCCACCTATTACGTACCATGTCAACATCTATGTAACTCACACCTGCCACCTATTACGTACCATGTCAACATCTATGTAACTCACACCTGCCATCTATTACGTACCATGTCAACATCTATGTAACTCACACCTACCATCTATTACGTACCATGTCAACATCTATGTAACTCACACCTGCCACCTATTACGTACCATGTCAACATCTATGTAACTCACACCTGCCACCTATTACGTACCATGTCAACATCTATGTAACTCACACCTGCCATCTATTACGTACCATGTCAACATCTATGTAACTCACACCTGCCATCTATTACGTACCCTGTCAACATCTATGTAACTCACACCTGCCATATATTACGTACCCTGTCAATATCTATGTAACTCACACCTGCCACCTATTACGTACCATGTCAACATCTATGTAACTCACACCTACCACCTATTACGTACCATTTCAACATCTATGTAACTCACACCTGCCATCTATTACGTACCCTGTCAACATCTATGTAACTCACACCTGCCACCTATTACGTACCATGTCAACATATATGTAACTCACACCTGCCATCTATTACGTACCATGTCAACATCTATGTAACTCACACCTACCATCTATTACGTACCATGTCAACATCTATGTAACTCACACCTGCCATCTATTACGTACCCTGTCAACATCTATGTAACTCACACCTGCCATCTATTACGTACCCTGTCAACATCTATGTAACTCACACCTACCACCTATTACGTACCATGTCAACATCTATGTAACTCACACCTGCCATCTATTACGTACCCTGTCAACATCTATGTAACTCACACCTGCCATCTATTACGTACCCATGTCAACATCGGCTATTCTTTGTTACAAATGACAACATATAAAACAAACATTAATTGGTACAACTGTGTATGTGTGTGTGTGTGTGTGTGTGTGTGTGTGTGTGTGTGTGTGTGTGTGTGTGTGTGTGTGTGTGTGTGTGTGTGTGTGTGTGTGTGTGTGTGTGTGTGTGTGTGTGTGTGTGTGTGTGTGTGTGTGTGTGTGTGTGTGTGTGTGTGTGTGTGTGTGTGTGTGTGTGTGTGTGTGTGTGTGTGTGTGTGTGTGTGTGTGTGTGTGTGTGTGTGTGTGTGTGTGTGTGTGTGTGTGTGTGTGTGTGTGTGTGTGTGTGTGTGTGTGTGTGTGTGTGTGTGTGTGTGTGTGTGTGTGTGTGTGTGTGTGTGTGTGTGTGTGTGTGTGTGTGTGTGTGTGTGTGTGTGTGTGTGTGTGTGTGTGTGTAAATAATTATATATATAAAATATATATATATATATATATATATATATATATAACACAAAATGATGATACTATGAATAGAACTAATTATCTAAGAATATGACATGTCATATATAGCACACAGAAAAAATACAAGGAATACTGAAACATATACATAATTACACGCAATGAGGCATGCACGCACGCACGCACGCACGCACGCACGCACGCACGCACGCACGCACGCACGCACGCACGCACGCACGCACGCACGCACGCACGCACGCACGCACGCACGCACGCACGCACGCACGCACTCACAATTAAAACACAGAAATACATAATTGTAATATCAGCGCCACCGCACGGAGTTTCGATGAAACTGAACGACGCCTTGTCATATGCATCGATTTTACGGTAGCCTTGGGCGCTACGCGTAGGCGCCGTAGGAGAGGGCGATATTTTGGTTTAATTCTTTTGCGAATTTTGATCGTTTTGAGAAAGTAAATGTGTTCGTTCTTGGTGTTAATTGAACGTGGACATTGAAAGGCGAGTGTCGTAGATTAGTGTGTTCGTTCTTGGTGTTAACTGAGTGTAGACATTGAAAGGCGAGTGTCGTTGATTAGTGTGTTCGTTCTTGGTGTTAACTGAGTGTAGACATTGAAAGGCGAGTGTCGTTGATTAGTGTGTTCATTCTTGGTGTTAACTGAGTGTAGACATTGAAAGGCGAGTGTCGTTGATTAGTGTATTCGTTCTTGGTGTTAACTGAGTGTGGACATTGAAAGGCGAGTGTCGTTGATTAGTGTGTTCGTTTTTGGTGTTAACTGAGTGTAGACATTGAAAGGCGAGTGTCGTTGATTAGTGTGTTCGTTCTTGGTGTTAACTGAATGTAGACATTGAAAGGCGAGTGTCGTAGATTAGTGTGTTCGTTCTTTGTGTTAACTGAGTGTAGACATTGAAAGGCGAGTGTCGTTGATTAGTGTGTTCGTTCTTGGTGTTAACTGAGTGTAGACATTGAAAGGCGAGTGTCGTTGATTAGTGTGTTCGTTCTTGGTGTTAACTGAGTGTAGACATTGAAAGGCGAGTGTCGTTGATTAGTGTGTTCATTCTTGGTGTTAACTGAGTGTAGACATTGAAAGGCGAGTGTCGTTGATTAGTGTATTCGTTCTTGGTGTTAACTGAGTGTGGACATTGAAAGGCGAGTGTCGTTGATTAGTGTGTTCGTTCTTGGTGTTAACTGAGTGTAGACATTGAAAGGCGAGTGTCGTTGATTAGTGTGTTCGTTCTTGGTGTTAACTGAATGTAGACATTGAAAGGCGAGTGTCGTTGATTATTGTGTTCGTTCTTGGTGTTAATTGAGTGTGGACATTGAAAGGCGAGTGTCGTTGATTAGTGTGTTCGTTCTTGGTGTTAACTGAGTGTGGACATTGAAAGGCGAGTGTCGTTCATTTGTGTTCATTCTTGGTGTTAACTGAGTGTAGACATTGAAAGGCGAGTGTCGTTGATTAGTGTATTCGTTCTTGGTGTTAACTGAGTGTGGACATTGAAAGGCGAGTGTCGTTGATTAGTGTGTTCGTTCTTGGTGTTAACTGAGTGTAGACATTGAAAGGCGAGTGTCGTTGATTAGTGTGTTCGTTCTTGGTGTTAACTGAATGTAGACATTGAAAGGCGAGTGTCGTAGATTAGTGTGTTCGTTCTTGGTGTTAACTGAGTGTAGACATTGAAAGGCGAGTGTCGTTGATTAGTGTGTTCGTTCTTGGTGTTAACTGAGTGTGGACATTGAAAGGCGAGTGTCGTAGATTAGTGTGTTCGTTCTTGGTGTTAACTGAGTGTGGACATTGAAAGGCGAGTGTCATTGATTAGTGTGTTCGTTCTTGGTGTTAACTGAGTGTAGACATTGAAAGGCGAGTGTCGTTGATTATTGTGTTCGTTCTTGGTGTTAATTGAGTGTGGACATTGAAAGGCGAGTGTCGTTGATTAGTGTGTTCGTTCTTGGTGTTAACTGAGTGTGGACATTGAAAGGCGAGTGTCGTTGATTAGTGTGTTCGTTCTTGGTGTTAACTGAGTGTAGACATTGAAAGGCGAGTGTCGTTGATTAGTGTGTTCGTTCTTGGTGTTAACTGAGTGTAGACATTGAAAGGCGAGTGTCGTTGATTAGTGTGTTCGTTCTTGGTGTTAACTGAGTGTAGACATTGAAAGGCGAGTGTCGTTGATTAGTGTGTTCGTTCTTGGTGTTAATTGAGTGTGGACATTGAAAGGCGAGTGTCGTTGATTAGTGTGTTCGTTCTTGGTGTTAACTGAGTGTGGACATTGAAAGGCGAGTGTCGTTCATTTGTGTTCGTTCTTGGTGTTAACTGAGTGTAGACATTGAAAGGCGAGTGTCGTTGATTAGTGTGTTCGTTCTTGGTGTTAACTGAGTGTGGACATTGAAAGGCGAGTGTCGTTGATTAGTGTGTTCGTTCTTGGTGTTAACTGAGTGTAGACATTGAAAGGCGAGTGTCGTTGATTAGTGTGTTAAGGTGAGATTAGTGTGTTCGTTCTTACCGATGTTTTACTCCGCAGGGCGTGCACAGACGCTAGACAGCGCGCGTCTCTGCACGAATCTTGCTCTTCGTGCGCGTGCTTCTTCACTCTTCGTGCGCGTGCTTCTTCACTCTTCGTGCGCGTGCTTCTTCACTCTTCGTGCGCGTGCTTCTTCACTCTTCGTGCGCGTGCTTCTTCACTCTTCGTGCGCGTGCTTCTTCACTCTTCGTGCGCGTGCTTCTTCACTCTTCGTGCGCGTGCTTCTTCACTCTTCGTGCGCGTGCTTCTTCACTCTTCGTGCGCGTGCTTCTTCACTCTTCGTGCGCGTGCTTCTTCACTCTTCGTGCGCGTGCTTCTTCACTCTTCGTGCGCGTGCTTCTTCACTCTTCGTGCGCGTGCTTCTTCACTCTTCGTTCGCTTAAACTGAAGACTCTGTTTCAAATGTTCCTTTCGTCATTATCACAAATGTCAGTCTAGAAATAAGCATATTTCGGAAGTGGGTTAGGGTAAAAGGTTATTTCCCATACGGATTCCCTGAGACATCTTACAACTTTGATCATTAAACTATATGTCATCACATAATAATATGCATAATATATGTGATGGCATATAGTACTGTAATGCATTTGAAAATGCCTGTAGTGAGAATGTATTGTTCATTGAAATAAGACGAGAATTGATTCATCATTCGAACTACGAAATGATCACATCTAGTTCTGCAGGTATTGTGAGAGGTCGCTGCAGTAGTCTCGTGTTTGCACTCAAGATCCGCTTAAGTCAATCGTGTTATTGCTTTTTCCCAAGAAAACAACTCAGCCAGTTTGTACGAGTGCTTTTTTTATAAAAAAAAAAACTTAAATTCGACATGTTGAGAGATCTGACGTTGATCAACGGTGATTGAGAACAGACGTTTGTTTCTCTGCATATGTTCGTGTTTCTGGTGATCGAGTTTGTACAAAGGACTTAAGTAACTTGCACCCAGGTCACACCCGTGACAGCGCGGCGTGTGACCGCGCGACGTTACACAACAGGTTATGACTCAGCGCTGAATTGTGAATGCAGCTTCGCAATGTATCATAACAAACATTATGAATGAATCATCGTTGAGCGTCTTCAACGGCGCCTATACATTCTATGTATCTATGTATGTATTATGTAAGATCACGCACATTTATCGCCAGCACGCACGCACACGCACGTACACGTGTACTGGTAACTTTGCCCACATAATATCACCTCACGCAGCCACTTGTTATGTTTTGTGAACGAAACTTTAAACATATAATATACTATGTAGTATTCGGGGTTATGCCAAGTAGAGGTTAAACTTATACTATGTAGTATTCGGGGTTATGCCAAGTAGAGGTTAAACTTATACTATGTAGTATTCGGGGTTATGCCAAGTAGAGGTTAAACTTATACTATGTAGTATTCGGGGTTATGCCAAGTAGAGGTTAAACTTAAATTCAGGATTTGTTATCGTCGACGTGCGTTCAACTGCCAAAACGTGTTTAGGGCAAGTTGTTACAGTTGTATTAGGGCAAGTTGTTATAGTTGTATTAGGGCAAGTTGTTACAGTTGTATTAGGGCAAGTTGTTACAGTTGTATTAGGGCAAGTTGTTATAGTTGTATTAGGGCAAGTTGTTACAGTTGTATTAGGGCAAGTTGTTACAGTTGTATTAGGGCAAGTTGTTACAGTTGTATTAGGGCAACTTGTTACAGTTGTATTAGGGCAAGTTGTTACAACGGTAACTACGCTCGAGCGGCTCGCACATATGGCTTTGCCAGCGAGTTGTGTGCTGACAATTACTGATAGAGCTGAATTTATTTAACCACAGCGTGTGAACACCTTTTTCACATGTGAAGCCTATCGTATTAGTTTATAACCAGTACGGCGTGTCAACACTTTGTTTCACATGTGAAGCCTATCGTATTAGTTTATAACCAGTACAGCGTGTGAACACCTTTTTCACATGTGAAGCCTATCGTATTAGTTTATAACCAGTACGGCGTGTCAACACTTTGTTT
Organism: Lamellibrachia columna; assembly: GCA_963662155.1. Lineage (NCBI taxonomy): Eukaryota > Metazoa > Annelida > Polychaeta > Sabellida > Siboglinidae > Lamellibrachia > Lamellibrachia columna. The sequence continues at coordinate 652,133 of OY759262.1, forward strand.
CACATGTGAAGCCTATCGTATTAGTTTATAACCAGTACAGCGTGTGAACACCTTTTTCACATGTGAAGCCTATCGTATTAGTTTATAACCAGTACGGCGTGTGAACACCTTTTTCACATGTGAAGCCTATCGTATTAGTTTATAACCAGTACGGCGTGTGAACACCTTTTTCACATGTGAAGCCTATCGTATTAGTTTATAACCAGTACGGCGTGTCAACACTTTGTTTCACATGTGAAGCCTATCGTATTAGTTTATAACCAGTACAGCGTGTGAACACCTTTTTCACATGTGAAGCCTATCGTATTAGTTTATAACCAGTACGGCGTGTCAACACTTTGTTTCACATGTGAAGCCTATCGTATTAGTTTATAACCAGTACAGCGTGTGAACACCTTTTTCACATGTGAAGCCTATCGTATTAGTATATAACCAGTACAGCGTGTGAACACCTTTTTCACATGTGAAGCCTATCGTATTAGTTTATAACCAGTACAGCGTGTGAACACCTTTTTCACATGTGAAGCCTATCGTATTAGTTTATAACCAGTACAGCATGTGAACACTTCGTTTCACATGTGAAGCCTATCGTGTTAGTTTATAACCAGTACAGCGTGTGAACACTTCGTTTCACATGCGAAGCCTATCGTGTTAGTTTATAACCAGTACAGCGTGTGAACACTTCGTTTCACATGCGAAGCCTATCGTGTTAGTTTATAACCAGTACAGCGTGTGAACACTTCGTTTCACATGCGAAGCCTATCGTGTTAGTTTATAACCAGTACAGCGTGTGAACACTTCGTTTCACATGCGAAGCCTATCGTGTTAGTTTATAACCAGTACAGCATGTGAACACTTCGTTTCACATGCGAAGCCTATCGTGTTAGTTTATAACCAGTACAGCGTGTGAACACTTCGTTTCACATGCGAAGCCTATCGTGTTAGTTGATAACCAGTACAGCGTGTGAACACTTCGTTTCACATGCGAAGCCTATCGTGTTAGTTTATAACCAGTACAGCGTGTGAACACTTCGTTTCACATGCGAAGCCTATCGTGTTAGTTTATAACCAGTACAGCGTGTGAACACTTCGTTTCACATGCGAAGCCTATCGTGTTAGTTTATAACCAGTACAGCGTGTGAACACTTCGTTTCACATGCGAAGCCTATCGTGTTAGTTTATAACCAGTACAGCGTGTGAACACTTCTTTTCACATGCGAAGCCTATCGTGTTAGTTTATAACCAGTACAGCGTGTGAACACTTCGTTTCACATGCGAAGCCTATCGTGTTAGTTTATAACCAGTACAGCGTGTGAACACTTCGTTTCACATGCGAAGCCTATCGTGTTAGTTTATAACCAGTACAGCGTGTGAACACTTCGTTTCACATGCGAAGCCTATCGTGTTAGTTTATAACCAGTACAGCGTGTGAACACTTCGTTTCACATGCGAAGCCTATCGTGTTAGTTTATAACCAGTACAGCGTGTGAACACTTCGTTTCACATGCGAAGCCTATCGTGTTAGTTTATAACCAGTACAGCGTGTGAACACTTCGTTTCACATGCGAAGCCTATCATGCGCTTCGTTTCACATGTGAAGCCTATCGTATTAGTTTATAACCAGTACAGCGTGTGAACACTTCGTTTCACATGTGAAGCCTATCGTGTTAGTTTATAACCAGTACAGCGTGTGAACACTTCGTTTCACATGCGAAGCCTATCGTGTTAGTTTATAACCAGTACAGCGTGTGAACACTTCGTTTCACATGCGAAGCCTATCGTGTTAGTTTATAACCAGTACAGCATGTGAACACTTCGTTTCACATGCGAAGCCTATCGTGTTAGTTTATAACCAGTACAGCGTGTGAACACTTCGTTTCACATGCGAAGCCTATCGTGTTAGTTTATAACCAGTACAGCGTGTGAACACTTCGTTTCACATGCGAAGCCTATCGTGTTAGTTTATAACCAGTACAGCGTGTGAACACTTCATTTCACATGCGAAGCCTATCGTGTTAGTTTATAACCAGTACAGCGTGTGAACACTTCGTTTCACATGCGAAGCCTATCGTATTAGTTGATAACCAGTACAGCGTGTGAACACTTCGTTTCACATGCGAAGCCTATCGTGTTAGTTTATAACCAGTACAGCATGTGAACACTTCGTTTCACATGCGAAGCCTATCGTGTTAGTTTATAACCAGTACAGCGTGTGAACACTTCGTTTCACATGCGAAGCCTATCGTGTTAGTTTATAACCAGTACAGCGTGTGAACACTTCGTTTCACATGCGAAGCCTATCGTGTTAGTTTATAACCAGTACAGCATGTGAACACTTCGTTTCACATGCGAAGCCTATCGTGTTAGTTTATAACCAGTACAGCGTGTGAACACTTCGTTTCACATGCGAAGCCTATCGTGTTAGTTTATAACCAGTACAGCGTGTGAACACTTCGTTTCACATGCGAAGCCTATCGTGTTAGTTTATAACCAGTACAGCGTGTGAACACTTCGTTTCACATGCGAAGCCTATCGTGTTAGTTTATAACCAGTACAGCGTGTGAACACTTCGTTTCACATGCGAAGCCTATCGTGTTAGTTTATAACCAGTACAGCGTGTGAACACTTCGTTTCACATGCGAAGCCTATCGTGTTAGTTTATAACCAGTACAGCGTGTGAACACTTCGTTTCACATGCGAAGCCTATCGTGTTAGTTTATAACCAGTACAGCGTGTGAACACTTCGTTTCACATGCGAAGCCTATCGTGTTAGTTTATAACCAGTACAGCGTGTGAACACTTCGTTTCACATGCGAAGCCTATCGTGTTAGTTTATAACCAGTACAGCGTGTGAACACTTCGTTTCACATGCGAAGCCTATCGTGTTAGTTTATAACCAGTACAGCGTGTGAACACTTCGTTTCACATGCGAAGCCTATCGTGTTAGTTTATAACCAGTACAGCGTGTGAACACTTCGTTTCACATGCGAAGCCTATCGTGTTAGTTTATAACCAGTACAGCGTGTGAACACTTCGTTTCACATGCGAAGCCTATCGTGTTAGTTTATAACCAGTACAGCGTGTGAACACTTCGTTTCACATGCGAAGCCTATCGTGTTAGTTTATAACCAGTACAGCGTGTGAACACTTCGTTTCACATGCGAAGCCTATCGTGTTAGTTTATAACCAGTACAGCGTGTGAACACTTCGTTTCACATGCGAAGCCTATCGTGTTAGTTTATAACCAGTACAGCGTGTGAACACTTCGTTTCACATGCGAAGCCTATCGTGTTAGTTTATAACCAGTACAGCGTGTGAACACTTCGTTTCACATGCGAAGCCTATCGTGTTAGTTTATAACCAGTACAGCGTGTGAACACTTCGTTTCACATGCGAAGCCTATCATGCGCTTCGTTTCACATGTGAAGCCTATCGTATTAGTTTATAACCAGTACAGCGTGTGAACACTTCGTTTCACATGTGAAGCCTATCGTGTTAGTTTATAACCAGTACAGCGTGTGAACACTTCGTTTCACATGCGAAGCCTATCGTGTTAGTTTATAACCAGTACAGCGTGTGAACACTTCGTTTCACATGCGAAGCCTATCGTGTTATTTTATAACCAGTACAGCGTGTGAACACTTCGTTTCACATGCGAAGCCTATCGTATTAGTTTATAACCAGTACAGTGTGTGAACACTTCGTTTCACATGCGAAGCCTATCGTGTTAGTTTATAACCAGTACAGCGTGTGAACACTTCGAAGCCTATCGTGTTATTTTATAACCAATACAGCGTGTGAACGCTTCGTTTCACATGTGAAGCCTATCGTATTAGTTTATAACCAGTACAGCGTGTGAACACTTCGTTTCACATGTGAAGCCTATCGTATTAGTTTATAACCAGTACAGCGTGTGAACACTTCGTTTCACATGCGAAGCCTATCGTGTTAGTTTATAACCAGTACAGCGTGTGAACGCTTCGTTTCACATGCGAAGCCTATCGTATTAGTTTATGACCAGTACAGCGTGTGAACACTTCGTTTCACATGTGAAGCCTATCGTATTAGCTTATGACCAGTACAGCGTGTGAACACTTCGTTTCACATGCGAAGCCTATCGTGTTAGTTTATAACCAGTACAGCGTGTGAACACTTCGTTTCACATGTGAAGCCTATCGTATTAGCTTATGACTAGTACAGCGTGTGAACACTTCGTTTCACATGCGAAGCCTATCGTGTTAGTTTATAACCAGTACAGCGTGTGAACACTTCGTTTCACATGTGAAGCCTATCGTATTAGCTTATGACCAGTACAGCGTGTGAACACTTATGACCAGTACAGCGTGAATGTGTGTAAAAAAACTGGATTGACATATATCTCAGAAGGACGCATAGACGAAAAATTGTTGGACTCTCGATAAGCCAATGGCTTCCGTGTCCACTTGTCCGAGTATTTTGCCTTGAATGGCAGCCCTACTTGAGCAATTAATCAATATTGTACGATTCGTTGAAATGTGGATGTTCGTGCATGTGTGCGTGAGTGCGTATGTGTGTGTGTATCATTCAATCAAGTAGAACTCGAATTACAGATATAGCACTATTCACTATTTCATTGCTTTACTTTGCCTTGCCTTGCCTTGCCTTGCCTTGCCTTGCCTTGCCTTGCCTTGCCTTGCCTTGCCTTGCCTTGTCTTGCCTTGTCTTGCCTTGCCTTGCTTTACTCATTATCCACGTCATGCCCAGGTGTGGCATATAAGGCTCGCACGATATCTCGTCAGTTCCCTCTGTTTGTTTCATGATTATGCAATACAATTGCAGTAGCCCCTACCTTCCATCAGCAGGTGTTAAACTTGGCAAGTCTGTCTAGTATGTTGCTGTGTCATGCGCATGCGCTCCGAGCCGTAGAGCTGTTGTCAGAAGACATTGCTCTGGTAGATTCTAAGTTTAGTCTTTCGGGAGTACACTATAAGGATCTGGATGAGTTTTACCAGCTTTTGTGGAATTCCATAGTGCCCCAGAATTGTCGAAAGGCACCCCCCCCCACCGTAAGCACGCTCTCTCATCGGAAACATATCTCAGTGGACACGTATATCTCAGTGGACTTGTATCTCAGTAGAAATGCATATCAGTGGACACGTATCTCAGTGGACATGTATCTCGGTGGACACGTATCTCAGTTGACATGTTTCTCAGTGGACATGTTTCTCAATGGACACGTATCTCAGTGGACACGTATCTCAGTTGACATGTTTCTCAGTGGACATGTTTCTCAGTGGACACGTATCTCAGTTGACATGTTTCTCACTGGACACGTTTCTCAGTGGACATGTATCTCAGTGGATACGTATCTCAGTTGACACGTACCTCCGTAGACGTGTATCTCACTGGTTACCAGAGTAGATGTCCCTTTGTTTTAAACACCGCAAACCGACCAAAGACCAATATTCGCATTGCGTTCATACCTGGCAAGAATTTGCCTCGTTACCGGGATAGAGGAATGGCTAATTATGTTTTTATACGTCATAGGAATACGTGAAAGGATATCCAAAAATATACATTCCTTGTAACCTGAGAGTAGGGGGGGGGGACATTTGTGTTACTTGTATTACAGCTGACATGTCACCCTCAGTTAAATCTTCGCTGTCCTAGTAATAGGCGTATACAACGATCCTCACAGTTAGAGAGAGAGTGTGTGTGTGTGTGTGTGTGTGCGTGCGTGCGTGCGTGCGTGTGTGTGTCAGTTTACAGTTACTCTGCTACTTATTCCCATCATAGACATGTATTTGTAGATATCATGAAAAGTAGTAACTCGGGGCGACAGGACCATCGCAGGCACAGAGAGAAAGCAGCCTGCAGGACGAGTTTGAACATACGATACCAACACCCACGAGTGAGAGATGGACTTCATCTGACAGGGCAGAGTGCTGCAGCTCTTGGGTATGAGTTTGTCAGAGTTGTCGACGAGGGCAGAGGTGCCGTAAATTATTTGAACTAGATGCGCAAGGGGAACTGACAGAAAACTCAAAGAAGTACAAATACACATCCAAAGAAATGTTCACCAATACTTTCAGACAATGAACTTAAATGTGTATGCTTAAATACCAGGAGCATAGTAAATAAAAAAGTGAGTTAGACATTATGGTAGCAGATATTGATCCTCGTGTAATAGGTATCACAGAATCATGGGTAAACAAAGATATAGTAGATGCTGAGTTAGCACTGATAGGTTAGGTTAATGTTTAGGAAGAATAGACGAGAAAGAAGGGGAGGTGGAGTAATTTTATATATTAAAGAATCTATCCAAGCATATGAAATAACACTGAAAAATTAAGCAGATTGTGAGGAAGCAAGTTGGTGTAACATAGTTACAAAGAACTCAACGTTAACAATAGGAGTAGTTTATCGTAGTCCAAACATAGGACAAGAGGAAGATGTAAAACTACAAAGTGCTATAAGGGAGGTGGGCAAGGGGGAATGTGTTATAATGGGTGATTATAACCATGGCCATATACAATGGAAATAGTTAGAGTGTGCTGGAGGTGACGACCATCAGTTTCTACTTCTAACACAGGATTGTTTCCTTACTCAACATGTCTTGGAACCAATCAGAGGTGGGAATGTGTTAGATTTTATGTTTTATTCTCAAAAATGAATTAGTTGACAATGTTAAAGTACACTGACCTTTGGGTTCAAGTGATCTTAACCAAATCCATTTTAATATAAAAGTCAAATATAAAGAGATGAGAACGTATGTAGCAAATATAGATTGGAATAATTTGCTGAAGAACAAGACGGCAACAGAATGATGGACTTGTGTAAAAGATGAGATCAAAGATTGTTACTTAAACTAAAAGCCCATGGTATAGGTAATGATGTAATCAACTGGATAGAAAAGTGGCTTACACACAGAAGACAGAGAGTAATAATAGATGGTGAGATTTCAAACTGGAAATCTGTTCTGAGTGGGGTACCACAGGGATCAGTATTAGGCTCTATACTGTTTTTAATATATATAAATGATTTGGAAGATGACATATCTAACAAAGTACTCAAATTTGAAGATGACACAAAAATATTCAAAAAGATTACAAATGATACAGATAAACAAAGTGTACAGGATGATCTAGATAAATTAGTTAAATGTTATTAAAATTTTGGGAAGTGTAATTGCATACACTTAGGACATGGAAACGTGGACGAAGAATATAAAATGGGGGATGCTGTACTAGGTAGAACCACACAAGAAAAGGATTTCGGAGTAAAATTTAGTGGTGACATGAAAGTTTCAGAACAGTGTGGGATTGCTGCTTCAAAAGGAAATCAAATTCTAGGACTAATTGGGAGAACTATCACGTATAAGGAGAAACAGCTAATTGTACCCCTGTACAGAGCAATAGTTAGACTACATTTGTAATATATTGTATACAAGCATGGAGGCCATATCGCTAGAAGGACACAAGCTAGAAAGAAAAACCAACTAAAATTATTCCAGAATTGAGAAACCTAAGTTATGAAAGCCGCTTATTAGAATGTGGTTTGACTACACTAGAGACCAGGAGACTAAGAGGAGACCAAATAGAAGTGCTTAAAATAGTGAACGGTTATGAGGATATTGATATATATATATATATATATATATATATATATATATATATATATATATATATATATATATATATATATATATATATATATATATATATATATATACATACTATGCTGTAAATAGAATGCATTCCAATTTCCCTCACGAGAATCCACCCTATTATAAGGACATTGCACCTTTGCTGAAGGAGGACTACAGTGTGCGTGCGTGCGTGCGTGCGTGCGTGCGTGCGTGCGTGCGTGCGTGCGTGCGTGCGTGCATATACACCCTGTATACGGACCATCTGCCATTAAGCTTACGTACTGTACGGACCATCTGTCGTCAAGCTTACGTACTATACGGACCATCTGTCGCCAAGCTTACGTACTATACGGACTATCTGTCGTCAAGCTTACATACTATACGGACCATCTGTGACAGCGCACCATAGAGTTACATCATTAATCATATTTTACTAACGGGTGTTCCATTTATGTCTGTGGACAGCACAACACTTCGACCATTTCATCTTTGATGCTAGCTATTAAGTGGCATCTCCATTTGACGCACGTGTGCACACACGCACGCAGGCACGCACACACGCGCGCGCACACGCACACACACACAGTCGTGATGGTCACGGGCGAGTACGTTGTGTGAGTGACAGCGCCTGTATAAAGGCGTGGAATTTTCCGCTGTCGTGTAGTCTCTGGTGTCGTTAAACATGCGCTATGTGTGTCAACTGTTTACCGTAACTTCAGAATTAGTGGAAAATCCCCAGGTGCTTATATATTTCAGCGCTAGGGAAAGCCAATTTATATTTTCGTTGCATACTTCACGATCATTTTGTAAAATCAGAAACATGGTTGTTGCTTCTTGTAAACAATGAAAATGTCTATCAACATATTGAGCACCCTCCAACTCGTAAGATTATACATCATTATATAACTATCAGATTAATGAAGTTTTTGTAGCGCGATCAGACAGGCGACTCTGTTGAGTATTTCACTCATTACTACGGACGACAAGCTTATAAAAACAATTAAAGCGACAAGTCGGGTGTAGCCACCACTGACCTATATAATATTATATAGGTCAGTGGTAGCCACGTGTGTCTCTCGGGACCGTAGCGAAGCACAGAGTAACTAGGTTCGACTAACGTTTCACAAGACAAAATTAATGTGTTCGACTTAAAACGGGGCCACAGCCAGACTGCGCAGGCCCCTCTATGAATGAGTTGTCCTGACTGCGCAGGCCCCTCTATGAATGAGTTGTCCTGACTGCGCAGGCCCCTCTATGAATGAGTTGTCCTGACTGCGCAGGCCCCTCTATGAATGAGTTGTCCTGACTGCGCAGGCCCTTCTATGAATGAGTTGTCCTGACTGCGCAGGCCCCTCTATGAATGAGTTGTCCTGACTGCGCAGGCCCCTCTATGAATGAGTTTTCCTGACTGCGCAGGCCCCTCTATGAATGAGTTGTCCTGACTGCGCAGGCCCCTCTATGAATGAGTTGTCCTGACTGCGCAGGCCCCTCTATGAATGAGTTGTCCTGACTGCGCAGGCCCCTCTATGAATGAGTTGTCCTGACTGCGCAGGCCCCTCTATGAATGAGTTGTCCTGACTGCGCAGGCCCCTCTATGAATGAGTTGTCCTGACTGCGCAGGCCCCTCTATGAATGAGTTGTCCTGATTGTGAGTCCTCTATAAAGTAGGCGTTTCACAAATGTGCGTTTACACGGAGATATTTCATATACCCAGGTAGTAAACTATAACCCTTTTATGGAAACACCAATCTACAACGCATAGGCCTATACAACTTTAATTTAACACTCCTGTCGTAAGTTTGTTACATTAACACACGATCTGGATCAGGCAGTGTTAAAATAGTGATATTTGCCAATGATAATGTCAGTTACTGTCAGCTCTCTAATCTAATCAGCTCTCTAATCTAGTCAAATATTGACACATCGAAGTCCGCCGTGCCTCGGAAAATTCGAGTGTTTCTAGAAACTGTTTTAATTTTACATTTAGGTCGAGAACTTGTCCTGTATTCGTGAATTTGTGTGTGCGCGCGTGTGTGGTTTATACCTGTACACGCATACATATATACATATACATGCATTCATGCATACATGCATTCATGCATTCATGCATGTATGCATACATACATACATGCATGCATACATACATACATACATACATACATACATACATACATACATACATACATACATACATACATACATGCATGCATGCATGCATGCATGCATACATGCATACATACATACATACATACATACATACATACATACATACATACATACATACATACATACACACATACACATATACATGCATACATGCATACATGCATACATGCATACATGCATTCATGCATACATGCATGCATGCATGCATGCATGCATACATGCATACATACATACATACATACATACATACATACATTCATACATACATACATACATACATACATACATACATACATACATACATACATACATACATACATTCATACATACATACATACATATATATATATATAAGTATACACATACATACATACACACATACATGCATTCATATATACATGCATACATGCATTCATACATACATAACATACATACATACATACATACATGCATGCATGCATACATGCATGCATACATACAGACATACACACATACATACATACATACATACATACATACATACATACATACATACATATATAAGTATACACATACATACATACACACATACATGCATTCATATATACATGCATACATGCATTCATACATACATGCATACACACTTACATGCATACGCGTATACGCACACACGCACACATAGTACATACGTACATACATAATGTGTGCGTGCGTATCTCCAAAAAGTATCCTACCCACTAGACCTACACTACACTACACTACACTACACTACACTACACTACACTACACTACACTACACTACACTACACTACACTACACTACACTACACTACACTACACTACACCACACCACACCACACCACACCACACCACACCACACCACACCACACCACACCACACCACACCACACCACACCACACCACACCACACCACACCACACTACACATGTTTCATTAAGTTAACTATTTTTTTTCTTCAATTATCTCCCTGTGAAGAGGTAACAATTGAAACGAAACCATAAATTATTGAGACGATCGAGCAGGCGCCAGTAGAGACCGACCGGTTAGTTCACGTGCCCAGACTGTAACAAACAAAGCATGACGTTTCTCCTCGCTCGGCCTTGCGGCCCACGGTGCGGATAGCAACAGCGGACGAAAATAACTTTGGCCTCAATAACCAGGCTTTGTTGACCTTGCAAGCACTAGCCGTTGTGACGCTTTGCTTCAGTCGAGTGCAAAGTTCTCAAGAGGAGGCGACATTTGCTGCCAACTGTCCGAGAGAAAAGCCGCTGAATACATCGCTGTTGTCGAAAGAGTTGGTTGAACATCTGGGATGCATACGATCGAATCGGTGAGTGTTAAACTGAATGTCTGAACGAACGTTACTCGGCCGCGTTCACTGCTCGCGACGCTGGAGTCTTCAGTTCACTGTGACACTGGGCGATGACTTCAGGCCGGGCTGTGGACCGGGTAGAGGGGGAACCCGTCGATCTCGGCCCACGTCGATCTCGGCCGACGTCGATCTCGGCCCACCAAATTTATTTGTTAATTAGCCGGTTTATGTGAAATTTTAATGTTACAGTAAAAATGTTACAGTAAAAAGTTACGATATATATATATATATATATATATATATATATATATATATATATATATATATATATAATTATATAATTATATATATATAGAGAGAGAGAGAGAGAGGGAGAGGGAGGGCGAGAGAGAGAGAGAGAGAGAGAGAGAGAGAGAGAGAGAGAGAGAGAGAGAGAGAGAGAGAGAGAGAGAGAGAGAGAGAGAGAGAGAGAGAGAGAGAGAGAGGAGAGGGAGGGCGAGAGAGAGAGAGAGAGAGAGAGAGAGAGAGAGAGAGAGAGAGAGAGAGAGAGAGAGAGAGAGAGAGAGAGAGAGAGAGAGAGAGAGAGAGAGAGAGAGAGAGAACTAGAATTACATCACTGCATTGAACATAAAACATATCTTAATCTCTAAAATGTTTGTCATTTGCATTGCTTATAATATTGAGCCCGCATACCCAGGCAGTTAGGGTCGTCAAAATACGGAAGTTTTCCTTACAGCCTGGAGCCATTCGCGTCCTAATTGGCAGTCATTGTAGTGGTTGTGGTATTGGTGTGATCACACGAACGGTGCCCGCGGCCGAGTTCTACCCTCGTGGTCGTTGTTCAGCCAACCATGTAGGCTTGTGGCCGGTACAGTTAGACCTAACTGCACCACAGAACAAGACAGTCTGCCGCACGCTGCATTGTACACGTTTCGGGTGGTCTGACTCGAGTGGTCTGACAGCAGTTTTCCTTCTCTAGAGTTAGTGAGTCCACGACAGGTTTATCTTGTTAAATCTGTGTTAAATACGACTAGTCTAAGCAGAACTTGTTAAATACGACTAGTCTAAGCAGAACTTGTTAAATACGACTAGTCTAAGCTGAACGAGAATCGGTTAACGTTGCTTGTTTCGCAGTGGCGACAATCGTCGGGCGTCAGTGTCACTCTTTCCCAGTAACTTATTCGTCTTTAAAAATATAATTAAGTCAATACAGTGAACCTTACATATAAGATAAACAATCCTTCACAAACACAGCTTAAAACACACTTAAATATAACACCAACAGCAGTAATGTCGATAACTTTATTATTTCTTTTTGTTTTTCAGACAGAATGCAATGGTACTATTTTTTTGTTTGTTTTAAGACCAGCATTTTAATAAAAAATACCGGCGATAAAATAATAATATTATCTGAAAACTCCTCTCCAGAAAGTGTAAAGTATAACGCAAGTAGCCATTTAGGCATGAGACTGTCGAACTGCCTTTAATGGGATGATCAATAGTTGACACACCGCTAACACTCATGTGGGTGTAGATTGTCTAAACATATATAGAGGTATTGTGACGAACACTTTCTGGCGTGTCAACCGCGATAACCGCAACCTTTTCACCTGGCCGGTAAATAAACTGATTCCGTTGACAGTTCATCCATTGTGTGAGGCCGCGGGTCCTCGCCACGGGACCTCGCCGCGTCTTCGAACGGACACACTTTCTTACATAAACAGTCGTATCACGTACGTACGTACGTTCGTTCGTTGATCTTCGCTCAGTCGTCCAACTTTCTATTGGATAATGCAAGGTGTATAAAGTAATCTTATTCTGTGTAATGGTCCGCTATACCGTGCATACATAGACTACGTTGTCAGAGTTCTAAGTCAATTGTTGCAACTTAAAGCTGAAGACGTCGTTTGCGGCTATAAGGGGCTACTATGACGACAGAACTTGCAGTGTCTCGGGCGCGGATCTGTTAGAGCAATAAATTGATGACACACTCGGCGTAGACAGGCACATTTCGACATCAAACTCACAACAAGATTCGGTAAGAGACCAACAGTTGTGATAGGCCTAGTGTTTTCTTATAAAATACCAAACATCTGTTTATACGGCTCACACTTTGTTGCTTTCTACACCCGTAGTACGGTGTTTAAATTGGTAGATGAACTAAGACATACTGGTGTGTGGTTATGTAAATTCGCACGTATTGATATCTGGTTATTTGGACTCGTTCATATTGGTAACTTATATGGACTCAATTTGCCCGTGTTAAACCATCCATGCCCGTGTGAAATTCAAAAGTAAATAAAAAAAATTGTGTTGTGTGCGCGGTAATGTGCCCGATAAAAGTAAAAACATGTTTGTCCGTTGCCGTGTGAAATGTTGCACTGCCCGTGTGAGTTGAACCTTAAAAAACCCTGGGTATATGCATGTATGGACATATATATATATATATATATATATATATATATATATATATATATATATATATATATATATATATATATATATATATATATATATATATATATATATATATATATATTGTTAATTTAATGTAAGAATTTAAGAATGTAATTTAATAATTTCTGGGTTAATTTAATTAATTAACTTTTCAAGTTAATTGCCCCGTGCCTGATGCCCCGTGCCTATATATGTGTGTGTGTATATATATATATATATATATATATATATATATATATATATATATATATATATATATATATATATATATATATACACACACATATATATAGGCACGGGGCATCAGGCACGGGGCAATTAACTTGAAAAGTTAATTAATTAAATTAACCCAGAAATTATTAAATTACATTCTTAAATTCTTACATTAAATTAACAATTGATTTTAATTCAATTAACAATTAAATCATGTGTTGGTAGAAATGTTAAAACAGTTCTAAAGTCACAAGACTTGTAGTAAAAGAAATGTGTTTTGTAACTTTGTTGGAAAGAGATTTGCTTATACAATATTATTTACATGCCAAAGACATTTCTTCGTGGGGCTTTTGATAACATTTTGAAAGTAAAGTTGTAGATACTTGTTAAAAAGTAAAAGTTTTTTCTCAAAGGGTTGAAAAGTTGTGGCTGAAGATTTGCATGTGTGGGATTTCCTCCTACCAACAAATTAACAAAACCGGGCAACTACTTACATGATTTATATGCACCAAGTTCGTATTTATGCAGTGTTTTATACTAAACCATATTAGGTGTCTCCTTTACACACTAGCATTTAAATAGTATTATATATATGCACTATTTTTTATGAATCACTAGAACTGGCGTGCTTTTGATTTAAGTTGGCACTGTAAAAAGATCTCAGGGTGTGGGTGTGTGGTGTGGTGTTTGTGTGTGTAATTGTATTCGTGTGTGTGAAGTACAAAAATATCAAACAGCAAAAAGACAAATATCCATGGAAGACCTCCATGTATGATCACCAATGTTGGTGGAAATGATCCACAAATCCATATCAATTAAACCGTCTTAACCATATTCATTCAATCAATGCTTAAATAACTATTTTTAGAGTAAAATAGTGAGAATTTCTCAGTCATCCGACGTCATTAGTACTAATGAAGTCGCCTTGATAAGACGATGACAATTTCTACACGGTAAAGCAAGTTTTGGATATGTCAAAATAATAATTTCAATATATTTTAGATTTAAAAAGTTGTATATACCTCAAATGCCCGTCAAGCTAATACTGTCGCTTGGGAGCTAACTAGTACGTGTAGAACTTGACCTGCTGTTTGATAGATTAACTTACTTCTCTCTGTGGCGATCATATTACACTGTAGTCATCTATATTTAGCAGCGTCACGCGTCGTGTCATAGACATACACCAGGTGCCGCTCTCAGTTGTACGCTACAGGATTTAGTGGATGAGTAAAGAATGAACATTCGTAATGACTCGGGACGGAATGAATAGTTTTTGAACGAACTTGTAGTGTTTGCATCTGCTGTTACAAACCAAGGGTATAATGTCCTTGTTTTTTTTTTTTTTAAGTTAAATTATAAATCGAATATCGTGTGGTGATTTTAATGTGCTATCGTTGTGACATGTGACAATTGTAATCGTGGATGTGCACCATAGTGACACTACGTGCACCGTACACCACGGTGACACTACGTACACCATACACCACGGTGACAATACGTACACCATACACCACTGTGACATTACGTACATCGTACACCACGGCGACACTACGTACACCACACACCACTGTGACACTACGTACATAATACACCACGGCGACACTACGTACACAATACACCACGGCGACACTACGTACATCGTACACCACGGTGATACTACGTACACAATACACCACGGCGACACTACGTACACCGTACATCACGGCGACACTACGTACATCATACGCCACGGTTACACTACGTACACCATACACCACGTGTGATACTACGTACACCACGGCGACACTACGTACACCGTACACCATGGCAACACTACGTACAACATACACCATGATGACACTACGTACACCATACACAACGTGTGATACTACGTACACCACGGCGACACTACGTACACCGTACACCACGGCGACACTACGTACACCGAACACCACGGCGACACTACGTACACCATACACCAATTTAAGCAGTGTTTTCGGGATTCGTGAAGTTTTAGCCACTGAATGACCAACGATGTTTACTTGGCGGACACTCTCCTTCCGTCCACGCTGTTTACAGGTGTGCCCCTTGACCCGACTTAATGTGACACGTATATATCCAAGTCTGACCCATATATAATATCTGGTGACCTTCAAAGTTGTAAACAATGATCATCTGTCATAGGTTTTATTTTACTTAATTTGTTGATAAAGTGTTGGTTGATCCATTAGATATTGCATTCAAACTTAACTGGCAAATGTTCGTGCGCTCGCGCGTTGGTGTCTTTGTGCGTTGTCGCTGCTTCTGTTAGCTTGTGCGTGCAAGCTTTGTTCGTGAGAGCGTGTTGTTGTGTCTCGTGTAAAGGTTGTTCTTTCCTACTTCAAGTTGTTGCTTCATCCGTGTATGCTGGTGTCTGTAGTGTCTCCTACGTACATATAGTTGTTTGTAGTGTCTCCTACGTACATATAGTTGTTTGTAGTGTCTCCTACGTACATATAGTTGTTTGTAGTGTCTCCTACGTACATATTGTTGTTTGTAGTGTCTCCTACGTAAGAATTGTTGTGTGTAGTGTCTCCTACGTACATATTGTTGTTTGTAGTGTCTCCTACGTACATATAGTTGTTTGTAGTGTCTCCTACGTGCATATTGTTGTTTGTAGTGTCTCCTACGTGCATATTGTTGTTTGTAGTGTCTCCTACGTACATATAGTTGTTTGTAGTGTCTCCTACGTACATATTGTTGTTTGTAGTGTCTCCTACGTAAGAATTGTTGTTTGTAGTGTCTCCTACGTACATATAGTTGTTTGTAGTGTCTCCTACGTACATATAGTTGTTTGTAGTGTCTCCTACGTACATATAGTTGTTTGTAGTGTCTCCTACGTACATATAGTTGTTTGTAGTGTCTCCTACGTACATATAGTTGTTTGTAGTGTCTCCTACGTACATATAGTTGTTTGTAGTGTCTCCTACGTACATATTGTTGTTTGTAGTGTCTCCTACGTACATATAGTTGTTTGTAGTGTCTCCTACGTACATATTGTTGTTTGTAGTGTCTCCTACGTACATATAGTTGTTTGTAGTGTCTCCTACGTACATATAGTTGTTTGTAGTGTCTCCTACGTACATATTGTTGTTTGTAGTGTCTCCTACGTACATATAGTTGTTTGTAGTGTCTCCTACGTACATATAGTTGTTTGTAGTGTCTCCTACGTACATATAGTTGTTTGTAGTGTCTCCTACGTACATATTGTTGTTTGTAGTGTCTCCTACGTACATATTGTTGTTTGTAGTGTCTCCTACGTACATATTGTTGTTTGTAGTGTCTCCTACGTACATATAGTTGTGTGTAGTGTCTCCTACGTACATATAGTTGTATAAATTGGATTTTAATATAATTGTTTTCCTTCTCTTTTGCAGATGCATGGAACAGGGAAGACGGTTAGAAACAACGTTTGCTTTACAAATAAAACCAGGGCGCCATCGATTTTTTTAATTACGGTGTTGCTTTGACGCAAACGTTGCCGCTGACGACGACGCGATTGACGACTCAATAACATTTCAACTTAGGGTAAGTGCATTCTCAAATATATAGCCGAGTTACTCACACACACGCACACACGCACGCACACACGCACACACACACATAGCCGAGTTACTCACATTGCTGTGAAATGTGACCACATTTAACCAATGATCCACACGAAATACTAAATTGACCTACGATCCCACCTGTCGACAAATAAACACAAATTGGCCGGTATTTTCCGTCCCCGTCGCGGTCCTCGTTCATTGACAGATCGGTCAGTCACGAGAAACCTCCAGTGTGTTAGAACGCGACGATATGCAGTAAATACGAGGACCTGACAATCCGTAGGACAAGAAAAGTTGCTCCCAGAAAAAAAACGCCAGCACCGTGTCACCGTGTGGATAATGGAAAGAAACATGTCTACTTGTAACATGCAACATTTGCTAATCAAGGTAATCACAGCTATCGAGCCACTCAGTGCTAGTGACGGCCGTTGTCAATGCAACTGAAATCACCATGTCGGGCGCGCGATGTAATACTGAATGTCTGGACAAGATAAAGAAACAGACGCAGCTCCAGCACTTAACTCGATGAGCTAGAACAGTATAGCAGAGAGAAAAACATCCGTATTGACGGGCTGCCGGAGACGGGCGGTAACGAGCATACGGCTGACGAAGTGGTGAAGTTAGCACGCAAGGCGACAATCACCAAGAACGACATCAGTGTCGCCCATCGGCTGCCTGGAAACCGATCCAGTGGCAAGCCACGCTCGATCATTGCGAAATACGTGAGGAGAATGATTAAAAGAGACTTCATGCGCAAGTAGTCAAATCTTCGAAGTGATACCGAGCCGAGAGTTTTCGTGACCGATGATCTCACCAAAATGCGAGCGAAACTACTGTACGAACTGAAGCAGGACAAATAGATTGACCGGGCGTATTCACTTGACTGCAAGCTGTTCTGTTCAGCTGTTCTGTTCAGCTGTTCTGTTCAGCTGTTCTGTTCAGCTGTTCTGTTCAGCTGTTCTGTTCAGCTGTTCTGTTCAGCTGTTCTGTTCAGCTGTTCTGTTCTGTTCAGCTGTTCTGTTCAGCTGTTCTGTTCAGCTGTTCTGTTCAGCTGTTCTGTTCCGCTGTTCTGTTCAGCTGTTCTGTTCAGCTGTTCTGTTCAGCTGTTCTGTTCAGCTGTTCTGTTCAGCTGTTCTGTTCAGCTGTTCTGTTCAGCTGTTCTGTTCAGCTGTTCTGTTCTGTTCAGCTGTTCTGTTCAGCTGTTCTGTTCAGCTGTTCTGTTCTGTTCAGCTGTTCTGTTCTGTTCAGCTGTTCTGTTCAGCTGTTCTGTTCAGCTGTTCTGTTCAGCTGTTCTGTTCAGCTGTTCTGTTCAGCTGTTCTGTTCAGCTGTTCTGTTCAGCTGTTCTGTTCAGCTGTTCTGTTCAGCTGTTCCGTGTAAAGAAAATGCGGAACAATTAAGAGAAACGTTTCAAGATCGACTCTCCAGATGACCTCTTCACCTTCGGGTGAACCGAGAAGAAAGGGTTTTACCTGTAGCCAACTTTCATGCTCACTTTCTCTCATTGTGAACACTTAACACTTAACACTTAACACTTCATTATGGCTACAAAATATCCTTGTAGCATATACATTCAAAATGTAAAATCAAATGCAATTTTTTTGTGACCAATGTAAACTCTGTGTACATCGTTATATCATTACAAATGAATAGTTTACTTTTTGGTAGTTCTAGTGATGACTGGTTCTGCAATAATTGTGTTAACGAAATGTTCCCCTTCAGTGATTTAACTGATCAAGAACTAAATTTTTATTTATCAGGTGTCGATGATGATATAATTGACTTGTATGAGCAATTTGCACACCTTAACTATACACCATTTACTTAGTCAGAGAAAAATTAGCATTCTATTAATGATGATACAGACCCAGACAACAATTTATATAACAGAGTTAACGCTGATAGTGTTTACTTTACAGAATTTAATACCAAAATTGTACCGAAAAATCAAGGGTTATCCAATTTCTCAATAGTACACTTTAATGTCAGAGGTATGTCTGCTAACTTTAACAAACTAAAAGCATGTATTTCTTTATAAGACTGTACGTTTGATGTCGTTGCAATTTCTGCAACCTGGATGAATGAACATTCCAGTTAGACCATTTCTGCAACCTGGATGAATGAACATTCCAGTTAGAAAATTTCTGCAACCTGGATGAATGAACATTCCAATTAGACAATTTCTGCAACCTGGATGAATGAACATTCCAGTTAGACAATTTCTGCAACCTGGATGAATGAACATTCCAGTTAGACCATTTCTGCAACCTGGATGAATGAACATTCCAGTTAGACAATTTCTGCAACCTGGATGAATGAACATTCCAGTTAGACCATTTCTGCAACCTGGATGAATGAACATTCCAGTTAGACAATTTCTGCAACCTGGATGAATGAACATTCCAGTTAGACCATTTCTGCAACCTGGATGAATGAACATTCCAGTTAGAAAATTTCTGCAACCTGGATGAATGAACATTCCAATTAGACAATTTCTGCAACCTGGATGAATGAACATTCCAGTTAGACCATTTCTGCAACCTGGATGAATGAACATTCCAGTTAGACAATTTCTGCAACCTGGATGAATGAACATTCCAGTTAGACAATTTCTGCAACCTGGATGAATGAACATTCCAGTTAGACCATTTCTGCAACCTGGATGAATGAACATTCCAGTTAGACCATTTCTGCAACCTGGATGAATGAACATTCCAGTTAGACCATTTCTGCAACCTGGATGAATGAACATTCCAGTTAGACCATTTCTGCAACCTGGATGAATGAACATTCCAGTTAGACCATTTCTGCAACCTGGATGAATGAACATTCCAGTTAGACCATTTCTGCAACCTGGATGAATGAACATTCCAGTTAGACCATTTCTGCAACCTGGATGAATGAACATTCCAGTTAGACCATTTCTGCAACCTGGATGAATGAACATTCCAATTAGACCATTTCTGCAACCTGGATGAATGAACATTCCAGTTAGACCATTTCTGCAACCTGGATGAATGAACATTCCAGTTAGACAATTTCTGCAACCTGGATGAATGAACATTCCAATTAGACAATTTCTGCAACCTGGATGAATGAACATTCCAGTTAGACAATTTCTGCAACCTGGATGAATGAACATTCCAATTAGACAATTTCTGCAACCTGGATGAATGAACATTCCAGTTAGACAATTTCTGCAACCTGGATGAATGAACATTCCAGTTAGACCATTTCTGCAACCTGGATGAATGAACATTCCAGTTAGACCATTTCTGCAACCTGGATGAATGAACATTCCAGTTAGACCATTTCTGCAACCTGGATGAATGAACATTCCAGTTAGACCATTTCTGCAACCTGGATGAATGAACATTCCAGTTAGACCATTTCTGCAACCTGGATGAATGAACATTCCAGTTAGACCATTTCTGCAACCTGGATGAATGAACATTCCAGTTAGACCATTTCTGCAACCTGGATGAATGAACATTCCAGTTAGACCATTTCTGCAACCTGGATGAATGAACATTCCAATTAGACCATTTCTGCAACCTGGATGAATGAACATTCCAGTTAGACAATTTCTGCAACCTGGATGAATGAACATTCCAGTTAGACAATTTCTGCAACCTGGATGAATGAACATTCCAGTTAGACAATTAGAATTGTTTTTACACTTCTCGAAACCAACGGATTGGAGGGAGTTGCTTTATATATAAATAAGTCTCTAAAGCACAAAACCCTAAATACTACATCAAAGTGTACAGAAAACTGTGCAGAAATTATTTGTGCAGAAATCACTACTAATAATGGCAAAAACATAGTAGTTGCATCGGTCTATCGTGCACCAAATACTGATCTAGCATTATTAAATGAGCATATAGATCATATGTTTAATAACTGCAATGGTAAAACAGTGAACTTGTGTAGAGATTTTAATGTAGACTTATTGCAACATGAAAACCATGCAGCTACAAACAATTTCATTGATCACTTATATGGTTTACACCCTTTAATAACAAGGCCTACAAGGATAACAAGGCCTACAAGGATAACAAGGCCTACAAGGATAACAAGGCCTACAAGGATAACAAGGCCTACAAGGATAACAAAGCATAGTG
Organism: Lamellibrachia columna; assembly: GCA_963662155.1. Taxonomy (NCBI): domain Eukaryota; kingdom Metazoa; phylum Annelida; class Polychaeta; order Sabellida; family Siboglinidae; genus Lamellibrachia; species Lamellibrachia columna. The sequence goes on from OY759262.1 coordinate 673,597, forward strand.
CAACACTTATAGATAAAATTTTTACAACAGAACTCCACAAGTCCACAGTTAGTGGCTTACTTAGAAATAATCTAAGTGACCACTTACCTGTTTTCCAAATTTGTGATTATGTTGATATCTTTCATCAAATTGTAAACCAGTCTTTTAAAACAAGCTCAATCGACGGAGAACAATTACGGGCATTTGTCAATACATTAACAATTATGGAATGGGATCTGATGAAATATTGAACAACAATGATGTTAATTCAAGCTACAAGAAGTTCATAGAAATGTTCAGAAATATTTATGAGGTTAGTTTTCCTGTTAGAACTATTTCTCGAAAGGATAAAAGGCAACATAAACCATGGATGACTTCGGATTCAAAAATGCATGTAAAAAAAGAATATACTTTACAAACGTTTCCTAAAAACAAGAAGCGATGTTGCTGAAGTTAGATATAGATCATATAAGAATAAACTCACATCTATCTTGAGACAATGTGAGAAGGAGTATTACTCTAACCTGTTAGAAGAAAGTAAACAAAATATTAAGGAAACATGGAAAATCATTAACAAATTATTGAGTAAAAAATCTACAAAAAAATCATCTTATCCATCTGAATTTAAGAACAATGGGTCAACTATTTGATGGAATAAGAATATTGCAGAATATTTCAACCATTTCTTTGTTAACATAGGGCCAACATTAGCTAAAAGTATACCGAAATTTAAGTCTTTCTTAGGTGACAGACTGGAAGAAACAGTATTTTTGAATCCAGTCACTGATGACGAATTATTAACTATTGTGCATAAATGTAAAAGTAAAGCATCTAAAGGTTATGATGGCATTGAAATGAGTTTAGTAAAAAAATTATTCCTTTTATATTAGCTCCATTAAAGCATATGTGTAACTCTTCATTAGAACAAGGTGTGTTTCCAGATGATATGAAAATTGCCCGAGTGATTCCTTTATTCAAATCAGGGGACAACCAAACTGTCTCCAATTATAGGCCTATATCTCTACTACCTCAATTTTCTAAGATTCTAGAGAACATTCAACAACAGGATAACGAATTTTCTAAATGCAAAACAAGTATTGTATTTCTGTCAGTATGGTTTTAGGAAAAATATGTCCACTTCCATGGCAATTATGGACTTAGTGGAGGAAATTAGAAATGCAATGGATAAGGGAAAGCTTACCATTGGTGTTTTTATTGATTTAAAGAAAGCGTTTGACACTGTGGATCACAGAATTCTTGTTGATAAACTTGATCATTAGGGGGTCAATTCTATGGCCAACTCTTTATTATGTATGTTAATGACTTATGTAATGTTTCTTCACACTTAGAGTCCATACTGTTTGCTGATGACACCAGTTTTTTGTTGAAGGAAGTGATTTGTTGGAAATGTGTAAAGTAAACAAGCTCTCACTTAATTTATCAAAAACAAATTTCATGGTTTTCGGACACACAAATGCCCCATGTGAATATAATATCTCCATAGACAATACTAAAATTGAACAAGTAAATTGTATTAAGTTCCATGGGATATAATATTGATTGTAAACTCACATGGTCTAAACATGTGAATACGTGAATACTATACATACTAAAATTGCAAAGAATCTTTCAGTAATGTGTCGTGTTAAATGGCTGTTGAATGGGTCTGCTCTGGACACTTTATATTGTTCACTTGTACTACCTTATATCGGCTACTGTTGTGAAATATGGGGGACACTTACAAAAATAGAATTCAGTCATTGTATATCTTACAGAAACGTGCAATCAGAATATGTGGTCAATTGGAATACAGAGCTCACTTTAAGCCAGCTTTTGTTAAATTTAATGCACTTACAATTGTTGACCTGATTGATTTTAAATCCATGGTCATAATGTTCAAAATATATAACAAATTAATGCCAAATAATTTTCTTTCTCGTTTTAAAATGGTACATACCACTCATCCTCACAATACACACCAAGAAAATAACTTTGAAACTAAGTATTGCAGAACAACATTGAAATCTATGTGTATCAGTGTGCAAGGTGCAAATATTAAACATTGCACTAATGTCTTTGCCTTGTATGTGTGTATATATGTTGTTGAAATGTTGAATAAAAATTCAATTCAATGTTCAGCTCTCAGCCAGAACTACATATATACTTAATACACCTGCCAGTGTTTTCCTGACGCAGGGCGAAATATTGTTGAATTGAGGATACTGTTGTTTACATTACATAATATTTATACGTTTCTATACAGCAAACTTTGTACATATTTAATCCTCATACATTACAATTATTTCCTCTGTGTCTGAGATACCCCAGACAGAGGTATCATCATCAGATGTCCTGAGCTCGCTGAGTGCATGACCCGCCCACTCACCAGGCCCTGACTGCAGTAAGGCGGTTCGAACCGGTTCTGTTTCCCCCTACACACCTAGCGGGAGGCGGGGAACACTCATCTGTGGCGTGTTGGGTGAAGTTAATTAAAATAACATGAACGATGGCTACGACCACAGTTACTCAGGATCGTCATTGCGAAATACTTGCATAGGATGGTGCCGTGCACTGACGCGTGTCGAGTAACATCCGTCTTCCCAGAACCCGTCAATGGGCTCTGGGCTGGCGGTTAGCTCCCAGTTGTAAACACAATTACTAAATGCGGCGTAAACAAGTTGACTCTTGTCACCCGGCGTATAAGTGGCGTGTCGTGACGGGCAGTGGTGTTTATATGTCAGCAGTACTCGACTGAGTGTTCTGTGTGCCCGAGCGGATGTTGATGGATTGTTACAATGCTTGTATGTATGGCTGCGGCCTATTTTTTGTTTCTTTAGCAATAGAAAGGGCCTTTCACCTCGAGGTGGATTTGTCCTGCTATTTCTAAACTCGTTTAAATAATTATTAAAAATCTCAATTGTGCTTTAATCGTTAAAACATATGTTCGTGCCGAGAACTCAGACTGTAATAGAAGTAAGAGTTTTAGCTAGGACTCAGACGAGTAATCGCGAAACGTGGCCAGAGAGCTTTGTCGAGTTTGTTGTCGCTGAATAGAGCGGGATCACGGAGCCGCCATAACTTTGTATAGTTTCATTGATTTGATTGATTATTTCTGGAAACACGACTGATTAAACATCCACAAATCATTTTTACACATATTTCCATTATTGACTATTGCAAGTGGATTAGAATATTATTGGTGAGACGATTTGTTATGTCACCCCTTCTGTCATTGTTCTATCACCCCGTTGTGTCGTTGTTCTGTCATTGTTCTATCACCCCGTTGTGTCGTTGTTCTGTCATTGTTCTATCACCCCGTTGTGTCGTTGTTCTGTCATTGTTCTATCACCCCGTTGTGTCGTTGTTCTGTCATTGTTCTATCACCCCGTTGTGTCGTTGTTCTGTCATTGTTCTATCACCCCGTTGTGTCGTTGTTCTGTCATTGTTCTATCACCCGTCGTGTCGTTGTTCTGTCATTGTTCTATCACCCCGTTGTGTCGTTGTTCTGTCATTGTTCTATCACCCCGTTGTGTCGTTGTTCTGTCATTGTTCTATCACCCCGTTGTGTCGTTGTTCTGTCATTGTTCTATCACCCCCGTTGTGTCGTTGTTCTGTCATTGTTCTATCACCCCCGTTGTGTCGTTGTTCTGTCATTGTTCTATCACCCCGTTGTGTCGTTGTTCTGTCATTGTTCTATCACCCCGTTATGTCGTTGTTCTGTCATTGTTCTATCACCCCGTTGTGTCGTTGTTCTGTCATTGTTCTATCGCCCCCTTGTGTCGTTGTTCTGTCATTGTTCTATCACCCCGTTGTGTCGTTGTTCTGTCATTGTTCTATCACCCCGTTGTGTCGTTGTTCTGTCATTGTTCTATCACCCCGTTGTGTCGTTGTTCTGTCATTGTTCTATCACCCCGTTGTGTCGTTGTTCTGTCATTGTTCTATCACCCCCGTTGTGTCGTTGTTCTGTCATTGTTCTATCACCCCGTTGTGTCGTTGTTCTGTCATTGTTCTATCACCCCGTTGTGTCGTTGTTCTGTCATTGTTCTATCACCCCCTTGTGTCGTTGTTCTGTCATTGTTCTATCACCCCGTTGTGTCGTTGTTCTGTCATTGTTCTATCACCCCCGTGTGTCGTTGTTCTGTCATTGTTCTATCACCCCCGTGTGTCATTGTTCTGTCATTGTTCTATCACCCCCGTGTGTCATTGTTCTGTCATTGTTCTATCACCCCCGTGTGTCGTTGTTCTGTCATTGTTCTATCACCCCCGTGTGTCGTTGTTCTGTCATTGTTCTATCACCCCCGTGTGTCATTGTTCTGTCATTGTTCTATCACCCCCGTGTGTCGTTGTTCTGTCATTGTTCTATCACCCCGTTGTGTCGTTGTTCTGTCATTGTTCTATCACCCCGTTATGTCGTTGTTCTGTCATTGTTCTATCACCCCCTTGTGTCGTTGTTCTGTCATTGTTCTATCACCCCCTTGTGTCGTTGTTCTGTCATTGTTCTATCACCCCCGTGTGTCATTGTTCTGTCATTGTTCTATCACCCCCGTGTGTCATTGTTCTGTCATTGTTCTATCACCCCCGTGTGTCATTGTTCTGTCATTGTTCTATCACCCCCGTGTGTCATTGTTCTGTCATTGTTCTATCACCCCCGTGTGTCATTGTTCTGTCAATTGTTCTATCACCCCCGTGTGTCGTTGTTCTGTCATTGTTCTATCACCCCCTTGTGTCGTTGTTCTGTCATTGTTCTATCACCCCCTTGTGTCGTTGTTCTGTCATTGTTCTATCACCCCCGTGTGTCGTTGTTCTGTCATTGTTCTATCACCCCCGTGTGTCATTGTTCTGTCATTGTTCTATCACCCCCGTGTGTCGTTGTTCTGTCATTGTTCTATCACCCCGTTGTGTCGTTGTTCTGTCATTGTTCTATCACCCCCGTGTGTCGTTGTTCTGTCATTGTTCTATCACCCCGTTGTGTCGTTGTTCTGTCATTGTTCTATCACCCCGTTGTGTCGTTGTTCTGTCATTGTTCTATCATCCCGTTGTGTCGTTGTTCTGTCATTGTTCTATCACCCCCTTGTGTCGTTGTTCTGTCATTGTTCTATCACCCCCGTGTGTCGTTGTTCTGTCATTGTTCTATCACCCCCGTGTGTCATTGTTCTGTCATTGTTCTATCACCCCCGTGTGTCATTGTTCTGTCATTTTTCTATCACCCCCGTGTGTCGTTGTTCTGTCATTGTTCTATCACCCCGTTGTGTCGTTGTTCTGTCATTGTTCTATCACCCCCGTGTGTCGTTGTTCTGTCATTGTTCTATCACCCCGTTGTGTCGTTGTTCTGTCATTGTTCTATCACCCCCGTGTGTCGTTCTGTCATTGTTCTATCACCCCCGTGTGTCGTTGTTCTGTCATTGTTCTATCACCCCGTTGTGTCGTTGTTCTGTCATTGTTCTATCACCCCCGTGTGTCGTTGTTCTGTCATTGTTCTATCACCCCGTTGTGTCGTTGTTCTGTCATTGTTCTATCACCCCCGTGTGTCGTTGTTCTGTCATTGTTCTATCACCCCGTTGTGTCGTTGTTCTGTCATTGTTCTATCACCCCCGTGTGTCGTTGTTCTGTCATTGTTCTATCACCCCGTTGTGTCGTTGTTCTGTCATTGTTCTATCACCCCGTTGTGTCGTTGTTCTGTCATTGTTCTATCACCCCGTTGTGTCGTTGTTCTGTCATTGTTCTATCACCCCCGTGTGTCGTTGTTCTGTCATTGTTCTATCACCCCGTTGTGTCGTTGTTCTGTCATTGTTCTATCACCCCGTTGTGTCGTTGTTCTGTCACCCCCGTGTGTCGTTGTTCTGTCATTGTTCTATCACCCCGTTGTGTCGTTGTTCTGTCATTGTTCTATCACCCCCGTGTGTCGTTGTTCTGTCATTGTTCTATCACCCCGTTGTGTCGTTGTTCTGTCATTGTTCTATCACCCCGTTGTGTCGTTGTTCTGTCATTGTTCTATCACCCCCGTGTGTCGTTGTTCTGTCATTGTTCTATCACCCCCTTGTGTCGTTGTTCTGTCATTGTTCTATCACCCCCGTGTGTCGTTGTTCTGTCATTGTTCTATCACCCCCTTGTGTCGTTGTTCTGTCATTGTTCTATCACCCCCGTGTGTCGTTGTTCTGTCATTGTTCTATCACCCCCGTTGTGTCGTTGTTCTGTCATTGTTCTATCACCCCGTTGTGTCGTTGTTCTGTCATTGTTCTATCACCCCCTTGTGTCGTTGCTGTGTCATCCCATTCTGTCATTGTTCTACCTTCTGTCACCCCCTTCTGTCATTGTTCTACTATCCCCTTCGGCCACCCCCTTCTGTAATTGTTCTATTATCACCTTATGTCATTGTTCTATCATCCCCTTCTGTCATTGTTCTACCATCCCATTCTGTCATTGTTCTACCGTCCCATTCTGTCATTGTTCTACCTTCTGTCACCCCCTTCTGTCATTGTTCTACTATCCCATTCGGCCACCCCCTTCTGTAATTGTTCTATTATCACCTTCCGTCATTGTTCTATCATCCCCTTCTGTCATTGTTCTACCATCCCATTCTGTCATTGTTCTACCGTCCCCTTCTGTCATTGTTCTATCATCCCCATTTGTCATTGTTCTGTCACCCCTTCTGTCATTGTTCTGTCACCCCTTCTGTCATTGTTCTGTCACCCCTTCTGTCATTGTTCTACCATCCCATTCTGTCATTGTTCTACCGTCCCCTTCTGTCATTGTTCTATCATCCCCATTTGTCATTGTTCTGTCACCCCTTCTGTCATTGTTCTGTCACCCCTTCTGTCATTGTTCTGTCACCCCTTCTGTCATTGTTCTGTCACCCCTTCTGTCATTGTTCTGTCATTATTCAGGTTCCCTCCCTGTTGTGTTTTCAACGTCGACTTGTGTCGTTTTAGTGTTGCGAGAAGAATCAGAACGACGGCTTCGGAAGAGCAGCGACGCGGCGTGTGTTGGCCCAGCGCTCAACATGAGCTTCTCTGGCAGCGACGAGGACGAGTTCGCAGTGTTCGGGCGACCGACGGTACAAGGCGGTGATCACGTCGACAACTCGCTGACGGTAGGCTGCTCACAGACACAAACAAACCACTTCACCGACCTCAGTTTGAAGGCGTCGCTGTTTACTTAGGTTAATATGGACACAGTTGATGTTCTGTGTAATGATTAGTGAACTCAACTCGATGATCTGTGTCAGTTGTACGAGTGTTTATTTTATATGGTAAATATACTTGGTGGAGTAGTTCGCAAACACTGAACCCATTGGTTATGTCTGCTACTGTATGTACAGCGATACATGATGGTATCCACCCGAACAGACATGAAATTGAACTTTGTCCTACTTGCCTATCAGCCAGTGAAACGCTTTACTGCGATATCTCTCACACCCGGGCAAGTTGTTCATCAAAGTGTCTTTTTTCGAATAGCTACTGCGCAAAATAGTTGTTTATTTTTAATTGTCCACAATTGTCCACATACCAGCAACTTTGAATACGTCACACTGCAATTCGAGTTTGTCGACGAAACCTTTTTGGCAACATTGTAATATTCTCTTTTACCGTGCTTGACTGTGTCAGTTGACATCTTGCACTGTCTGGGACAGTCGCACAGTGCGACTCGCACTTTACAGCAGCGTCACGTGCGTTGTTTGTACGCGACAGGAACACGACGAAGACGACGATGGGCCGGACGAAGTGGCCGGACTCGTGGTGGGTGACGTCGACCACCGGACCCGTCTGTTACGTCCCCTCAGCTCGGGGTCGTTCGGGGAGGTGTACGTCGGTGAGTTGGAGGCCTCTGAGCGGCGGGTGGCCGTGAAGCTGGAGCGCCAAGGCAGCGGAGTGACCGAGCAGCTGCTGTACGAGGGCAACGTCTACCGGCGACTCGAGGACGGCCCGGGCATCGCGCAGCTCCACTGGTTCGGCATGCACCCCGCGGGACTGAACGTGAGTAGTCGGCGTCTGCACCAACAACGCGTGGTTCTCTATACACTGCCTCTCACTTACTTGTATGAATTTATGATAATGTTCAAGATTAGATTAAGAGTCATTTAAAGTGTGCAAACATTGTGACAACTATTAATTAACAAGATATATGATGAAACCATGTAAGTTATGAGAGATACGATGCCGTGTTCAGGTTCTGACCATCGACCTGTCTGTATGTCGTGTCCATGTTCAATCGATTACCAGAAATTGTTTTGTATGTCGAGTTCAGGTTCTGGTCATCGACTTGCTCGGCCCGTCCCTCTACGACCTGCTGGTGCGCTGCGGCGGCCGCCTGTCGCTCAAGACGGTGCTGCAGCTGCTCGACCAACTGGTCCACATCATTGAGTTCGTGCATGAGCGCGGCTTCGCTCACCGCGACATCAGCCCCAACAACCTGTTGATGGGTCGCCCTGGCTCGGCCGACGCCCAACGCCTCTACCTCGTCGACTTCGGCCTGTCCAAGCAGTACTGCCAGGGCCCGCGCTTCCTGCCGGCCGGACGGCGACACTTCCGCTTCGCCCACCCTGTCGTAGGCACCATGCGCTTCGCCAGTCTGCACGCTCACGCCGGAGACGAGGTGAGTACTTCACTGACAACGGTGATATATGAAAAAGAAAGCAATACTGTTTCGTGTTTATAAGTGCTTTAATTTAATAACAATAATATTAATACTACACATACGTCTAGTAGATGTATGTCTGTGCGTACGTGCGCGCACGTGTGTTTGTGTACCTGACCGTTCAAAACCATGTGCTAACGATGTCCCGTGCGTGACTCCGTAGGTGGGCCGTCGAGACGACCTGGAGGCTATAGGCTACATGGTCGTATACCTACTGCGAGGCCGCCTACCGTGGCAGGGGCTCCAGGCGGACACACACCTCGAGAAGTTCAAAGCGATCGCGAGGGTGAAGGCGGCGACGAGTGCGTGCGCGCTGTGCGAGGGTCTGCCCGCCGAGTTCGCCATCTACGTCGACTACACGCGCCAGTTGAAGCAGTACGACGTGCCTGACTACGACAGCATCAGGACCATGTTCCGCGAGCTGGCGACGCGACTAGAGTACGAGTATGATGACCAGTTCGACTGGGAGGCGAGCGCCGACGTCGCTGACGCCAAGAAGTGCCGCACGCCGTCCGGAGACTCGGGCATCGCCGACATGACCGTAGACGTCTGCTGACCACCTGGGTACGGTCATTGGGAGACTCGGGCATCGCCGACATGACCGGAGACGTCTGCTGACCACCTGGGTACGGTCATCTGGAGACTCGGGCATCGCCGACATGACCGGGGACGTCTGCTGACCACCTGGGTACGGTCATTGGGAGACTCGGGCATAAACGGCATTGCCGGCGACGTCTGCTAATCACCTGAAAGCTTCATTCCACAACGATGCCTTATGGGAGATGTTACTGCATTTAGTTTGTTTGCGAGCTCCTGCACCAACCTCGCTACGTGCTAACAAATTTAGTTTGTTTGCGAGCTCCTGCACCAACCTCGCTACGTGCTAACAAATTACCCAATCGAACTGATTTTGATGAAGCGTATACAGGGTTGAACTCAAAAGTAAGCGTTTACGTTTTTACTTAGTGCCACTTTTATTGCTGCTGATCGCAACTGGAGTCACTCATCAACTAGTCATTGGCGTCGGTTCGTTCAGTAAGGAGTATTATGTCTATTTTGTTAAACTGTTTCAAATGTTTACGACGATTTTGCAATTTAGATTGGGTCCAGTTAGTTAACGCAAGTATGCTCTGCCATTTCATTGGTTGTTTCCAGACACCAGTGAAACGGTCACGACACCTGGTGGGTGACGCAAGAGAAATGTGTTTGGTTTCAAAGTGTTGACTCGAGTTCCCGACTGTTAGTGGTTTCTCTGGTGTCCACAACGCTAGGTAATATTCATCATTTAAACGCGTCAGCTTAATGTCTGAGGGAGTAAATCCAATCCATCGTGATGGATGTTGTTGCTTGCGACGTGATTATTCATTATGTAAATAATACTATTGGTGTGTTTAAGAAACACACGAGGCATTGCAAAATGCTTATAGAAATGACATATCTGCTTATTTAATATGTAACATAGTTCAGTGTTACAAGGAGACGATAATATATATATATATATATATATATATATATATATATATATATATATATATATATATATATATATATATATATATATATATATATATATAATATATATATATATATATATATATATATATATATATATATAATATATATATATATATATATATATATATATATATATATATATATACCCGATTGTGGTTAGTGAGCGGTCTATTTCAAGACTCATAGTAAACAAGTCGTGGTCGGTCGCACGCTGCGGTCTCAGGCCGGACAGAAAACCAGCTCACTGCTAAACATGAACTTTGCGCACCACAACTGGCAGTGTTTGTAAATGCACGATATTTAGCTTAGCAAGTCATTTGGCTATTATTGTATTACTCGTTTGAAGCATGCATCTCGGTTTTGAAGGAAGTCGATATATTGGGTTTGTGGTTACGTTCAGGTGATGGCAATTGTTACGTTGTTACACAGGCAATTGTTACATTGTTACACATGCAATTGTTATATTGTTACACAGGCAGTGCGCACTATTGTACGCAAATGAGATGCACTATTGTGCGTCATATGTTCAGGTTCATTTACTTGTACATGTAAGCGCACTAAAATACTATTGGCACATCGTTCACTGCACGTACACGTCGTCTCCGAATGAGATTCGGTCTAATGACGTGTACGTTATGTGAGTGTGTCACACCTTCCTCGTTTCTTTATGCGACTACGATGTTTGTATTGATCACAACGATTCATTACAAAATGCCTTTGCACACAGAATGACAAGAACTAGCACTTGGTCAAGAAAATTACAATGTGCTTTACAATTGACCAATGGACGACAACACGAGCGCCTGTGTTGTTCGTGTGACCTTCCTCCGAGCAGACAGAGCTGCCTGCAATGCAACTTACAGATAAACAGTGGCCACTAATTGTCTGTCAATCGTTACGAGGTAGCTATTGATGAGGACAAGTCATATGCATAACTTGAACTTATTCAGCACTCTACGTTTCACTGACCCGTCAGTCAGAGACAACAGTGTGTTTGTGTGTTGCGCGAATCACTTATTGGCATAAATGTCAGTTTGCCAGCATTGACAACACATACTGTACAATTGAATTTATTTTAATAAACAAGTGTATTCTTTTATGCAAACGCGTTCTCAAATCTGCTTCCGGCCGTTTAACAAACGTCTCCGGTTGTTTTGTAGGCTCTAGGTCTAATTGTGTAGGCTCTAGGCCTGTGATTCTCACCGAAACCATACAATCTTGCATGGTACAAACAAAATGATCCTAACTATCGACCCCTGAATCACTCTAATATACTTTCATGGCCACGTTAGGCTTGCGTGCGTGCGTGCGTGCGTGCGTGCGTGCGTGCGTGCGTTTGTGTCATCTTCTTCGACTCTCTCTCGTTGATTTGCGGATAATTGTCTCCCGTTAGGTTAAGTTGCTGGTGATGCCTAGACCGCGTCGCCTCGTCTGCCTATTTTACGTTCTCCATCTCCGAAGTAGGGTAATCTGGGGCAGCGCGTGATTTTGACCAAACTTCTCGCAGCTGTTCTCTACCTGGACCAGTATGAGAAACATCCTTCTGCTTTGTTCTTATCACGTTATATTTCCTCTAATACCACTGACTTGCAGTCAGACGTGTAATCTGCATCATAATAAATGTTTCATTCATGTATTTGGCCAATAATCTAAAATGTCCACTGATCGCAAATGTCAAGTGTCGCCACCTGGCGAGATTAGCTACACTACAACGTTTTCGTCAGGCTTTTTTTTACCATAGCCGTAATGTAAATAAAACAGCTATTTCGGTTAGTACGCTAAGTTTGAGTCATTGGTGTTGCGTACTTATTTGTGATAGTGTACTAATATATATATAAATATATATTATTATATATATATATATATATATATATAGATAGATAGATAGATAGATAGATAGATAGATAGATAGATAGATCTTGATTATCCCAATGTACCCCTCTTTCAATCAGACCAAATTTAGCACATCAGTATGTCTTGTGATAATGTCATCAGGGTACGCAGAAGACCAATGTAAATAAACCATGTGGCCCTGGTGGTATATCAGGTATAATCATCAGAGAATGTGCCACAGAATTAGCAGGTCCACTAATTGTACTTTTTAATGTCCTTAAATTGTGGAACTTTTCCGACCTGTTTTAAACGCGCAAATGGTATTCCTATGTATAAGAAGGGAGATAAAGGAAATGTATGTAATTACAGACCTATCTCTCTTTTACCGCTATTTAGTAAATTTTTTGAGAAAGTGGTGTATACCCATGTACGTAACACCATTTCGGGCACCAACACGGATTTGTGAAGTGTAGAAGCACAGTATCTAACCAAGCTTGTTACTTGGACTCCATTTCTGAATCTATTGACAAGAAACAAGTTGATTCTGTTTACTTGGACTTCAGTAAAGCCTTTGATTCAGTGTGCCACCCACTGTTAATTCACAAGCTTAAATCATATGGGTATTCTGAGCAATGCATACAATGGTTACAGTCCTACCTTCTCAACCGAAAACAACGCGTGGTATTTGAAGGCAAAGCATCTGTCCGGTGTACCACAAGGTTCACAAATTGGCCCACTTCTGTTTACATATATTAATGATCTCACTAATCATGTTGATTCATGTGGAATATCGCTCTTTTGACAAAGTGCCACATCAAAGATTACTACTTAAATTAAAAGCCCATGGTATCGGGGATAGCATAACTGACTGGATAGAACAATGGCTGACTGACAGAAGACAACGAGTTGTAGTAGATGGAGAAGTTTCAAATTGGAAATCGGTTTTGAGTGGGGTACCTCAAGGATCAGTATTAGGACCTATATTATTCTTAATTTATATCAATGACTTGGACGACAGTATAACAAGTAACGTACTGAAATTTGCGGATGACACAAAACTGTTTAGAAAGGTTAATACTGATGGTGATAAACAACATTTACAAAACGATCTAGACAGATTAGTGAAATGGTCTGAGAAATGGCAGATGTTGTTCAATTTTGGGAAATGTAAATGCCTACATACAGGACATAGGAACTTGAATGTAAACTATAAAATGGAGATACTGTTCTGGGTACTACAGTAAAAGAAAAGGACTTAGGAGTTACAATAAGCGCTGATATGAAAGTTTCAGAGCAGTGTGGTATTGCAGCTTCAAAGGGTAATCAAATTCTTGGATTGATTAGAAGAAACATAACATACAAGGGAAAAAAGTTAATTATACCTCTTTATAAAGCAATAGTTAGACCTCATTTAGAATACTGTATACAAGCATGGAGACCATATCGTAAGAAGGATATAGATACGCTTGAACGCATACAAAGGAGAGCAACTAAAATGATTCCAGAACTGAGAGACCTTAGTTATGAAGAACGCCTGAAAGAATGTGGTTTAACAACTCTAGAGACAAGGAGGTTAAGAGGAGATCAGATTGAAGTTTTTAAGATATTGAATGGGTATGAAAATATTGATAGAAATATGTTTTTCTCACTCAAGAAGGATAGCAGAACTAGAGGACATGAGGTAAAATTAGTAAAGGATCAATGTAGATTGGACATCAGGAAGCACTCGTTCTCACAGAGGACAATAAATGAATGGAACAAATTGTCTACAGATTGTGTAACTGCTAGCAGCGTGAATATGTTTAAAAACAAGGTTGACACATATCTCAGGAGGGCGGGCTATAAGTAGATGAACATTGTTGGACTCTCGATAAGCCAATGGCTTCCTTGTCCACTTGCCATCTGGGCCTTTGGCTTGGATGGCAAATCTTGTTAAATCTATGCTGATGATTCTAAACTGTTTAGAGAAATTTCGTCGGTGACCGATTGTCAGTTGGTGCAGAAGGATCTGGACAGTGTGCGCCTCTGGTGTGAGACCTGACACCTCAAACTTAATGCAGACAAATGCTGCATATTAACTTTCACTAACAAAAAGAAATACTTATCTTTTGACAACACCATCTTAAGCCAGTCTCTACCCAGGGTTACCGCTGTCGAAGATCTCGGAGTCACATTTAATTGTAATTTGAATTTTATAGATCATATTAGTCGTAATGTCTCTAAAGCTTTTCAGATGTGTGGTTTTATTAAGCACGTTTGCACAACATTTACCGATGTACAAGCTTTGCGATCCTTGTATATATCTCTAGTCAGAAGCCAGTTGGAGTATTGCAGTATTATTTGGAATCCGTGGCAACGTACGAACGAGTTTAAAAAATCATTAAGTACCTATGTTACAAATCCAAAATCCACTGACAATTATTAGCTTTGCCATCATTTTAGACTACCGTCCCTTCAACACCGAAGGGAAGTTGCAGATCTGATCATTCTACATAGGGACTAAGTGTGTGCACTCTCATCTAGATTCATCCTATATGGTAGGAAATGTCCAATACCATTGTCCTTCGAGATCTCTACGTTTTAAATAGATGTATGACTACTTTCAACACTTTGTATTTAACTGATTCCACTTGTGGATACAATATTATATATATATATATATATATATATATATATATATATATATATATATATATATATATATATATATATATATATATATATATATATATGTATGTATGTATATATATATTATATATATATATATGTGTATATATATATATATATATATATATATATATATATATATATATCAGACTTGTTGGCAAGTCGCAAACTGGCAGGTCAAGTGTCACAAGTCAGTGACCTGCAAGTCAAGTCTCATGTGAACGACGTCCAAGTCAAGTCTCGAGTCACCTCCCTGAATTCCAATCACAAATCAAGTCGCACTCAAACACCCGACGATTGCATTTCATATCTAGTCAAATATCAATGATAAACAGGTCACTTTATTACCGATATTATTTATTACGATTATAAGAGTAATACGTCACACACACAGTGCATACACACGCACGCACGCACGCACGCACGCACGCACGCACGCACGCACGCACGTAATAATGATGAAATGGTGTTAACTGGAAAATGGTAATGGTAGTAAAGCTTGATTAAATTAAAACAAACTTCTAATAATCATTATGATCATATTAAGACTATTTTATAACACCTAACATTTTACTTTCTTTTTCCATTAAACTTGACTTAGGAACTGTTCACACAACTAACAACTGGTTTGTGCAATTAGGTTTCTGAGAGCAGGCCGGAGTGATTACTGATTACACTTCACAAAGATCAGATCCAAGAGCATCGGATGCATCTCCAATGCGAGCGATCGATGTGGACGCATAATAATGCCGCTATGGTTAAACACCGTCACCAATGGCGCGCTGGTAACAGGGACGCTTGTTGGCAAATCACAAGCTGGCAAGACAACTCTCAAGTATTAACCTCCAAATCAAGTCTCGAGTCATCTCTTTGAATTCCTAGTCAAGTCAACATGGGCGACTCATGTCAACACGATTGAGAATTGTACGGACCGATACACACCTACATGATTTATGGGAATCACGAATGTTGCGAGATGAAACTTATGCAAGGTACAGATAAGACCACAACGGTTTCACAGGGACAAATTGATCGATACTTTCAGTGGGGTGGCTAATGCTAGTTACCCCGGTAGTATGTTTCTTTAACACGAACAGTCTGACAAATATTTTAGGTAGAAATAATTTAAACATGTGCTGTTTGCAAATATTTTATTAATCTGACTTGGAACTATTGCTAGACTATTACAATGAATAGTCTTGTAGTTGGTTCTCTTGTGCCACCCGTGGTATCACCAGGTTGGGGATAGACTATTATGGCCCTGGTCAGTGAGTCCCCGGGACATATATTCTTCACCTATTTCCTCTTTTTGTTTTACCCAATCAAAACGGAAGTCATACACAATATCCAATGTTTCAGCAAGCCGTCGGAACATGTATTTGATGTGTTCGTGATCGGGCCTGGCGGTTGGCGGCGCACTGCGCACGTACTGCAGGTAGGTGGAGAACTCCTTCGGCATGCCGTCACACGCAGACATGTCTAGTTTCATCTGCTTGATTTGTAGTCGTTTCTCCTCGCGACCTTCAATGGACAGTCCTTGCCAAGGCAGACTGCCCTTGAAGAAGTACACACACACATAGGCAAAGGCCTCCAAGTCATCCGTTGGACCAATGTCCGTGCTGTCGTGGGCACGAATGCTTGCGTATCTCGGGGTACCGACAGTCCCATGTAGAGGAGACACACTTCGCGTGGGTGTCTGTCTCAGCGCTAATGTCACACAAGTCTGCAGCTTCTTGGCAAGGCCAAAGTCAACGATGTACACTTGATGGCTATTGCTGCCTCGCCCAATCAGAAAGTTGTCCGGCTTGACGTCACGATACACGTAGCCACGGTCGTGAACGTGTTGGAAAATGTTAATTATTTGATCAAACAACATCAGGATGGTTTTCAACGAGAATTTGCGATGGCAGTATGCAAACAGGTCCTGAAGACTTGGTCCAAGATACTCCATCACGAGACCATTGTAATGTGGTTCGTACACGCCAAACCAGTAAATCTTTGGGATGCCCGGACCGCCCTCCAGGTTCCTGAAAATATTTCCCTCGGCAAGCAGTACCTCATCACGCCTGTGGTGCTTCAGTGCCTCCAATTTCACAACCACTTCTTCGTTCGTTTCAAGCAGAACGCCTCGATGAATTCTGCCGAAAGCACCGCTGTTAATTTCCTCAAGAACACGCGTCTTAATGCTACGTCCTATTATGAAATCAGACTGTGGTGCAGGCTCCTCGGCAGTGGGAACTTGACCATTAGATACACTAGCTGCTGCTGTCATCACTACGCCAGACCAGCCGTCTTCACTGCCGCGTCTTGGTCTGCAAACACAAACCACCAGTAGGGTAGTGTGGTGGGTAAGGAGCCCTCCTTAGGGGAAAATGGCTACAGTTATTCAAAAACGAACTATTTTGAGGTACTTTGTTGGAATACGAATGTTGTGTGGTTGTCATGACGATTGACAACACTAAAGAATGTAATAGTTAATTAAATATATTGTCGAGAGGGGGCGTCTTGTCCCACCCCTATGGGGCAAGAAGCCCCCGGGGCGTCTTGCCCCATCACAGCAACAGTCTTTCTCCATTGTGTGAAATACGAATACTGAAATGAAACAAACATTGTTATGTGAAAAAAGCATTATGTTTTATTTTATCTAGAAAGGCATCAAACATAGATCATTTAGTTCCTCTCGGACTCACTGTTAGGGCAGATAAAACAACGCACCCCTGGCGTGTAGTCATTGAAACTGTACCCACACCTCCCGATATCTACAGTTCACGAAGGCCTCGCCGCATATGACATATGACATACAGTCGCTTCCCCTTCGTAGCTGACGCATCGTCTCTGTTGCTTCTTCACTGCGTCTTTGGTTCCGTTGTCCGGCCGCCAGTGACTTTCCCTTTAGCCTCCCCCCAATTCCCGTTTGCTGATTCACAATCAACGAGTTAAATTTGTGTGTGATTAATTCTAGTATATTAGGAAATAATAAGAACTTAAATGTGTGTAGTGTTTACGACGTGGCGTCTATAACCGAGGATACCGCTTGTTGCGTAACTTGCACTTATTCATTAAGTAATACATTGTACTCAGAATTGTCACATACCATCTACACGAAATAATAGATCGCACATTTAACAAACGTAGTTTTTATCAAATTAAACATATTTCCCACTTCCTAATAAATTGACCAAATCGTGTGGTGGCGTCTTACCCCCACACTGTAAGGGGCGTCTTGCCCCCACATTGTAAGGGGACGTCTTGCCCCCACACTGTAAGGGGGCGTCTTGTCCCCACATTGTAAGGGGGCGTCTTGCCCCCACACTTTAAGGGGGCGTCTTGTCCCCACACTGTAAGGGGGCGTCTTGCCCCCACACTGTAAGGGGGCATCTCGACTCCAGTAGATGTAGTAAATGTCACGGTTAACACCAACGAATGTTATAAGCCAGTCAACACAAGATGGAAGCCAGAAAAAGCAGGAGAATACAAAACTTATTTCAGTGAACACGACATTGCTAATTTAGAAGCCAAACTAGAAAGTGTTGAACTAACTTCCCTATCACAGAGGGAAATGGATGGTCTGGTGAAAGATATATATGATATATATTTAACTACTGCAAAGAATACTGGTATTTGCAAAGAACCAACATATATATATATAACACATCGTAATAAAACAACAAAGACTAACCATGTAAATAACAAACCGTGGTTTAATGAAGAATGCCGAGAAATAGAACAGAGCCAAAGGTAGACTAAAGAAATTTAAAAGTGATGAAGCAAAAGCACAGCTAAGAGAAATGGCAAGTGGCTATAAACGCTTTATAAAAAAAAAAACCCATCAAAATGCTACTATAAACGATTGCACCAAAATTTGCGAAACCTAAAACATAGTAAGCCTTCAGAATATTGGCACATACTTAATAAAGCAAGTAACACCAAATAAAAATGTGGAAATATTTCACTGGATACGTTTATGAGCCACTTTGAAAAAATGTGTGAAAAATGTGAAATTCAAACGGCCACAGTGGCTAGTGAGATAGCTTTTGATCCCAAAAAGTGGAATAACTTCGCAAATGATAAAGATATTAAAAAATGCAAAAAGGATGATAAACTGCATAACATACTCTAGCAGATAGAAGTGTTTAAATGATTATAAAACAATTTTGATTTTTTTTATATACCTAACTGCTATAGAACGGTTATTTAAATTCGGATCCTAATACATTGTACAGGGTGTATATGACTAAACACTTTTGCTGATACTTGGTGAACGTTGTGTGGTTGATGTACAACATCGGTAGGCGGTATAACTTAAAGGTTCCGCTAGCTTACGCCGGTACCTCAAATCGGTAACCTACCGCCTGGGCTGAGACTGAATTGGTACTGGTAGGCTTGGCATTTAATAATATGCACATGCCTGGCAATATATACATGATACTATCATAATAATATTACAGTAATATGGTAATACAGCTATTGTAATACTATCACAACAATAAAACAAATATAGGAATGTGATATTCATGGCTTACACGATTACTATATGTCGATAGAATGCCTGAATGGAATGGATCGGGTGAGTTTTTGCGGGTGTTTAACACAATAATTTACATTCATGAAATGGTAACTCATAGTTCACCAGCAGGCAAAGTGCAAAGGCTTTGTCTATAGATATCACTTTCTAAACAAACGTATAACAACTGTATGTAGCTGTTTTAAACATATAAAACTCAAACAAAAACGCTGAAACAAACCTTAGCTCGCGGCGCTCATTTCTTTTACTGGTGTTGATTGGCTAATTATTACCGCACACGAAGCAAATAAGATTCGACGTTTAAAAACTATATATTGCGTAGGCCCTACTTGCACATTATAAATGTGCAAGTAAAATGCTTAATTTCTTCTTATTTTCCTCAGAAGAATAATACCAATAATGAATGTGTACTTCGCTATGGCCTTTGGGCATTTCAGTTCTCTAGAACCCGTCGCACCAGGCCCCACCATTATAAAAATACAATGTGTAAATCAACCATGCATAATGCTTGGTTATCTCACTGATCTATATATATAACTGGATGGCGCGGCGGACTGTAAATTTTACCCCACCGAGCCGCCATCTTGGAACGATCTAGGACTGTCTAACGGTGTAAAACGTTCAACTGCCTGTATATCAAATATACTTTTGGGTAACCTACTTTTGTATTTTGCGATTCAGAAGATACTGTTAGAGGTTAGTGCTTAATAATATTATGTTTAGTGTGAAAAAGTGAACATTCCCGTTTAATTATTAATATTCTAAAGTTGAAATAGCGACTAGCCTAGGGCTAGGCTATGCCTATGCCTATGGCTATGCCTATGGCTATGGGTATGGTTATTGCTATGCCTATGGCTATGGCCTATGCTATATGATATATCGGGTTATTGGCTATAATATAATATATATATATATATATATATATATATATATATATATATATATATATATATATATATATATATATATATATATATATATATATATATATATATATATATATATATATATATATATGCAAGATTACCGGTTCCTCAACTCCAAGGCTCAATGATCAGAACGTCGTCTTCAGAATCTAACAATAGTTCAGAAGTTCCAATTTTAATATTCTAAATAGTGTTAATGTTGAGTGATTTGTGCCGTCATTTCAAAGACAAAGTCCCCGAAAACGTAAACGAGTGCACTGCCACTGGCACTGGCACTGCCACTGGCACTGGTTGCGGCTATTGTTGGTATACTTACGAGGATATGCCTTTTTTGACAAACATATTAAGAAACATTTGTACAGTGGATCTATATTCTAAATGAGTCACAATTATTTCACCGATTGAGTGCAAACAAATATTTAGTATTTTTGGGTGAAATACTTACTGTTACAGAACAACGAAAAGACGGGGTTTTTTCCTCAAAAGACACCACTGCACAAAAATGCTACCCATGGAAGACATTTATTTGCAACACTGTACTGTAGAGCCAAGTACAAGGAAAAACAGGTTTTTGCCACCTGATCTGATATTTAGCTATCGAAACAACGGAAGTATTATCAAAATGTGGTATTTATTTTGTTTTGAATAAACTGCTATCATTATAATATATCCAATAATTGTACTAGATTCTGAGAGTGAACTTACGCCACTGTCTTCCCTACGTTAAACTATTGTTGGTTTAAAGTTGAATGTAGTTCTCCATCTCCCTCTCTCTCTCTCTCTCTCTCTCTCTCTCTCTCTCTCTCTCTCTCTCTCTCTCTCTCCCTCTCCCTCTCCCTCTCCCTCTCCCTCCCTCTCCCTCTCCCTCTCCCCCTCCCCCTCCCCCTCCCCCTCCCCCTCCCCCTCCCCCTCCCCCCCCCTCCCCCTCCCCCTCCCCCCTCCCCCCTCCCCCTCCCCCCTCCCCCTCTCCCCTCTCCCCCTCTCCCCTCTCCCCTCTCCCCTCTCCCCTCTCCCTCTCTCTCTCTCTCTCTCTCTCTCTCTCCCTCTCCCTCTCCCTCTCCCTCTCACACAGGCACATGGTCACCCCTCCCTTCCTCACTTCCTCCCTCCTTCCCTTCTCCCTCAGGGAATATTAAGAAAAACTACTGTTATGCATTATCTTTTCAGAGACAGCACTAGTATGAGTATCGGTAGGCTCACAATGTTAATAGTTGGGCACAGTTTTGTGCGGCGTATGCAGCAGCAAGTCTGCCCTGGTGATGCAACACAACGCTATTACTGTCCCGACCTCCTCCTGTCACATATGTTTGAGAAGGTTGTCTTCCTAGGTAACAAGATTTAACAAGATTTGCCATCCAAGCCAAGGGCCCAGATGGCAAGTGGACAAGGAAGCCATTGGCTTATCGAGAGTCCAACAATGTTCATCTACTTATAACCCGCCCTCCTGAAATATGTGTCAACCTTGTTTTTAAACATATTCACGCTGCTAGCAGTTACACAATCTGTAGACAATTTGTTCCATTCATTTATTGTCCTGTGTGAGAACGAGTGCTTCCTGATGTCCAATCTACATTGATCCTTTACTAATTTTACCTCATGTCCTCTAGTTCTATTATCCTTCTTGAGTGAGAAAAACATATTTCTATCAATATTTTCATACCCATTCAATATCTTAAAAACTTCAATCTGATCTCCTCTTAACCTCCTTGTCTTTAGAGTTGTTAAACCACATTCCTTCAGGCGTTCTTCATAACTAAGGTCTCTCAGTTCTGGAATCATTTTAGTTGCTCTCCTTTGTATGCGTTCAAGCGTATCTATATCCTTCTTACGATATGGTCTCCATGCTTGTATACAGTATTCTAAATGAGGTCTAACTATTGCTTTATAAAGAGGTATAATTAACTTTTTTCCCTTGTATGTTATGTTTCTTCTAATCAATCCAAGAATTTGATTACCCTTTGAAGTTGCAATACCACACTGCTCTGAAACTTTCATATCAGCGCTTATTGTAACTCCTAGGTCCTTTTCTTTTACAGTAATACCCAGAACAGTATCTCCCATTTTATAGTTGACATCCAAGTTCCCATGTCCTGTATGTAGGCATTTACATTTCCAAAAATTGAACAACATCTGCCATTTCTCAGACCATTTCACTAATCTGTCTAGATTGTTTATCACCATCAGTATTAACCTTTCTAAACAGTTTTGTGTCATCTGCAAATTTCAGTACGTTACTTGTTATACTGTCGTCCAAGTCATTGATATATATTAAGAATAATATAGGTCCTAATACTGATCCTTGAGGTACCCCACTCAAAACCGATTTCCAATTTGAAACTTCTCCATCCACTACAACTCGTTGCCTTCTGTCAGTCAGCCATTGTTCTATCCAGTCAGTTATGCTATCCCCGACACCATGGGCTTTTAATTTAAGTAGTAATCTTTGATGTGGCACTTTGTCAAAAGCTTTCTGAAAATCTAAGTAGATAATATCTACTGGCGATCCCACGTCTATCCACTTAGTGATTTCTTCCAAAAAACATAACATATTTGTTAAGCATGACCTCGCTTTAAGGAATCCATGTTGAATTTCATTTTTTATGTTACATGCTAGTTTTTGCTCATAGCTTCTTTTAGATTGTCTGATTTCAGTTGTAGCTGCATTAAGTGCCTCTTTGTAATTTGCATAGTCTTCTTCCTTTCCGGTACGCCTATAAACCCTCCACATAGTTTGTTTTAACACTATTTTTCTAATAGCCTCTTTTGACAAGGTAAGGTGGACTTACCATGGATGGTTTGTTCAGAGAGTTTGGGGCTGTTACGGCAGAAGCACCAAATATTATTCTAATTGACAGGCATAGGAATGAATGACCTATGCAATGGTTGTGTAGCTGAGGAATTGGCAGAAGGTATTGTGGCATTTGCTCACAAAATAACCACAATACCATTGGTCTTACAGGTAGTTATTTGCAATATTCTAACACGAATACAAAAATTCAGCTGCCATTTGGTAGTTCCAGACCATTTTTAACCAGGTCAGCTAACAATTTCGATAATACACATATCTGGCCACACCGTAAATTGTTTGACGTGAAGAACTTTGCCAGATGGAGTGCACGAGTGCCATTGGCATGAAGAAGTATGTGAATAGCTTGAGGGAAGCAGCTATCCATGCTTTCATGCAATATCAGAAGCAGGTTTAACTGCTTTCCTCATCCTCATTACAGCTGCAGCATGTGCACTGTTTTTCGCAAACTTGTTCTTCTTTTATAATAATTATATATACATATCCTCAATTTTTTTTTATAAAATCATCATCTCTCTTCCAAAACCAGTTTCATAAAAAACAGCCACTTTTTATTATAGTTACTTTTTTAAATACAGCTATGTAACGCAGTATTTGGCAAATCGCAACTTAAGTTGACATCAATTCTGCCTAGATCATTTTGTTCATATTATATTGATGTTGAACACATTTGATGCCACTGCAAACATAATTTAATTCCATGTTATACACCATCCATGGTAAGTCTGTATCTTCCTTGGGAGATGACATTTTCATTCATATATGACAGCTCGAAATCACTATTCTGTTTTAAAATTACTTCTAAAAATACTGATTCATCTAGAAATTGCCATTCTCTTTTAAAAGTTAACTTCTCATAATTCTGATTCATCTACTAAAAATTACCATTCTTGTAAAAAAAAGTTACTTTCTAAATACTGATTCATCTACACATGAGACTGCCTAATTAAAAACAAATGTGGGTCTACACCAATGACTAGAATCAACATTGGCATGGGTTGACTCTTCTTCAAAGGCTGGCAGCTCTGATCTCTGCGCAAGTGGCTGGCGTCATAGTAACTACACACAGTTTGATCAACTGGAAATTACATGCAATGGGGCCGCTGTAGCGAATCCTCATGCTATCATTTCCAAAGTTGAGGACTCCACATTGCCTCAGTTCACTTAACTGTATAAGTGAGTACCTGGCTATACACAGTGGTGGATGTGAACAAGTAATATTCACACAGTAATTGCTACGTGACTGAGTTCTTCCTAAAGAAGTTGAGTTGGTGCATAAATAAACAGCTCTACCAGGGGGTGAAGTGTAAAGCGCTTTGGGCGGTCCTACGGACTGGATACCGCGCTATATAAGAAACTTTCAAAAACTTACTTACTTTATGAACATTGCTTCATTGTCTCGGAATTACAAACATTGCTATGTTGCTGTACCTGCAGGACTTTACAAACATTGCTGCACTGCCTTGGAATTACAAAATAATTGCTATTCTATATATCTGCAGGACCTTACGAACATTGTTACACTGTGCTTGCTTGTGAACATTTACACAATGTACCTGCATGAACACCAGCATGGACATATGAACAATATCTTCCATGAAATTATGACTGTTGCTGCACGGCTGGAATATTAATAAATTGTCTTAATAATTATGCAGTGACATTATGTTTCATCCATTAATTCCCTATTTATTTACCTGTTATGACTAATTACATAACTAATACAAGGTCAATACAAGGTCACACTGCATTCAAGTCGATGTATTGACAATTTTCATCCCCCAAAAGTTTAATTGCTCCAGAATATAATAAATTACAGCTAAATTATTCCATTAATCCCAGTTTACAGGAGCCTATGTCAAATGTTAAATGTATGTCAACTAATTAGGTTATGTCGAAATAAGTAAATACTAAGCCACAGTATTCAAGTTAATAAATTGACAATTTCCATCCTCCAAACGTTAAATAGGCCTATTATCCAATTAATTATATTAGGTTTTTGGACATGGTTTCTCTTGGTAAAAGCTGTGCAATGACGTCAACATGGAAACCTGATGCACAGTTTCTTCTAACACTTAAGTACATGCTAATGTCACCTCACAAATGTTGGATCAGAAATTTGAAGACTTTGTTTATGGGATTTTAGGCCAATATTCATTAAAATTAATAGTCATGAGGATAGATGACATTTTATTCGATGTGACATCAGCATTCAGTTGTGTAAGGGCTAGAGACCCACGTTGTAGCATCCTCGCTGGTGTTTAAATCTTAGTTGTGTAAGGGCTAGAGACCCACGTTGTAGCACCCTCATTGGTGTTTAAATCTTAGTTGTGTAATGGCTAGAGACCCACGTTGTAGCACCCTCATTGGTGTTTAAATCTTAGTTGTGTAAGGGCTAGAGACCCACGTTGTAGCACTGATGTTTAAATCTTAGTTGTGTAAGGGCTAGAGACCCACGTTGTAGCACCCTCGCTGGTGTTTAAATCTTAGTTGTGTAAGGGCTAGAGACCCACGTTGTAGCACACTCATTGGTGTTTAAATCTTAGTTGTGTAAGCGCTAGAGACCCACGTTGTAGCACCCTCGCTGGTGTTTAAATCTTAGTTGTGTAAGGGCTAGAGACCCACGTTGTAGCACCCTCACTGATGTTTAAATCTTAGTTGTGTAAGGGCTAGAGACCCACGTTGCAGCACCCTCATTGGTGTTTAAATCTTAGTTGTGAAAGGGCTAGAGACCCACGTTGTAGCACCCTCACTGATGTTTAAATCTTAGTTGTGTAAGGGCTAGAGACCCACGTTGTAGCACCCTCGCTGGTGTTTAAATCTTAGTTGTGTAAGGGCTAGAGACCCACGTTGTAGCACCCTCACTGATGTTTAAATCTTAGTTGTGTAAGGGCTAGAGACCCACGTTGTAGCACCCTCACTGGTGTTTAAATCTTAGTTGTGTAAGGGCTAGAGACCCACGTTGTAGCACCCTCACTGATGTTTAAATCTTAGTTGTGTAAGGGCTAGAGACCCACGTTGTAGCACCCTCGCTGGTGTTTAAATCTTAGTTGTGTAAGGGCTAGAGACCCACGTTGTAGCACCCTCACTGGTGTTTAAATCTTAGTTGTGTAAGGGCTAGAGACCCACGTTGTTGCACCCTCATTGGTGTTTAAATCTTAGTTGTGTAAGGGCTAGAGACCCACGTTGTAGCACCCTCACTGGTGTTTAAATCTTAGTTGTGTAAGGGCTAGAGACCCACGTTGTAGCACCCTCACTGATGTTTAAATCTTGGTTGTGTAAGGGCTAGAGACCCACGTTGTAGCACCCTCGCTGGTGTTTAAATCTTAGTTGTGTAAGGGCTAGAGACCCACGTTGTAGCACCCTCATTGGTGTTTAAATCTTAGTTGTGTAAGCGCTAGAGACCCACGTTGTAGCACCCTCACTGATGTTTAAATCTTAGTTGTGTAAGGGCTAGAGACCAACGTTGTACCACCCTCGCTGGTGTTTAAATCTTAGTTGTGTAAGGGCTAGAGACCCACGTTGTAGCACCCTCATTGGTGTTTAAATCTTAGTTGTGTAAGGGCTAGAGACCCACGTTGTAGCACCCTCGCTGGTGTTTAAATCTTAGTTGTGTAAGGGCTAGAGACCCACGTTGTAGCACCCTCACTGATGTTTAAATCTTAGTTGTGTAAGGGCTAGAGACCCACGTTGTACCACCCTCGCTGGTGTTTAAATCTTAGTTGTGTAAGGGCTAGAGACCCACGTTGTAGCACCCTCATTGGTGTTTAAATCTTAGTTGTGTAAGGGCTAGAGACCCACGTTGTAGCACCCTCACTGATGTTTAAATCTTAGTTGTGTAAGGGCTAGAGACCCACGTTGTAGCACCCTCGCTGGTGTTTAAATCTTAGTTGTGTAAGGGCTAGAGACCCACGTTGTAGCACCCTCGCTGGTGTTTAAATCTTAGTTGGGTAAGGGCTAGAGACCCACGTTGTACCACCCTCGCTGGTGTTTAAATCTTAGTTGTGTAAGGGCTAGAGACCCACGTTGTAGCACCCTCGCTGGTGTTTAAATCTTGGTTATGTAAGGGCTAGAGACCCACGTTGTAGCACCCTCGCTGGTGTTTAAATCTTAGTTGTGTAAGGGCTAGAGACCCACGTTGTAGCACCCTCATTGGTGTTTAAATCTTAGTTGTGTAATGGCTAGAGACCCACGTTGTAGCACTGATGTTTAAATCTTAGTTGTGTAAGGGCTAGAGACCCACGTTGTAGCACCCTCGCTGGTGTTTAAATCTTAGTTGTGTAAGGGCTAGAGACCCACGTTGTAGCACCCTCGCTGGTGTTTAAATCTTAGTTGTGTAAGGGCTAGAGACCCACGTTGTAGCACCCTCGCTGGTGTTAAATCTTAGTTGTGTAAGGGCTAGAGACCCACGTTGTAGCACCCTCGCTGATGTTTAAATCTTAGTTGTGTAAGGGCTAGAGACCCACGTTGTAGTACACTCACTGATGTTTAAATCTTAGTTGTGTAAGGGCTAGAGACCCACGTTGTAGCACCCTCATTGGTGTTTAAATCTTAGTTGTGTAAGGGCTAGAGACCAACGTTGTACCACCCTCGCTGGTGTTTAAATCTTAGTTGTGTAAGGGCTAGAGACCCACGTTGTAGCACCCTCATTGGTGTTTAAATCTTAGTTGTGTAAGGGCTAGAGACCCACGTTGTAGCACCCTCGCTGGTGTTTAAATCTTAGTTGTGTTAGGGCTAGAGACCCACGTTGTAGCACCCTCACTGATGTTTAAATCTTAGTTGTGTAAGGGCTAGAGACCCACGTTGTACCACCCTCGCTGGTGTTTAAATCTTAGTTGTGTAAGGGCTAGAGACCCACGTTGTAGCACCCTCATTGGTGTTTAAATCTTAGTTGTGTAAGGGCTAGAGACCCACGTTGTAGCACCCTCACTGATGTTTAAATCTTAGTTGTGTAAGGGCTAGAGACCCACGTTGTAGCACCCTCGCTGGTGTTTAAATCTTAGTTGTGTAAGGGCTAGAGACCCACGTTGTAGCACCCTCGCTGGTGTTTAAATCTTAGTTGGGTAAGGGCTAGAGACCCACGTTGTACCACCCTCGCTGGTGTTTAAATCTTAGTTGTGTAAGGGCTAGAGACCCACGTTGTAGCACCCTCGCTGGTGTTAAATCTTAGTTGTGTAAGGGCTAGAGACCCACGTTGTAGCACCCTCGCTGATGTTTAAATCTTAGTTGTGTAAGGGCTAGAGACCCACGTTGTAGTACACTCACTGATGTTTAAATCTTAGTTGTGTAAGGGCTAGAGACCCACGTTGTAGCACCCTCATTGGTGTTTAAATCTTAGTTGTGTAAGGGCTAGAGACCAACGTTGTACCACCCTCGCTGGTGTTTAAATCTTAGTTGTGTAAGGGCTAGAGACCCACGTTGTAGCACCCTCATTGGTGTTTAAATCTTAGTTGTGTAAGGGCTAGAGACCCACGTTGTAGCACCCTCATTGGTGTTTAAATCTTAGTTGTGTAAGGGCTAGAGACCCACGTTGTAGCACCCTCGCTGATGTTTAAATCTTAGTTGTGTAAGGGCTAGAGACCCACGTTGTAGCACCCTCGCTGGTGTTTAAATCTTAGTTGTGTAAGGGCTAGAGACCCACGTTGTAGCACCCTCATTGGTGTTTAAATCTTAGTTGTGTAAGGGCTAGAGACCCACGTTGTAGCACCCTCGCTGGTGTTTAAATCTTAGTTGTGTAAGGGCTAGAGACCCACGTTGTAGCACCCTCACTGATGTTTAAATCTTAGTTGTGTAAGGGCTAGAGACCCACGTTGTAGCACCCTCGCTGATGTTTAAATCTTAGTTGTGTAAGGGCTAGAGACCCACGTTGTAGCACCCTCACTGATGTTTAAATCTTAGTTGTGTAAGGGCTAGAGACCCACGTTGTAGCACCCTCGCTGGTGTTTAAATCTTAGTTGTGTAAGGGCTAGAGACCCACGTTGTAGCACCCTCATTGGTGTTTAAATCTTAGTTGTGTAAGGGCTAGAGACCCACGTTGTAGCACACTCATTGGTGTTTAAATCTTAGTTGTGTAAGGGCTAGAGACCCACGTTGTAGCACCCTCGCTGGTGTTTAAATCTTAGTTGTGTAAGGGCTAGAGACCCACGTTGTAGCACCCTCGCTGATGTTTAAATCTTAGTTGTGTAAGGGCTAGAGACCCACGTTGTAGCACACTCACTGATGTTTAAATCTTAGTTGTGTAAGGGCTAGAGACCCACGTTGTAGCACCCTCATTGGTGTTTAAATCTTAGTTGTGTAAGGGCTAGAGACCCACGTTGTAGCACACTCATTGGTGTTTAAATCTTAGTTGTGTAAGGGCTAGAGACCCACGTTGTAGCACCCTCGCTGGTGTTTAAATCTTAGTTGTGTAAGGGCTAGAGACCCACGTTGTAGCACCCTCGCTGATGTTTAAATCTTAGTTGTGTAAGGGCTAGAGACCCACGTTGTAGCACACTCACTGATGTATAAATCTTAGTTGTGTAAGGGCTAGAGACCCACGTTGTAGCACCCTCACTGATGTTTAAATCTTAGTTGTGTAAGGGCTAGAGACCCACGTTGTAGCACCCTCGCTGGTGTTTAAATCTTAGTTGTGTAAGGGCTAGAGACCCACGTTGTAGCACCCTCGCTGGTGTTTAAATCTTAGTTGGGTAAGGGCTAGAGACCCACGTTGTACCACCCTCGCTGGTGTTTAAATCTTAGTTGTGTAAGGGCTAGAGACCCACGTTGTAGCACCCTTGCTGGTGTTTAAATCTTGGTTATGTAAGGGCTAGAGACCCACGTTGTAGCACCCTCGCTGGTGTTTAAATCTTAGTTGTGTAAGGGCTAGAGACCCACGTTGTAGCACCCTCACTGATGTTTAAACAGTACTAATTTCGATAACCTCTTCCCAATATTTCCACCTTGCAACGCATCTGTGTGTTGTTTCCCAAGATGATACATCCTGATCTTTGTGTAACACTGGTAACAACACTTGATCAGAGAAAACAGATGGTTATTGAGACAGGTTGAATCAAACATGATTATTCAATGGTTCAAATACATTAGCCTCTGCACACACCTGCAAGAAATGGCACTGGGCAGCCGGGGACCCTGGGGAAGATTACTGGAAGTTGTTTTCAACATTCGCTGAAACGACGATGACAGTGGACAATGGCTGATCGCCTATAGATGGTCCACATTCTGGACCGGGTCCAACATACGCCACACTCACTGGGACTGTTCTCTGCAAAGGAAGCTTTCGTTTTGTATCTGTCTTTGGAAGAAGATGTGCTGGAAAATCAAATTTCGTTGGAATTGCACGTGCTCGAAGTCGCACCATTTGACCAGTTCTATCAATAAAACTATCCTAAAAATGCGCTGAACAAATTCTGCTATATTTCGTTGGTTTGAAATCTTCCCGCCGCAAATGAACCAATCTACGGTGTTGTTCGGGTGCTCTGGTCATATCAGGAAACCTGAAAGGACAGGGAGGAGGAATATAATATGAAATGAACCAATCTACGGTGTTGTTCGGGTGCTCTGGTCACATCAGGAAACCTGAAAGGACAGGGAGGAGGAATATAATATGAAATGAACCAATCTACGGTGTTGTTCGGGTGCTCTGGTCACATCAGGAAACCTGAAAGGACAGGGAGGAGGAATATAATATGAAATGAACCAATCTACGGTGTTGTTCGGGTGCTCTGGTCACATCAGGAAACCTGAAAGGACAGGGAAGAGGAATATAATATGAAATGAACCAATCTACGGTGTTGTTCGGGTGCTCTGGTCACATCAGGAAACCTGAAAGGACAGGGAGGAGGAATATAATATGAAATGAACCAATCTACGGTGTTGTTCGGGTGCTCTGGTCACATCAGGAAACCTGAAAGGACAGGGAGGAGGAATATAATATGAAATGAACCAATCTACGGTGTTGTTCGGGTGCTCTGGTCACATCAGGAAACCTGAAAGGACAGGGAGGAGGAATATAACATGAAATGAACCAATCTACGGTGTTGTTCGGGTGCTCTGGTCACATCAGGAAACCTGAAAGGACAGGGAGGAGGAATATAATATGAAATGAACCAATCTACGGTGTTGTTCAGGTGCTCTGGTCACATCAGGAAACCTGAAAGGACAGGGAGGAGGAATATAATATGAAATGAACCAATCTACGGTGTTGTTCAGGTGCTCTGGTCACATCAGGAAACCTGAAAGGACAGGGAGGAGGAATATAATATGAAATGAACCAATCTACGGTGTTGTTCGGGTGCTCTGGTCACATCAGGAAACCTGAAAGGACAGGGAGGAGGAATATAATATGAAATGAACCAATCTACGGTGTTGTTCAGGTGCTCTGGTCACATCAGGAAACCTGAAAGGACAGGGAGGAGGAATATAATATGAAATGAACCAATCTACGGTGTTGTTCGGGTGCTCTGGTCACATCAGGAAACCTGAAAGGACAGGGAGGAGGAATATAATATGAAATGAAAACGAACTCGTGTTGGTGACTGAAAATGAATTGTGATTTGTGTTGTAGGGTGGCGACCCTATTCATAGCAGTTCACAGTTACCTAAGGCGTGTGGCCAAACGCATCGAAATGTTAATACTTAAATTTTATAATCAATTCAGCATTATGCTATCCAGCATTCAGAATTATTAATTCATTACAGTATAACATACAATTGTTAATCATTACATAGACTGTACTCATGCTGAGTTTTGAGCAACAAAATGCCATATTGCCATATATAGTATTGGCCGTGAATGGTGGTATTGCCATTAGCCTAGTATGATTAGGCATCATGTTATGGCATTAAAGCAAAATAAAAGACAAAATAAATAAGTATGTGAATAAGCAGATCAACAATATTCTTGCAATGCAATTAGTTAAATTGATATTAATGTGCATAGTTAGACTAATAAATGGCATCACAAACACTGATTTTTAAACGTAGTAGTAGCGTAGGCCACAGCCTTTGGGCTACTATTCTAGTCTAAGACTAGCCAAAACATTTAAACGCTGCCCATCACAAAATGTTTCATTAAATACAATGTACGAAAAGTAATTAAGCATTGAATGAGATCCCATGTCCTTACGTCATTGCATGAGATCCCATGTCCTTACGTCATTGAATGAGATCCCATGTCCTTACGTCATTGAATGAGATCCTATGTCCTTACGTCATTGCATGAGATCCCATGTCCTTACGTCATTGCATGAGATCCCATGTCCTTACGTCATTGCATGAGATCCCATGTCCTTACGTCATTGAATGAGATCCCATGTTCTTACGTCATTGAATGAGATCCCATGTCCTTACGTCATTGCATGAGATCCCATGTCCTTACGTCATTGCATGAGATCCCATGTCCTTACGTCATTGAATGAGATCCCATGTCCTTACGTCATTGAATGAGATCCCATGTCCTTACGTCATTGCATGAGATCCCATGTCCTTACGTCATTGCATGAGATCCCATGTCCTTACGTCATTGAATGAGATCCCATGTCCTTACGTCATTGAATGAGATCCTATGTCCTTACGTAGTTCTGCAGATACTCGATCTGAGCACTCGAAGGCACATCGTGTTATTTTCTCCGGTTATTCGGTTCAAACACAGAGATTAATCTATGCAGCGTTTAGCTTCAAGACGGCGGTTGTCGACTTACGCAGGCGTCTCCAGCATCATTCAAATGAATACGGAGTGCGCCATCCAGTATCTGCGGAATGCGTAAATTATTAAATATTTCATCATAATGTAGATACTGCTCCACGTGTTGTGAATTTTCTGAGCATCTTTATGCTCTACACACTTGGGGTCGTATAAAATACGATTATGACGCACTTCTTCCACCAGAACTTCTATTTGAGCTATTGGTAGTTTTTGTGACGGCACGTTTCAATCCTAGTCCTTATTAATGTATTCTTACCTACGCTGCCATTTTGAAACTAGGGAAAATACCTCTATATTGATGCCACTCCTGGGAATTTCCTGTCCGATTCGTGTGCGGATACGATTTGAATCGCTACATGGAGCCATTTGATTTGCCGCATACGTATCCGCACGACAAAACGCATCCGCGCACATAGCCGACTATAGCCATGTGTTACCGCATACCGCATCCGTACATATGGAATCGTAGCTTTGGTTTGTTGCACAGCCTGCAGCAACGTTTGGCTGATTTTAACAATGTTCAGAGGCGGGAATATTAAGCAGAAGGTTAAACATGAATCATTCTGAATGACCATTTGCGCGCACAACAGGAAGAGTTAGACCGGTCTAACTTCTGTGTGTGAACAGGGCTTTACAGTTGTATCTTTCTCAATCTCATATACATAAATCATCGGTGACACGACAATGACTTCACGGCTTTTTCTCACGCGGTTGGATTTCTATTTTAACATAAATACACAAACTCTATTTAAGTGTAACCAACAAGCGTTTAATAACCCTACCGTCCATAGCCTACACGCACACAATGTAGAGATATATACATCCCCCATACACAGCCCGTTAGCAAGTACTGGAGACCTGTGAGGTCCCGCAATTGTTGAATACCCATTAACTGGAAGTAGGCGCACCCGGCTACAAGAAGTCAAAGTACGGACGAACCATAATTATTCATTCATTACTATACCGAGTGACGCCCACTTCGTGGCTCTTCACATTCAAATCTAGCTAGATTACGTTTAGCCAAATAAATGTCTTATTAATTCCAACTTGCACACACACCTGTCCGCAAGTTGGCTGCATTTCAGTTTGCTTCGTCATTCTTACAAAACACAATACACTATCACTGTTAAACGTGTAATTAGTAGCACCATTTTTAAATGTCCAACCTTGCCTTTTTACAATGTACAATATACTTCCCTCTCCCACACGCCTTCCCACTTCCCTCTCCCACACGCCTTCTTACTTCCCTCTCCCACACGCCTTCTTACTTCCCTCTCCCTCACGCCTTCCTACTTCCCTCTCCCTCACGCCTTCCTACTTCCCTCTCCCACACGCTTTCCTACTTCCCTCTCCCACACACTTTCTTACTTCCCTTTCCCACACGCCTTCCTACTTCCATGCACTTAACACTGGTCCGCAGTACAAGTTGGCAGTATTTTAACTTACTTAATGGTTCTATCAAAACACAATATAATATCATTGTTAAACCTGCAATTAATATCAAAACATTCCAACTTGCCTTTTTTTACAATGAACAATGTATTACATATTAGTACCAATAAAACAATGTATTACATATTAGTACCAATAAAACAATGTATTACATATTAGTACCAATAAAACAATGTATTACATATTAGTACCAATAATAATTGTTTTTTTACAATGAACAATGTATTACATATTAGTACCAATAATAATTGTTTTTATTCAAATACAATTTTCACTATTTCATTTAAAATGCTGTGTACCTGCTGACAATTACTTAACTATCACCTTTATTTCATAGGCGTCGGAACCAGGGGCCTGCCCCTAGTATTTGTGCTGGGTTAAGTATATGTTGGCCCCCAATATGCTCGCAGAAACCAACTGCGCACCCCTCCATGTTCGGCTGTTTCCGACGCTATAACGTATTCACTACATGAACTGTTACATTCAGTATAACGAGCACACTCCTCGGTTCTATGTAAACTATCTAACTGTTGTGATCACAGACTACTTGAGATTGTCCTGTCAAACACTGGTAAAATTCATAAATAAACCTGCTAATCGTTGCACCAACTAGCCCGACTGCACGTGGCCAAATGGTTGCACGTTTCCGAGCCTGTGGACGTGGAAGACTGCACGGCCGCGTTGACTGCAGGCTGCGTGCGCGGTGATATATGGTGGCAGCTGTTAAATACTGTTCACACCCGGTAGTACATTCCATGAGTTCCTTGTAAGGACGCTTTATCGTGGAGTGTCGACTGCGTAGTCAGTGTTCCAAGTGACCAGAGCACATCACCGGTAACATGTCGAAGCCGAGTTGCCTTTTGGAAGACGGACTGTCACAAAGCCAGCTACATGTTGAGGATAAAGCCAGCTACATGTTGAGGATAAAGCCAGCTACATGTTGAGGATAAAGCCAGCTACATGTTGAGGATAAAGCCAGCTACATGTTGAGGATAGTTAGTGTCTTATGTATAGCTACAGTCTTGCAACCTGGGGACAATCAGGTCGCAGTATTCTCTACTACACATTCAAATATCGTGTGGAATATAATAGTTTGCTACATCCCCGTTCAACAAAGCCTAAAGTAGCACAGAATGAACTCGTAGCAGCTGCTCTAACCACTCTCGTGACCATGGTCACTGAGACTGCGAGCACAGAACTCAGCCACTCTCGTTACCATGGTCACTGAGACTGCGAGCACAGAACTCAGCCACTCTCGTGACCATGGTCACTGAGAC
The DNA here is from genome assembly GCA_963662155.1 of Lamellibrachia columna. NCBI lineage: Eukaryota > Metazoa > Annelida > Polychaeta > Sabellida > Siboglinidae > Lamellibrachia > Lamellibrachia columna. The sequence goes on from OY759262.1 coordinate 708,914, forward strand.
TGCGAGCACAGAACTCAGCCACTCTCGTGACCATGGTCACTGAGACTGCGAGCACAGAACTCAGCCACTCTCGTGACCATGGTCACTGAGACTGCGAGCACAGAACTCAGCCACTCTCGTGACCATGGTCACTGAGCCCGCGAGCACAGAACTCAGCCACTCTCGTGACCATGGTCACTGAGCCCGCGAGCACAGAACTCAGCTACTCTCGTGACCATGGTCACTGAGACTGCGAGCACAGAACTCAGCCACTCTCGTGACCATGGTCACTGAGACTGCGAGCACAGAACTCAGCCACTCTCGTGACCATGGTCACTGAGACTGCGAGCACAGAACTCAGCCACTCTCGTGACCATGGTCACTGAGCCCGCGAGCACAGAACTCAGCTACTCTCGTGACCATGGTCACTGAGCCCGCGAGCCCGGAACTCGACTCCTGTCGCCTCCCGCTGGGTGTTCCAGTCGTACTGCCAGTCGTACACTATGCCCTCGGCCTTGGCGAGAGCCTGGAATTTTGCTTTAATTCCCTTATAATGGGGCACGTCGTCCATCTTCATATTCTTAGCGTAGTTGAGGTATGAAGCAAATGTGTCGGGTAGACCTTCGCACAGCCTCTCGGCCGTCATAGAGAGCTTCGCTTCTTTGACGGCTGCAAACGTCTGGTCCCTGTGCTCTGCCTTGAGGCCCTGCCACGGCAGATTGCCGCGCAGCAGGTATATCCACACGTAGGCGAGCGACTCCATATCGTCCCGGGGACTGAGATCTTCGCCGCGGTGGGCGTGCAGACTGGCGTAGCGGGTCGTGCCGACCATCGGGTGGCTGAAGTGGTAGCTCGAGCTACGTCGTAAGGCCCGACCCCGCAAGTACTTCTTCGCCAGACCGAAGTCGACGATGTAGATGCGGTGCGTGTCGACATCGACTCCGATGAGGAAGTTGTCGGGCTTTATGTCTCGGTAGATGAAGTGGTTTTCGTGTATGAACTGGATGATGTCGAGCATCTGTTCGGCCAGCATCAGAACGGTCTTGAGCGAGAATATGTGGTGGCAATAGGCGAACAGGTCTTGAATACTCGGTCCGAGGTACTCTATCACCAACACGTTGTAGAATGGTTCGTAGTCGTAAAGGCCACCCCAGTAAAACTTGGGGATCCCCGGGCCGCCCTGCAGGTGGCGATACACGTCAGCCTCGGCTAACAGCTGTGGACACGGCGCCTTCTGCTTCTCCAGTTTCACTGCCACCTCCTCGTTCGTCTCCAGCATCACACCGCGGTGGATCTCGCCGAACGAGCCGCGGTTGATGAGCTCCAGCACTCGCGCCTTCACGCTGCGGCCAACGATGAGGGTCGAATTCTCCTGCGGTACTGTGGGGGTATCGCCAGTAGGAGACAACAGGTCGCCAGTAGGAGACAACAGGTCGCCAGTCTGTCTCTGATCACAGGGCACATCGTCACTGTCCCCGTCGTACAGAACGGCCGGGAGGGCAGCGACTGGCCTCGCGGAGACCGCTGTCCGAAGACTGCCGGACATCGCCGTCTCGTCCATCGTCACACCTTCAACACAAGGCAGCTTTTTACCGTTAGCTTCAACACAAGACAGCTGTTTACCGTTAGCTTCAACACAAGACAGCTTTTTACCATTAGCTTCAACACAAAACAGCTGTTTACCGTTAGCTTCAACACAAGGCAGCTGTTTGCCGTTAGCTTCAACACAAGACATCTGTTTACAGTTATCTGATACTGTATTACCGTTAGCTTACCATGTATTACTTACTTGTATTAAAACTTACAAAATCAGGCCAGATTATTTTTGCAATGTGTACATTTCAACGGAATCCTGTACACAATTAGCGAGGCGACCACAGAGCCGAGAGCAGCAGCAGATAATCGTCCGATCAAGCAAGCTGTGTCGTAAATAGTGTTATTAGTGCAGCCTAATAACGCTTCTGTCATGAAATGGTTTGATGTGACGGCAGAGATGAAGCCACCAGGAGAGAGCTGTGCCAAAATCAATTCAGCCTCAAATCAAGCAGACTGATGTGTGCAGTATTTTGTTGGGAGATTTTAAATAAAAACACCACCTCATAGTCCCACCTCATAGTTCCGCCTCATAGTTCCGCCTTGTAGTTCCACCCCGTAGTTCCCACCTCATAGTTCCCGCCTCATAGTTCCGCTTTGTAGTTCCCACCTCGTAGTTACCACCTCATAGTTCCACCTCAACTATCACTTAGGTACAAAACATCAATAGCAAATCTTAATTAGCAGTGCATTAATTAAATTAATAATTACCTTAATTCTTATGTCATATTTTGTTTTCTTTATATCAAGTGGTGCACCTTTTACAGCTGGCAAATGCACAAGGTTTCCACATTTCCTGGTGTGTATTTATAATTTCTTCCTTACCTTCCACATCCTTATTAAGCTATGATTGACATGTTCTGTCAGGCAGTGTCAAAAGCCAGCACCAGGTGGTCAATGCTGGACAACGTCCACCACAATGATCCATACACGGTCTACAAGTGCGGCTTACACAAATTGACCAGTACTCTACAAGCACTTAGATCGTACTTTTCATAGAATGGCTACGCAGGTTCAAGCCAGGCGTGTACCACACTGTAAGACACCGAGTCTAATCAGCCAGAGATTCCACTGGTCATTGTGTTGTGCTATGAAAGGTAAGCATTAGTGTAGACTTAACTGGTCCACATTATGTTCACTACTATTACCAGTTTCAACCACTCATTGGTATGATTAACTGTGAAGACATATTATACTGAAACCATACACCAGTAATACACCTGTAATACACATGTAGTACACCTGTACCATGGATACACATCCAACAGCACTACACTTTATATCAGTATTTGAAATATATATGCTTGTTAATGATGACAAACAATAACAAAATAACACTGCTAATAACTTGATATTAACCTAACAATAACAAAATATATGTGTATTTTGCCAGGTATGACTCTTGTGGTACTCGGCTCTCACAAAAGTATGGCGCCCGTCCTAAGGGTTCAGGTTTGAACGAATCCCCCCATTTTGAGATTTTTTTAACTAAGCATTTTTGTTAATCAATCCAGAAATCGCTGGGTGATTGTGTACACCTGTGTACACCTTTTAAAAACCCTGAGGATGTCCTATCTTGGAATCAATTTTGTTTTTTGTGCTACACCTTTTCAGGTTTTCAATGAAGCTACAACATTTCATTAAGTGTAACTCAAGATGAAAGCCAAATGTCCAATGTGGACCCAGTGTGATTGAAGTCATTCATTACTTACTGATTTGTGTACATTAGGGCTATTTTACAGGCTACTAAAGCGATATATAATACTGTACCACTCCATCATTACATCAAAGAAAATAGGGCTTTCATGAACCTATTTTACAGGCTACTAAAGCGATATATAATACTGTACCACTCCATCATTACATCAAAGAAAACAGGGCTTTCATGAACCTATTTTACAGGCTGCTAAAGCGATATATAATACTGTACCACTCCATCATTACATCAAAGAAAATAGGGCTTTCATGAACCTATTTTACAGGCTACTAAAGCGATATATAATACTGTACCACTCCATCATTACATCAAAGAAAATAGGGCTTTCATGAACCTATTTTACAGGCTATTAAATCGATATATAATACTGTACCACTCCATCATTACATCAAAGAAAACAGGGCTTTCATGAACCTATTTTACAGGCTACTAAAGCGATATATAATACTGTACCACTCCATCATTACATCAAAGAAAACAGGGCTTTCATGAACCTATTTTACAGGCTACTAAAGCGATATATAATACTGTACCACTCCATCATTACATCAAAGAAAACGGCTTTCATGAACCTATTTTACAGGCTACTAAAGCGATATATAATACTGTACCACTCCATCATTACATCAAAGAAAATAGGGCTTTCATGAACCTATTTTACAGGCTACTAAAGCGATATATAATACTGTACCACTCCATCATTACATCAAAGAAAACAGGGCTTTCATGAACCTATTTTACAGGCTACTAAAGCGATATATAATACTGTACCACTCCATCATTACATCAAAGAAAATAGGGCTTTCATGAACCTATTTTACAGGCTACTAAAGCGATATATAATACTGTACCACTCCATCATTACATCAAAGAAAATAGGGCTTTCATGACCCTAAGGACAACATTTTGCATCCAGTGCTTCGCATCGGTCTATCTACCTGTGTCAAATACACAAATGTCTTGTTCTTGGATCCAAATGTACCTCTGCCTGCCTGTTACAAGTTGGATGGTAAATTTTCCCTGTGCTCTGTATTAAGTCAGCTAAAACAGAAATAACCATAACATTCTTGATAAGCCACTGATAAAGGCATAACTGTGGAAAGAACAACCCATTATGCAAACTGTGCATATGTGAGGCACATAGCATAAGTATTGCTCAACACACATCCAATGACCTCCATACAGCACACATGAAGACAAGTCAACAAGTCAACACACATCCAATGACCTCCATACAGCACACATGAAGACAAGTCAACAAGTCAACACACATACAATGACCTCCATACAGCACACATGAAGACAAGTCAACACACATCCAATGACCTCCATATTGCACACATGAAGACAAGTCAACAAACATCCAGTGACCTCCATACTGCACACATGAAGACAAGTCAACAAGTCAACACACATCCAATGACCTCTCCATACTGCACACATGAAGACAAGTCAACAAACATCCAGTGACCTCCATACAGCATACATGAAGACAAGTCAACAAGTCAACACACATCCAATGACCTCCATACAGCACACATGAAGACAAGTCAACAAGTCAACACACATCCAATGACCTCCATACAGCACACTTGAAGACAAGTCAACACACATCCAATGACCTCCATACAGCACACATGAAGACAAGTCAACAAATCCAGTGACCTCCATACAGCACACATGAAGACAAGTCAACAAATCCAGTGACCTCCATACAGCACACATGAAGACAAGTCAACAAATCCAGTGACCTCCATACAGCACACATGAAGACAAGTCAACACACATCCAGTGACCTCCATACAGCACACATGAAGACAAGTCAACAAACATCCAGTGACCTCCATACAGCACACATGAAGATAAGTCAACAAGTCAACAAACATCCAGTGACCTCCATACAGCACACATGAAGACAAGTCAACAAGTCAACAAACATCCAGTGACCTCCATACTGCGTTCATGAAGACAAGTCAACAAGTCAACACACATCCAGTGACCTCCATACAGCACACATGAAGATAAGTCAACAAGTCAACACACATCCAGTGACCTCCATACTGCATTCATGAAGACAAGTCAACAAGTCAACAAACACATCCAGTGACCTCCATACTGCACACATGAAGACAAGTCAATTCAACACACATCCAATGACCTCCATACAGCACACATGAAGATAAGTCAACAAGTCAACAAACACATCCAGTGACCTCCATACTGCACACATGAAGACAAGTCAATTCAACACACATCCAATGACCTCCATACAGCACACATGAAGATAAGTCGACAAGTCAACAAACACATCCAATGACCTCCATACAGCACACATGAAGATAAGTCAACAAGTCAACAAACACATCCAGTGACCTCCATACTGCATTCATGAAGACAAGTCAACAAGTCAACACACATCCAGTGACCTCCATACTGCACACATGAAGACAAGTCAACACACATCCAGTGACCTCCATACAGCACACATGAAGACAAATCAACAAGTCAACAGACATCCAGTGCCCTCCATACTGCATTCATGAAGACAAGTCAACAAGTCAACACACATCCAGTGACCTCCATACTGCACACATGAAGACAAGTCAAAAAGTCAAAACACATCCAGTGACCTCCATACAGCACACATGAAGATAAGTCAACAAACACATCCAGTGACCTCCATACTGCACACATGAAGACAAGTCAACAAGTCAACACACATCCAATGACCTCCACTGATAACCATTAATTTGTGTTGCAATGTCTACAGTGTCAAACAAAACTAATAATTTAACTTAAATTTATCCTATTAATTATAATATTATATATTGTGCATACCAGCATTGGCAGGTTTATGATGAAATATCAAAATGCATAGATTCGGTATGTCAAAAACCCAACAGCAGTTCAAATGCACAGCTGGTACTTGTTGCATTTGCTGTTGCCAACAAGGAAGTTGTTACGTACCTTATCCACTCACTTGTGTTTGTTTACATCTACATCCTTTCTAGTTCTAGTTGTTTCCAGCACTTGGCAAAGTTCTATTAACTGACTAGCCTGTATGTTGTGGTTACTACAATTGAATGGTGTTTCAAGGTCTCATTCAACTTGCAGGCCTTTTTCAGAACATTATCGCCTGAACGGATGTGTTAACCACCGCCACACTACTGCGCCTGAAAGGATGTGTTAACCACCGCCACACTACTGCGCCTGAAAGGATGTGTTAACCACCATCACACTACTGCGCCTGAATGGATGTGTTAACCACCACCACACTACTGCGCCTGAAAGGATGTGTTAACCACCGCCACACTACTGTGCCTGAAAGGATGTGTTAACCACCGCCACACTACTGCGCCTGAAAGGATGTGTTAACCACCACCACACTACTGCGCCTGAATGGATGTGTTAACCACCGCCACACTACTGCGCCTGAAAGGATGTGTTAACCACCACCACACTACTGTGCCTGAAAGGATGTGTTAACCACCACCACACTACTGTGCCTGAACGGATGTGTTAACCACCGCCACACTACTGTGCCTGAAAGGATGTGTTAACCACCACCACACTACTGTGCCTGAATGGATGTGTTAACCACCACCACACTACTGTGCCTGAAAGGATGTGTTAACCACCGCCACACTACTGCGCCTGAAAGGATGTGTTAACCACCACCACACTACTGTGCCTGAACGGATGTGTTAACCACCACCACACTACTGTGCCTGAATGGATGTGTTAACCACCACCACACTACTGCGCCTGAATGGATGTGTTAACCACCACCACACTACTGCGCCTGAATGGATGTGTTAACCACCGCCACACTACTGTGCCTGAATGGATGTGTTAACCACCACCACACTACTGTGCCTGAACGGATGTGTTAACCACCGCCACACTACTGCGCCTGAAAGGATGTGTTAACCACCACCACACTACTGTGCCTGAATGGATGTGTTAACCACCACCACACTACTGTGCCTGAAAGGATGTGTTAACCACCACCACACTACTGTGCCTGAACGGATGTGTTAACCACCGCCACACTACTGTGCCTGAAAGGATGTGTTAACCACCGCCACACTACTGCGCCTGAAAGGATGTGTTAACCACCACCACACTACTGTGCCTGAATGGATGTGTTAACCACCACCACACTACTGCGCCTGAATGGATGTGTTAACCACCGCCACACTACTGCGCCTGAAAGGATGTGTTAACCACCACCACACTACTGCGCCTGAAAGGATGTGTTAACCACCACCACACTACTGTGCCTGAATGGATGTGTTAACCACCACCACACTACTGTGCCTGAACGGATGTGTTAACCACCGCCACACTACTGCGCCTGAAAGGATGTGTTAACCACCACCACACTACTGCGCCTGAATGGATGTGTTAATCACCGCCACACTACTGCGCCTGAAAGGATGTGTTAACCACCACCACACTACTGTGCCTGAAAGGATGTGTTAACCACCGCCACACTACTGCGCCTGAAAGGATGCACAATAAACAAATGCAATTACTTAGATGTATACAAGATAAATTACATTACAAATGTAGCAATAATGTACAATTATCACTAGTTGGCCTAAGGAGCTAAGCTATCGACAGAAGGCAGACTTTGTGACATGTGACCAGGCCACATGGACCAGGCAGTCGCTGCAGTGTTTTCATGAATGATCTGAATGAGGCCACTCATTGCCACATGCTCACACGCACGCTACGTGCTCACATGCACGCTACGTGCTCACACGTACGCTTTTGTAGAACTTTGTAAATGAGGCCACATCCCTGGCTTGGGCAGGAAGTTAGTCGTAAATAAAGATCTGACCTCGCCACTTTTTATGTCTTCTGTCAAGTCAACATGTTGTCCTCCAGTCACACCCAACACATAATTACACTTCACAATGTATTCACCTTCCTCTGTCTGTCTGCACTCAACACGTTTAGGGCCATGTCAATTAAATGGGAAGTTCATCTGAAAGCACGGATAATGTATCTGTCTGCTAAACCCACTACCTATGTGGGGGGGGGGGTACTGGGTAACTGTTTTCAGATTCCAACCCTGGAAAATGGCTGGCCCAATTTGTTGACATGTACCTCTTTATAAAATATTAAAAATCAACTTTATGATAACATACATTCTAATTGTGTATATCAAAATTATCAATCAACAAGAAACAACAAAAAAGCTGGGAAACATGAAGATTCCTGCGGCACTGTTATGTTTGGAAATGCATCACCGGGACGTGGATTTCAAGAAACACAATTACTTAGACAATTACATAAAAAACATAGTACACTGTAATAATGTACAATTATCATTTATCACTAGCCTATTGATCACAACACATAGAAACATGTAGTTCCTCTAGTTCTGCTATCCTTCTTGAGTGAGAAAAACATATTTCTATTAATATTTTCAGACCCATTCAATATCTTAAAAACTTCAATCTGATCTCCTCTTAACCTCCTTGTCTCTAGAGTTGTTAAACCACATTCTCTTAGTTATGAAGAACGCCTGAAAGAATGTGGTTTAACTACTCTACAGACAAGGAGGTTAAGAGGAGATCAGATTGAAGTTTTTAAGATATTGAATGGGTATGAAAATATTGATAGAAATATGTTTTTCTCACTCAAGAAGGATAGCAGAACTAGAGGACATGAGGTAAAATTAGTAAAGGATCAATGTAGATTGGACATCAGGAAGCACTCGTTCTCACAGAGGACAATAAATGAATGGAACAAATTGTCTACAGATTGTGTAACTGCTAGCAGCGTGAATATGTTTAAAAACAAAGTTGACACATATCTCAGGAGGGCGGGTTATAAGTAGATGAACATTGTTGGACTCTCGATAAGCCAATGGCTTCCTTGTCCACTTGCCATCTGGGCCTTTGGCTTGGATGGCAAATCTTGTTAAATCTTGTTAAACAGAAGGCACATGTTGTGACAAGTAGGCAGTCTTTGTGCACGGGTGTTTTGATGAACGACCTCAATCAGGCAACCTCAGTCATGGCAGTCTGTGCCTACTGCCACAGCTCACAGGCACACAGTGACACACACACACATGGCCACAGGCACACAGTGACACACACACCCATGGCCACAGGCACACAGTTACACACACACCCATGGCCACAGGCACACAGTGACACACACGCACACACGCACACAGGCACACAGGCACGCACGCACACACAGGCACGCACGCTTTACATCAAACTTCCAATTGAACAGACCATTATAGCTTGGCCAATGTAACTAAAGATCTTCTGGCACTTTTTATGAGTCACTTATAGCAAACTATTTGAACATTATCAACTTCTTAAAATAATACATGCTTGTGTGGTACTTGTTTTTGTGTTAATTCCCCACAACCACAAAATATACTAATTTAAGTGTCATTTTGATTTATCTTAGTGTAGAATAGGGTGATTGACTGGTTGTTCATGGTCTACACTGGCCATAATATTGAGCATTTCTATAAAATTAATGTAGGTTTACGGGCTAGAGACTGGCTTATGATTCAGATTGCGCCGTTGCTGCATGTGAGCCCTCCATGGTACTTAACATAATATAACAATCTTATGACAATATATAAAATACATGGAATAAGAGAATATCCACAGAGTACAATTATATAGTATCAAAGCATAAATCAAAATAAAAGTATAAATTAGTATTTAGTAAATCATATTTAACTATTATATTTGATAGCTGCTTTCGAGCTGGGAGACCTCTATTACGACCACATAGATCGATATCATAGGGGCCACCCTCTGGTAAATTATTTAATACAAAAGCTTCGAATCATTAAATGTTATGCTAGAAAAAGTACAAAATCATAAATATGTTGTTCAGACAGTTATAACAACAATGGACTATTAATAATGTGCTACGTGCAAACCAGGAGAATTACATTAATTTTCTTGTGATTGGTGACAGTTAGGTAATAAACCTTTACATAATGGATAAAGCCATATAAACTATGTGTATCTATCTTGTTTTTTATCAGATCAGAAGATCCATTTAATAAAATTTATATACTATGCCTCAAGCATCTTTTTGCAAATTCATGTTGAATTATGTTTAAATGAATGTCACTGTACGTTCGTATATTGTAATGGTGAATGGTGTGATTGGGCTGCAGTGGTAATTGTAAATAAGCAGGTAATTTGTTGTGTCAATTGATAATAAAATTTGTAAGATATCCTGAGCCTTCAGTATGTTTAATTGCTTAAAAATTTGGTCTGTATATGCGCATCATATTTACTGAGATTAACAATTCTTATTGCTCTCTTTTGTAGCTTGAAAATTCTGTCACATTCCCCAAACAATGTATGGTTGAATTAAAGTGTTATAGAGGGTAAATTTTATGTGTTGATAAAAGTTATTAAGAATTCCGACTGTTTTAGAACATTTGTTGGCAGTTTTTTCTATATGTTTTTTTCCAGTTTAAATTATCATCTATAATGATACCAAGAAAATTAAATTTGTTTACATTGTCAATAACTGTGGCATCTATTTTAAGCGCAGTGATTATTTAAAGCTTTGTTGATCATTTTATACAGTATGTATTTTGATTTGCTTACATTAAGAGATAACCTATTTATTTTTAACCATTCACTTATTTTGGCTAATTCATTATTTATTACGATATCTACATTCACTTCCTTGGTGGAAGTCTTAAATAACTGAAAGGTACTAAAGAGTGTGGTGTCATCGGCACTAAAGAGTGTGGTGTCATCGGCATACATAATAAAATTAAATTGTGTAGATTCTTGTGGAATGTCATTTATGTAAATTAAAAAGAGTAGAGGGCCAAGGATCGAACCTTGAGGTACACCAGTGGAAATTTGTAATGTATTCGATTGAATTCAACAAAATGAATCTGATTTGTTAGATAACTTTCGAATAGTTTTAAAGCTGTCTTTTTATGCCATAATGGCTTAATTTGTTCAACAATATTTGATGATCTATAGTGCCAAATGGCTTTTGATAAATCAAGGAATATACTGAATGGTGTATCTTTATTATCTAAAGCGGTTATTGTTCTGTCTGCGAGTTCCAAAGCAGCCAGTTCAGTTGAATGTTCAGTTCTAAAGCCTTATTGACTATCACACAAAATATTATGTTGTTTAAAGTGTGCACAACATTGATCATGGATAAACTTTTCAATTATTTTGGAAATTACTGGCAGAAGTGATAGCTCCACTTTTGAAAATAGGAATTACTTTAGCAATTTTTAATTTGTCTGGGAGAATTCCTGTATTTAATGTTTGTTTTGTTATTAGAGTGGTTGGTTTGGTCAAAGCTAATTTGATATATTTTAACTGCTTAAAATATATTTTGTCAACACCGTTACTAGTTTTAAGGGAGAAACCCTCTATTGTCTCTTCATCAATTTCCGTAAATTTGAACGTGATAGTTGAGTTCCCCTTTTCAAGCAATAATTAAAATTGTTATCACTATCATTTCTAAATTTGAATGCTAAAATGGGCCTATATTTGTGAAAAATGTGTTGAAATAATTTTCTATTTCCATTTTATCAGTTATAACTCTTTCACCTTCTCTAAAAGAATTTTTGGAAATTTTCTTTTGGGTTTTAGATAATATTTCCTGAATTGTTTTCCTTGTATTGTTTTTTAATTTATTAAAGATGTGTGTATAATGCATCTGCTTTGCTGATCGGATACTACTTTTCAAAATGTTGTTGTAAGATGTTATGTTAATTTTTAGGATAACGTATTCTGGCAAGTCATGGTCTGTCATTTTAGTTTTTTGTATAGCTTATTCCTGGTTTTAATAGATATAAAAATATCCTAAGTTATCCATGTAGACTTTTTATGTTTGTATTTATTATATTTAACAAGTTTACAAGGAATTTACTATTTCAGCTATAAGTATCTCATAGTTAGTATTTGGGTCAGAATAAATATTTTGATCTAATTTAACCATTATATTTAGGGACATTAATTTATTTTGTAAGTTTGTAAGGGATCTTTCATTTTCCATATTTATTTAAATTGCCTTAGGGGAACGGTTTTAATTAAAACAGTGTTTATTAGAGTAAAGTATGGTTGATGATCTGAAAATTTCTTAGTAAGAATTCCTGAGGTTGAATCAATGGTTGACTTAGTTAGACTGCAGGTTATTAATTAGAGTACCATCTGACATGGAGAATCGAGTGGGTAATGTGATTTTCGGAAAGAAACTGCTCGGTTACTGTCCTTCCCACTGTTCACGCGGTACATCGTACTTGATTAATTATATTTAAAATTCTTATGGATGTACATTATTAGACTTCACTTTGTAAAACAGTTGTATCCATCTAATTCAAAACAGTTGTATCCATCTAATTCAATCAATGATGTATCTTCATGTTCATGTAACCAACTTTCTTGTAAACAGATAACACTAAAATTGAACTTGACAGATTGTAACTGAAAAACAAAGGCTTCCAATTCACTAAATCCATTAATCGACTGTATGTTTGTACTCATTGTGCCTAAACAATTTCTTTTACATTTTAATAGTGAATTTAGCTTTTCAGAATCATAGTATGATGATTCTTTTAGAATATGAAGTGGGTTGTTATCTTCATATCAGACATGGCCCTCAATTCCAATTCCGGAATTGGTTTCCAAGTCAGTTGCAATTGGAATTGATTTTTTTTGGGAATTGGAATTGATTTTTTGGGGGAATTGGAATTGATTTTGTTGGAATTATTGATTTAACAAGATTTGTCATCCAAGCCAAAGGCCCAGGAGGCAAGTGGACAAGGAAGCCATTGGCTTATTGAGAGTCCAACAATGTTCATCTACTTATAACCCGCCCTCCTGAGATATGTGTCAACTTTGTTTTTAAACATATTCACGCTGCTAGCAGTTACACAATCTGTAGACAATTTGTTCCATTCATTTACTGTCCTCTGTGAGAATGAGTACTTCCTGATATCCAATCTACATTGATCCTTTCCTAACTTTACCTCATGTCCTCTAGTTTGGAATTGGAATCGACAATTTGGAATTGATTTCTGCAATGCGGAATTGGAATAGATTTTTTGGAATTGACTGGAAATGGAATTGACATAACGGAATTGACCCCATGTCGGCTTCGTATAAATGTAGCATGTGTCTCAGTGTAAGAATAATTAAATATCCGTTTTTTTGTAACAGAATACCTGGTTAATAGAAATTACATATAAGAAAATATGCGACATTATGAACACTTTGTAATTAAACACTGTTTAAATCACACAAGGTGCATGTTTCTAATAATCTGAGCAACAAATAAAAAAATACAGAAAAAAAAGAAGAGAAAAAAATGTGCTAGAGTATGCTTTCTCCATATTCTCACTTTCTCGTCACATAGACAATTCACACTTTGGAAAATTCAAAGTAGTCCATCAGTAGATGGCAGTAATATGCATTGAGAGATGTGATATGCTTGATACGTTCAAACACAACTTCAGTAATCCATTACTTGTGTTGAGTTTTAGTTGATAATGACAGATGCATCAAGACCATAAGCACCGACATGTCTCCCATAGCTTATTTGGGCCACATATCTTTTTGTTTGTCTGTTTCTGTTTGTTTGCCTCCGACTTCTGTAATACTTGTTCTGCAATCATTACAAATAATGTGCAATCATTACAAATATATATGTGCGCACGCACGCACGCACGCACGCACGCACACACTCAGGGGAGCTGTGTAGCTATAATAACTACAAAACATTAAATTAACAAAACAAACCATTTCCATTGGCACAATTTTATAAAATAAATAACTGAAATGAGAACAAGATGGCCATCTCTGTCAGCAATTTCCTTGCCCTTGGGCTTGGTCTGGTGTTTAGGCCGTCCCAGAGAATGTGCATAAACATTAACATGCACATCTCAACTGTGCAGTAGTTTGGCTTTGATTCGAAAAAAGGCTACTGGAGCCTCTAGGCTGTGTAAAAGTAAAGCTACCCAATACTGTCATTGACAACAGCCAACAAGTCAAATGAAATAATATGCCATATGGCATATCATAATATGATCACAAATAAAGCTGACATAGATATGCAGTCATTAAATTACGATTACAAACTACCAAAGCCACCATTCACATCATAGGCATAGCAACTTAATGTTTTCTACAGTACTTGTGGACAAAACAATAAAAAGCTAACAGCAAAGCAAAATCGTAATTGACCAGTAAAGTTTTCAGCGAGACTTACCATTAACTTGAGATCTGGCATTATCGGCCTCGACTTGACTCTCGACTGGGGCTGGATACGGCATGCATCGTTGCTGGCACTGGCTTCACATTGCAACAAACGTTCCCATAGCACGTTTAATGCACGCTATTTCAAAACGGTGGCAAACAAATAATCGCACAAACGACTGATGACATTAGGCGGATGTTGTCAAGAAGCGCCCTAAAGTTTACTCATTAAAGAGATCCATTTTTGGTGGTAAACAAATAGCGACCTTGACCCTTGTTCTCAAATATTCTCGGGCAAAATAAATCTCCAAGCGGTGAATAGCCAATTTTTTAGTATCGCTAAATAAACTAATAAGAATTTAATAAATTGATCATTATCATATTTTCTATGTTAAACTAACATTGACTGTTCTTATCATATAAGTAAGGTTTCACGCATTATCATCCATTACGTCAACGCTACGGTACGCCTAGCCCTGGCCTAGGCCAGGTCCAGGCGCAGGGCTAGGCTACGCCTACGGCTACGCAACGGCGATTTAGGTCGATTTCGTTCTGTTTACTTGATTTTTTCCGGGTTCGCTTATTTTAGGGGAAAGGAGATTAGCTGCTGTAGATGTATTAAGGGGACGAACTAAAAAACTGACAGGAAAGTGCGGAGAAGGCGGACAAGAATTAACAAGATTTCATACGATATCTGCGCTCCCTGTTTACCTACCTTACCTTACCTTATGACGATTCTGATCGCAGGATCCAGTTGGTTCCTCCATGATCAGATCTTCAGAATCAAATATTTTTATATCATAATTTCCGGTTCCATTAGTTATTGTTAAAGGAGATTCATAGTCGTATATTATTGCCTGGGTAGACCAGAATTTGTCTAATTTGTTTTTAAATGAGTTAATTGATCTAGCTTGTACTACAGAGTTTGGGAGACTATTCCATGGTTCAGCCACTCTAAGAGGGAATGCATTTTTTCTTAAATTTATTTTTGCTCTTTGGGTAAATATTTTAAGGGAGTGCCCTCTATTTCCTGATCTAAGTGTGACATCCTCCCATTTCAGGAGGTTTTGTGCAGATTCATTATCGTACAATTCGTGCATTATTTTATAGACTTCTATCATGTCTCCTCTTAGCCTTCAGTATGCTAATGTGGGTAGCTTCAGTAATTTTAGTCTTTCTATATATGATAAATCCCTCATACCAGGAAGTTCTTTTGTGGCCCTTCTCTGGACGTTTTCTATTGCTATTTTATGTTTTATCTTATATGGATACCATACTGCTATGGCATATTCTAGGTGAGATCTAACCATTGTCTTATATAGTGGCAAAAAAGTGTGTGTGTCTAGGAATTGGAAGGTTCTTCGGATTATTTTTGTCATTTTGGTTGCTTTATTTACCACTTGGTTTATGTGATCATCAAATGACAATTTTGAATCGATAATTACACCTAAGTCAGTTTGCTTATGTGTGGTGGCTAGTGAATGTTTAACATTATTGCTTGTCGTGAAATATTCATTTTCACCTATATTATTTTATCCAATTTCCATGTGTTTACATTTGTCTGGGTGGAATTTTAATAGCCATTTGTCGCTCCATTGTTCTAGGATACTTAAATCTTGTTGTAGTATATCCTGATCATTTTTATTTGTTATGGCTCTAAATATCTTAATGTCATCAGCGAACAGGAATGTATTGGATTTAGTTAAATCTGGCAGGTCGTTTACGTATAGAACAAACAGTAAGGGTCCTAGGACAGATCCCTGCGGTATCCCTGATGTTACTTTGTGCCAGTTTGATTCTTTTCCATTTACTGCTACCTTTTGTCGTCTATTTGTGATGAATGCCTCAATCCAGTTAACTAAATCATTCCTAATGTTAAAACTTTTTAATTTACTTATTAGTCTCGTATGTGGCACAGTATCAAAAGCCTTTTGAAAATCCATATAAATAACATCTATGTAATTACCCTTATCCATTTCTGAGGTCCATTCATCTAGTATTTTAATTAGTTGGAGAACTGTTGATCTGCCAGAGATAAAACCATATTGTTTTTGACTGAACAGACCATTGACTTTCATGTAACTGATGATGTGATTTCTAATAATTTTTTCCATGCATTTACAAACTACGCTTGTTAGGCTTATTGGACGGTAATTGCAAGCTAATTTCTTGTTTCCTTTTTTATATATTGCTGATATTTTGGCATCCTTCCATTCATCGGGAATACTTGATGTTTTTATAGATGTTTCAAATATTTTTTGTAATGGGAGACAGATATTTTCTGACAACTCAATTAGTAATCTGGCACCAATTTCATCAGTGCCAGGCGATTTGCTTATATTAAGTTCTTTTAATGTTAGTAATATTATGTTTTCAGTTACTTTTAGCTCATCCATTGCTAATTTAATGTTTACTTTGGGTGTTCAGTAGTGAATACACTGGAGAAGTAGTTGGCAAGAATATTTGCTTTTTCTTCGTCTTCAGTTGTTGTTTGGGATTTCGGATTTGTGTGGTCTACATTAAGTTCCCCAATTCCTTGTTTAACTGTAGTTTTTGATTTATAATAGTTCCAGAAGACTTTAGGGTTTTTCTTAGTTTGAATGGCTAATTTTTTTTCAAACCCCTTTCGGAGCTTTCTGGTTAAAGCTCGGATTTTATTCCTGCTTTTACAATACCCTAGATATTTTGTCTCATCACTTGTTTCAATGTATCTTGTCCATAGTCTATTTTTACGTCTAATTAGTTTTCTGGTGTTTGCATTCAGGGGGAAATTTCCCTTTCTGTAATTTGAAACTTCTTTTTGAGGTTCGTATTTATCTTCTAATAATCTTAGTACTATTTTAAGGATTTCCCATTGGTCGTTAACGTTGTCTTTACAGTCTTTAAATTTCTCTTCCCAATTTATATCTGAACACTCTTTCCTCATTTCTTCATAATTTGCCTTATTAAATAGCTTCCGTTTTTTAGTGTATTTATTTGTTATAACTTTGCACAAAATATTGAATGTAATGACACAGTGGTCACTTTTACCTAGAGGGCTGAGATACTCTATTTCCCCTATGTTGTCTTCTTCGTTTGATAAAATCAGATCTAAAAGGTTTGTGTTAGTTGTGCCTCGTCCTCTGGTGGGATTTGAGACATGTTGATACATGAATGTGTCTCTAAGGCATTCTACAAATTTAAAATTTAGGTTGCTGGGGTTAATTGATTTGGTCGTCCAATGTTTCCAGTTAATATCTGGGAGATTGAAATCTCCTGTAATTACAATGTGTGAATATTTAAGTCCTGATGTGGATCTAATCATATTTAGAAGTTCTGCGTTATTTTCTTCTGACCTCCCATCGCTCCTATATATGCATCCAAAGAGAAGTTTGGTTTTATTTTTAAGTTTAATTTCTATAAATAAGCATTCCTTGAAGGTTGAGACCAGGTTTATATTTTCTGCGTATAGGGAATTTAAGACGTATATTATAATACCCCTACCTTCATTATTTTCTATATTTTTTATTTTAGGGTTAGACCACTGTTTATTCATTATTGTTGTAACAAGATTTAACAAGCTTGCCATCCCAAACAACAAGTTCCAGATGGCAAGTGGACAAGGAAGCCATTGGCTTATCGAGAGTCCAACAATTTTCTCATCTATGTAGGTGTTGCCCGCCCTTATCATATATCTGTCAATTCTATTTTTAAACATTCACACTGCTAGCATTAACACAATCATTTGGCAGTTTGTTCCATTCCTTTATCACCCTCTGTGAGAAAGAGTACTTTCTCATGTCCAACCTACACTGTTCCTTAACTAATGCTGCTTCGTGTCCTCTGGTTCTACTGCCTGCTTTAAGTTTCAAGAACATATTCCTTTCAACATCCTCATAACCGTTCACTATTTTAAACACTTCAATTTGGTCTCCTCTTAGTCTCCTGGTCTCTAGTGTTGTCAAACCACATTGTAATAAGCGACTTTCGTAACTAAGGTCTCTCAATTCTGGAATCATTTTAGTTGCTCTTCGTCTTCTTTCTAGCTTGTCTATGTCATTGTTACGATACGGCCTCCATGTTTGAATACAATATTCCAAATGTGGTCTAACTATTGCTTTGTACAGGGGTACAATTACCTGTTTCTCCTTATACATGATAGTTCTCCTAATTAGCCCTAGAATTTGATTTCCTTTCGAAGCAGCAATCCCATACTGCTCTGAAACTTTCATGTCAGCACTAAATGTTTCTCCTAAGTCCTTTTCTTGTGTGGTTCTACCTAGTACAGCATCCCCCATTTTATATTCTTCATCCATATTTCCATGTCCTATGTGTATGCATTTACACTTCCGAAACTTGAATAAAATTTGCCATTTTTCTGACCATTTAACTAATTTATCTAGATTATCCTGTAAACTTTGTTTATCTGTATCATTAGTAACCTTTCTGAATACTTTGGTGTCATCTGCAAATTTGAGTACTTTACTAGAATAGTCATCTTCCAAATCATTTATACATATTAAACACAGTATAGGGCCTAATACTGATCCCTGTGGTACCCCACTCAAAACCGATTTCCAGTTTGAAATCTTACCATCTACTATTACTCTCTGTCTTCTGTGTGTAAGCCACTTTTCTATTGAGTTGATTACATCATTACCTATACCATGAGCTTTTAGTTTAAGTAACAAACTTTGGTGTGGCACTTTATCGAAAACTTTCTGAAAATCTAAGTAGACAACATCCACTGGTGACCCGTCATCTACCCACTTTGTAATTTCTTTAAAAAAACATAAGAGATTGGTTAGACATGACCTTGCTTTTAGGAACCCATGTTGAGATGTATTTATTAATTTATGTTTCACAAGGAATTCCACCATGTGGTCTCTAATTAATGTTTCGAGTAATTTACAAACAACTGATGTTATAATAATAATTAATAATAATAATTGACTTCTATGGCGCCTATATCCTCAGGAACCTGAGCTCAGAGGCGCAACAAAACAGAATCAGTAGGCGTAATCGTAAACAGGGACGCGCAAAAGTCAGTATCAGAACGAGGGACAACCGAACATTTATGGTGGGAATGCAATTTGGAATAGATATGTCTTGAGTTTTTTTTGGAAAATAGCAATAGTTTCGGATGTTTTCAAAGCGATAGGGAGTTCATTCCAGACCCTAGGTGCAGCGACAGAGAAAGCACGTTTACCCAAGTTAAGTTTTGTTTTAGGTACAATAAGTTGTTGTGAAACTGATGATCTTAGCTGCCTAGGGATATTTGAAAGATGCAGGAGACTAGCCAAGTAGAATGGTTGTTGTGTAGATAGAGCACGATATGCAAGAGTGGACAGCTTAAAATTAATTCGATAAGAAACTGGAAGCCAGTGTAACTGTTTAAGTCACTGGTCTGTAATTCTCTAGCTTAAAGCGAGGTCATGCTTAACAAATATGTTATGCTTTTTGGAAGAAATCACTAAGTGGATAGACGTGGGATCGCCAGTAGATATTATCTACTTAGATTTTCAGAAAGCTTTTGACAAAGTGCCACATCAAATATTACTACTTAAATTAAAAGCCCATGGTATCGGGGATAGCATAACTGACTGGATAGAACAATGGCTGACTGACAGAAGACAACGAGTTGTAGTAGATGGAGAAGTTTCAAATTGGAAATCGGTTTTGAGTGGGGTACCTCAAGGATCAGTATTAGGACCTATATTATTCTTAATTTATATCAATGACTTGGACGACAGTATAACAAGTAACGTACTGAAATTTGCGGATGACACAAAACTGTTTAGAAAGGTTAATACTGATGGTGATAAACAACATTTACAAAACGATCTAGACAGATTAGTGAAATGGTCTGAGAAATGGCAGATGTTGTTCAATTTTGGGAAATGTAAATGCCTACATACAGGACATAGGAACTTGAATGTAAACTATAAAATGGGAGATACTGTTCTGGGTACTACTGTAAAAGAAAAGGACTTAGGAGTTACAATAAGCGCTGATATGAAAGTTTCAGAGCAGTGTGGTATTGCAGCTTCAAAGGGTAATCAAATTCTTGGATTGATTAGAAGAAACATAACATACAAGGGAAAAAAGTTAATTATACCTCTTTATAAAGCAATAGTTAGACCTCATTTAGAATACTGTATACAAGCATGGAGACCATATCGTAAGAAGGATATAGATACGCTTGAACGCATACAAAGGAGAGCAACTAAAATGATTCCAGAACTGAGAGACCTTAGTTATGAAGAACGCCTGAAAGAATGTGGTTTAACAACTCTAGAGACAAGGAGGTTAAGAGGAGATCAGATTGAAGTTTTTAAGATATTGAATGGGTATGAAAATATTGATAGAAATATGTTTTTCTCACTCAAGAAGGATAGCAGAACTAGAGGACATGAGGTAAAATTAGTAAAGGATCAATGTAGATTGGACATCAGGAAGCACTTGTTCTCACAGAGGACAATAAATGAATGGAACAAATTGTCTACAGATTGTGTAACTGCTAGCAGCGTGAATATGTTTAAAAACAAGGTTGACACATATCTCAGGAGGGCGGGCTATAAGTAGATGAACATTGTTGGACTCTCAATAAGCCAATGGCTTCCTTGTCCACTTGCCATCTGGGCCTTTGGCTTGGATGGCAAATCTTGTTAAATCTTGTTCCTCGATCCCTTCTTAAATAGCGGCGTAATGTTTGCCTCTTTCCATTCTGAAGGAACTATTCCTTCTTCTAGTGACAAGTTAAATAAGTTTGCAAGTGGTGTACTAATTTGCTCAACAATTTCCTTAAGCAGTTTTGGTGGTATGCCATCAACTCCTGGTGATTTATTATCTTTCATCTTCTTAATTTTTTGTGCTATTATTTCAGGAGTTACAAATAATTGCCCTAAATGTTCTGATTTATTGCCCTCAAATTTAGTAAATGGAACCGGAAGTGAGCTGATATCTTCTGTGGTAAAAACTGAGCTGAAATACTCATTCAGAACCTCTGCCATTTGAAACCTGTCTGAAATTATGTTTCCCCTGTTGTTTTCCAGTGGTCCGACCTTATCTTGAACTTTCTGTTTACTCCTTACATAAGCATAGAAATTCTTGCTGTCATTTTTTATATTACCTGCCAATTTTTTTTTCAAAGGTTCTTTTAGATTTTCTAATTTCGGTTGTAGCTAGGTTTCAAACGAATGTAGGGTGTATTAAATTGTGATATGTGATTTTAACAAAACTTGGTTAGTATGTCAATGCTACAGGCCCAGATGAACTCCCAGCTAGAGTCCTTAAAGAAACTGCAAAGCAGATAGCTCCCATCATCACCCAAATTTTCCAACAATCATACAACACAGGTAAACTTCCTAATGACTGGCTACAAGCATTAGTAACTCCTATACACAAAAAGAGCCATAAATCTGATCCAGCTAACTACAGACCCATATCACTAACCTGCATCCTCTGTAAAGTAATGGAACATATCATCGTAAGCAACATGTGGAAACACCTGCACAAGCATAACATCATTCTCCACTTCCAACACGGATTCCAGTCGGGACTGTCTTGTGAATCTCAACTCATTGAGACAGTCCACGACTGGATGACTGCTATGGACAACAAGACCCAAATTGACGCAATCCTGCCTGACTTTGCTAAAGCCTTCGACAAAGTGCCTCACCTACGTCTTCTATCAAAATCACAGATGTCACATCTGGTGTCCCACAGAGTTCAGTTCTAGGACCTGTCCTCTTTTTACTCTACATAAATGACATAAATGGGAACATCAAATCTTCTATACGCCTTTTTGCAGATGATAGTATTATATATCGTAAAATTTCTTCCAAAACCGACCATGAAATTCTCCAAACTGACCTTAGCCAACTCCAAACATGGTCAGACAAATGGCAAATGGAATTTAATGTATCTAAATGCGTCCACCTCCCAATAACAAACAAAACTAAACCCAGCACACACAAGTACTCGCTTTCTGGCCAGCCATTATCCACCGTATCCAGCCACTCATACCTCGGAGTAAAATTGGATTCCAAATTAACCTGGACAAATCACGTCACTGACATAACTTCAAAATCTTCGAAATGTTTAGGCATGATTAAACGAACTCTTGGCCCATGTAAACCCGAAGTTAAGCAAACAGCGTACAACATGCTAATCCGGCCAAAACTTGAGTACTCTTCACCCATATGGAATCCCCACACCTTTTCACAAGTTAAAAGCCTTGAAAGAGTGCAACACTCTGCTGCCAGATTTGTTAAAAATGATTACAGACGGAACACAAATCCAGCAGATCTAATTACTGCCCTTGGATGGCCAACCCTCGAACGAAGGCGCATTATCAAACAAGCCACTACCTTCTACAAAATTCTAAACAACATTATTGAGATCACCCCCCCTCCGGGCCTACTAACTCGCTCTCGAACCCATGGACAATACATAGCCCCCCAAGTGTCGTATAAATGCAATGGTCTTTTCATTTTATCCCAGAGCCATTCGCATATGGAATATGATCCCATCAAAAATTACCAACATAAAAAACCCAAAATCATTTCAAGAAGCTATTATGGAACTCCCTTTCACCACACCTCCTCACCTAAACTGCCTTTAAAACACAGTGCTCAGCGTAAACTTATCCATGCTGTGGGTATGGAGACTGTCTATGTGTGCATGTGGCAAGGCAGCGACAGTATCCATACACACAACCAACCTATTAAAAATTTTCGTTAAACATCCTATACATAAAATAAATAAAACTATCAGATAAAAACCATTTCAGCAACATTAATGATACTAGTCTTTTAATCGAACGTACCACCCACAGCGCATGCGCACAGTCCACCACAAACTCCTGCGTTAGCCCAAGTTTGGGCTGTTTGGAGTAAACCACTTGAGACTTGAGAATGAGATGATGGCAGTTACTGTGAAAAAGTTTTAGAATTGTTGATGGTAAAGTTTTCTTATATACAGAAAAAACGTTAATATACCTGATGGCAATTCATGCGTCATTGTTTGATGGCAATTCATGCGTCATTGTTTGATGGCAATTCATGCGTCATTGTTGTCGTCGTCATCTTATATTGTGCGTGCGTCTGTACATTAAGACAATGTCAGTGATCTATTTTGATGATTATATGTGGTGCCTCATCCATCCCTTCAGTGAAGACTTTAATGAAGATTTAACAAGATTGCCATCCCAAACAACAAGTTCCAGATGGCAAGTGGACAAGGAAGCCATTGGCTTATCGAGAGTCCAACAATTTTATCATTAGCCGGCCCATTATCAGATATCTGTCAATTCTATTTTTAAATATATTCACACTACTAGCATTAACACAATCATTTCACAGTTTGTTCCATTCATTTATCACCCTCTGTGAGAAAGAGTACTTTCTCATGTCCAACCTACACTGCTCCTTAATTAATGCTGCTTTATGTCCTCTGGTTCTACTGCCTTCTTTAAGTTTGAAGAACATATTATATTCATATCAACATCCTCACACTTCTATTTAGTCTCCTGGTCTATGTATGGTGGTTCTGTTGCCTATGTATGATGGTCTATGTATGGTGGTTCTGTTGCCTATGTATGATGGTTCTGTTGCCTATGTATGATGGTTCTGTTGCCTATGTATGATGGTCTATGTATGGTGGTTCTGTTGCCTATGTATGATGGTCTATGTATGATGGTTCTGTTGCCTATGTATGATGGTTCTGTTGCCTATGTATGATGGTCTATGTATGGTGGTTCTGTTGCCTATGTATGATGGTTCTGTTGCCTATGTATGATGGTCTATGTATGGTGGTTCTGTTGCCTATGTATGATGGTTCTGTTGCCTATGTATGGTGGTTCTGTTGCCTATGTATGATGGTTCTGTTGCCTATGTATGATGGTCTATGTATGGTGGTTCTGTTGCCTATGTATGATGGTTCTGTTGCCTATGTATGATGGTCTATGTATGGTGGTTCTGTTGCCTATGTATGATGGTCTATGTATGGTGGTTCTGTTGCCTATGTATGATGGTTCTGTTGCCTATGTATGATGGTCTATGTATGGTGGTTCTGTTGCCTATGTATGATGGTCTATGTATGGTGGTTCTGTTGCCTGTCACGGTAAAACACCAAGAAAAGCACCTTCCAAATTTCAGCAAGAAGCCATACATTTTATTAAATTACTTCTTCACTTAGCAGTTTTCTGTCTTGATTTTTGTGAATGTTTTTTGCACGTGTATTTTCTTCAAGCACTGATTGCATATAATATGTTCTATTCATATATTCTATGTCATTTGTGTTTTGTAAATGATGAAATTATCATCAGAATTATTTTCATTTGTGTTCATTAAAATACCTTTGTTTATTATTTTATATTATTCATGTGGTCTGTTGGCTAATTTATATAATAAAATTGTCGAAATACAAATAATGAAAAAAAATTGTCATTGATTCATTCATGAAATTATCATCAGAATCATTTTTATTTGTATTCATTAAAATGCACTAGTATCAATGCAACAAAATATTTGTGTGTTGTTTGATATTATCCATGTGGTTTGTTGGCTAATTTTACATATCAATATAAGAATAACAACAATAAAATCAAACCAAGAATTCATATTATATATTATTAGTTGTATTCAAAAGCCAGTTGTTGATGAAGCATTCAACCTTTTAGTGTTTGCACAGTAATGCTGCATGAGCGCTGCATGAACGCTGCACAATTAATAGATAAGAAACGGAAACAATCGAACTGCAAATGTTATTTTACAGTTGTTGAAATGTTGATAAAAGGGACAACAATGCATGTAAAGGGGAAACACAGAATTCTTGCTCGCCTTGTCTGCCTCTTAGTTCGTCCCAGACTAAAAGAAGGAGGGCGTGAGAAGACGCTATCCTCCTTTTAGTTGACTCAGACTAAAAGAAGGAGGGTGTGGGAAGAGGTTATCCCCTTTTAGTTCGTCCCAGACTAAAGGAAGGAGGGTGTTGGAAGAAGTTATCCCCTTTTAGTTCGTCCCAGACTAAAGGAAGGAGGGTGTTGGAATAGGTTATCCCCTTTTTAGTTCATCCCAGGCTAAAGGAAGGAGGTGTGGGAAGAGGTTATTCCCCTTGAATAACCTCCTCCCTTCCACAGTATGACTTTTGAATAGGTCTCAAAGGGGCCATTTTATACATTCTGTAGCAACGTTTTATACAAAATGTGGAATTATTTCAAAAAGAAGCTATTACTTGGAAAAAAAGATTGGCAGATGTGAATAAAATTGGCAGAGAAAGAGAGCTCCTTCTGAAAGTAAGAAACTTGACACCTCTGAGCTTGTGGATGTTACGCTTTTCTGAGCGTCCCTGCCCTGGTCTGGACTAGGGCTTTGCCTAGAGGCAAGAGTCTTGTGCTTACAGTCTTAGGTTATTTCATGTTCATTTTCATCACCTCCATGATGTTTCAATGCATATTAACTACACATCCTATGACGACCGCATAACACATGGTATTAACACTAATTACATGAATGTTGCACATGAGAGTAGAGTGCACTACAGTGCACTTCATAGACGTCTTGTATTCTGCCTTCATGAGAGTAGAGTGCACTACAGTGCACTTCGTAGACGTCTTGTATTCTGCCTTCATGAGAGTAGAGTGCACTACAGTGCACTTCGTAGAGGTCTTGTATTCTGCCTTCATGAGAGTAGAGTGCACTACAGTGCACTTCGTAGACGTCTTGTATTCTGCCTTCATGAGAGTAGAGTGCACTACAGTGCACTTCGTAGACGTCTTGTATTCTGCCTTCATGAGAGTAGAGTGCACTACAGTGCACTTCGTAGACGTCTTGTATTCTGCCTTCATGAGAGTAGAGTGCACTACAGTGCACTTCGTAGACGTCTTGTATTCTGCCTTCATGAGAGTAGAGTGCACTACAGTGCACTTCGTAGACGTCTTATATTCTGCCTTCATGAGAGTAGAGTGCACTACAGTGCACTTCGTAGACGTCTTCTATTCAACTTCATGAGAGTAGAGTGCACTACAGTGCACTTCGTAGACATCTTGTATTCTGCCTTCATGAGAGTAGAGTGCACTACAGTGCACTTCGTAGACGTCTTGTATTCTGCCTTCATGAGAGTAGAGTGCACTACAGTGCACTTCATAGACATCTTGTATTCTGCCTTCATGAGAGTAGAGTGCACTACAGTGCACTTCATAGACATCTTGTATTCTGCCTTCATGAGAGTAGAGTGCACTACAGTGCACTTCGTAGACATCTTGTATTCTGCCTTCATGAACGTCTTGAATTCTGCCTTTGTGGACGTCTTGTATTCTGCCTTCATGAACATCTTGTATTCTGCCTTCGTGGATGTCTTGTATTCTGCCTTCATGAACATCTTGTATTCTGCCTTCGTGGATGTCTTGTATTCTGCCTTCATGGATGTCTTGTATTCTCCCTTCATGAATTCTTGTATTCTGCCTTCATGAACGTCTTGTATTCTGCCTTCGTGGATGTCTTGTATTCTGCCTTCATGAACATCTTGTATTCTGCCTTCGTGGATGTCTTGTATTCTGCCTTCGTGGATGTCTTGTATTCTGCCTTCGTGGATGTCTTGTATTCTGCCTTCGTGAACGTCTTGTATTCTGCCTTCGTGAACATCTTGTATTCTGCCTTTGTGGATGTCTTGTATTCTGCCTTTGTGGATGTCTTGTATTCTGCCTTCGTGAACATCTTGTATTCTGCCTTCGTGGATGTCTTGTATTCTGCCTTCGTGAACAACGTTCTACATTGTTGGCGCTGTCCCTTGACACATGGGAGTCCCCCGAGAGAAGTAGACCACAAGACGTCCACAAAGGCAGAATACAAGACATCCACAAAGGCAGAATACAAGACAATCCACGAAGGCAGAACACAAGATGTCTACAAAGGCAGAACACAAGACATCCACGAAGGCAGAACACAAGACAATCCACGAAGGCAGAACACAAGATGTCTACAAAGGCAGAACACAAGACAATCCACGAAGGCAGAACACAAGACGTCTACAAAGGCAGAACACAAGACATCCACGAAGGCAGAACACAAGACAATCCACGAAGGCAGAACACAAGATGTCTACAAAGGCAGAACACAAGACAATCCACGAAGGCAGAACACAAGGCATCTACAAAGGCATAACACAAGACATCCACGAAGGCAGAACACAAGACAATCCACGAAGGCAGAACACAAGACATCCACGAAGGCAGAACACAAGACGTCCACAAAGGCAGAATACAAGACATCCACAAAGGCAGAATACAAGACGTCCACGAAGGCAGAACACAAGACATCCACGAAGGCAGAATACAAGACATCCACGAAGGCAGAACGCAAGACGTCCACGAAGGCAGAACACAAGACATCCACGAATGCAGAATACAAGACGTCCACGAAGGCAGAACACAAGATGTCTGCGAAGGCAGAATACAAGACATCCACGAAGACATACACAAAGGCAGAACACAAGACATCCACGAAGGCAGAATACAAGACATCCACGAAGGCAGAACACAAGACGTCCACGAAGGCAGAATACAAGACATCCACGAAGGCAGAATACAAGACGTCTACAAAGGCAGAACACAAGACAATCCACGAAGGCAGAACACAAGGCATCTACAAAGGCAGAACACAAGACATCCACGAAGGCAGAACACAAGACAATCCACGAAGGCAGAACACAAGACATCCACGAAGGCAGAACACAAGACGTCCACAAAGGCAGAATACAAGACATCCACAAAGGCAGAATACAAGACGTCCACGAAGGCAGAACACAAGACATCCACGAAGGCAGAATACAAGACATCCACGAAGGCAGAACGCAAGACGTCCACGAAGGCAGAATACAAGACATCCACGAAGGCAGAACGCAAGACGTCCACGAAGGCAGAATACAAGACATCCACGAAGGCATAATACAAGACATCCACGAAGGCAGAATACAAGACATCCACGAAGGCAGAATACAAGACGTCCACGAAGACATACACAAAGGCAGAACACAAGACATCCACGAAGGCAGAATACAAGACATCCACGAAGACATACACAAAGGCAGAACACAAGACATCCACGAAGGCAGAATACAAGACATCCACGAAGGCAGAACACAAGACGTCCACGAAGGCAGAATACAAGACATCCACGAAGGCAGAATACAAGACGTCCACGAAGGCAGAATACAAGACATCCACGAAGGCAGAACACAAGACGTCCACGAAGGCAGAATACAAGACATCCACGAAGACATACACAAAGGCAGAACACAAGACATCCACGAAGGCAGAATACAAGACATACACAAAGGCAGAACACAAGACATCCACGAAGGCAGAATACAAGACATCCACGAAGGCAGAACACAAGACGTCCACGAAGGCAGAATACAAGACATCCACGAAGGCAGAATACAAGACGTCCACGAAGGCAGAATACAAGACATCCACGAAGGCAGAACACAAGACGTCCACGAAGGCAGAATACAAGACATCCACGAAGGCAGAATACAAGACGTCCACGAAGGCAGAATACAAGACATCCACGAAGGCAGAATACAAGACGTTCACGAAGGCAGAATACAAGACATCCACGAAGGCAGAACACAAGACGTCCACGAAGGCAGAATAAAAGACATCCACGAAGGCAGAACACAAGACATCCACGAAGGCAGAACACAAGATGTCCATGAAGGCAGAACACACAACATCCACGAAGGCAGAACACAAGACATCCATGAAGACATACGTCCACAAAGACATTAATGATAACTCATTATGTTCAATCACCGCCTTCCCCATAACATGTTTAAACACCAATGAATAAAAACTGTTTCATCAATTATCACTAAACAAATTAATGTTCCGTGTGTTGGAAAAAAGCAAACATGAAAATAAGCTACATAATGTTTTGTCCATTTATTTTATTATAAAGCTCACTATTTAAGTGTAATATAAATATATCTCGACTTGGGATTCTAACACATCTATTGCATCAGAGCAACAACAAAATATGACGGCTCAAAGCCAATTTTCATATCATTTGCAATGACTAAGATTATGTACATTATAAAGACATCAATGTAATATCTGATATATAGCACACACACACACACTAGTGAGAAATGTTTGTATATGTAATATAAATACAGCCTATTAAATGAGATGGGTCTTGTGATAGCAATAATAAGTCTTGTGATAGCAATAATAAGTCTTGTGATAGCAATAATAAGTCTAGCTTTTGTCACTGGATAAATCAATGACAAAAACAATCTTAATGCAATTAGATCTGATGTGAAAAAAACAAATTACAAAAGTATTTGTAAAATGTTATCCCTCTAAAAATAATCCATACATTTATTGAACACGTCGCAGATGCCATGTTACTGTCAGGCAGAGAATGACTTCAGTAGGGTCATGGCTTTACTAGGGATATGACAGCAGTGAATGACTTCAGTAGAGATATGACAACAGAGAATGAGTTCAGTAGGGATATGACAGCAGAGAATGACTTCAGTAGGGATATGTCAGCAGTGAATGACTTCTGTAGGGATAAAGCAGCAGAGAATGACTAGTAGGGTTGACAGCAGAGAATGACTTCAGTAGGGATACGACAGCAGAGAATGACTTCAGTAGGGATACAACAGCAGAGAATGACTTCAGTAGGGATATGACAGCAGAGAATGACTTCAGTAGGGATATGACAGCAGAGAATGACTTCAGTAGGGATATGACAGCAGAGAATGACTTCAGTAGGGATATGACAGCAGAGAATGACTTCAGTAGGGATATGACAGCAGAGAATGACTTCAGTAGGGATATGACAGCAGAGAATGACTTCAGTAGGGATATGACACCAGAGAATGACTTCAGTAGGGATATGACAGCAGAGAATGACTTCAGTAGGGATATGACAGCAGAGAATGACTTCAGTAGGGATACGACAGCAGAGAATGACTTCAGTAGGGATATGACAGCAGAGAATGACTTCAGTAGGGATATGACAGCAGAGAATGACTTCAGTAGGGATACGATAGCAGAGAATTAGAGTTTAAATCAATTAAATACCACAAACTAGGAAGATTAAAATGAAGCATACCTTTTACAAAGACAAATATAACACCAGAGTTCAATATATGTAAGGGAATATCCTGTATGGGACAATCTTGCAGTACTTGTCCCAGTCTTTGCCGTATTTCTTGCGACAGTTCGCCTCATCCCTGAGACTGCGATGAATGAGAAGACACACGAAGTAGGCCGGGTAGAAGTATGGCAAGGCATGACTGAACCCTACAACAACAACACACAAAGTAGGCCGGGTAGAAGTATGGCAAGGCATGACTGAACCCTACAACAACAACACACAAAGTAGGCCGGGTAGAAGTATGGCAAGGCATGACTGAACCCTACAACAACAACACACAAGGTAGGCCGGGTAGAAGTATGGCAAGGTATGACTGAACCCTACAACAACAACACACAAAGTAGGCCGGGTAGAAGTATGGCAAGGCATGACTGAACCCTACAACAACAACACACAAAGTAGGCCGGGTAGAAGTATGGCAAGGCATGAATGAACCCTACAACAACAACACACAAAGTAGGCCGGGTAGAAGTATGGCAAGGCGTGACTGAACCCTACAACAACAACACACAAAGTAGGCTGGGTAGAAGTGTGGCCGTTTGGATGACTGTGGTAAAATTACCTGCAGCCAACTCATGGGAACAAAACAATTAGAAAGTGTCAAATACTGACAATGAAACTACATCAGTGCAACAGACTGAATTATTGAGACACAGACTGAATGAATGAGACAGACTGAATGAATGAGATCTAGACTGAATGAATGAGACATAGACTGAATGAATGAGACGTAGACTGAATGAAGGAGACAAACTGAATAAATGAGACATAAACTGAATGACTGAGAAGTAGAATGAATGAAGGAGACAAACTGAATGATATGTAGACTGAATGAATAAGACATAGACTGAATGAGACATAGACTGAATGAGACACAGACTGAATGAAGGAGACGTAAACTGAATGAATGAGACATAAACTGAATGAATGAGATGTAGACTGAATGAAGGAGACAAACTGAATGAATGAAATGTAGAGTGAATGAATGGTATTTAATACTTGGTATATTAACAGCGTTAATGATTTTATAATTGCAGGTTTAATTATTTTTAATGAGCCAGACTAAATGAATGAGAGCTGGACTGGATGAATGAGATATAGACTGAATGAATGAGATGTAGACTGAATGAATGAGACATAGGCTGAATGAGTGAGATGTGGACTGGATGAATGGGACATCGATTGAATGAATGAACATAGACTGAATGAGATGTAGACTGAATTAATGAGATATAGACTGAATGAAGGAGATACAAACTGAATGAAGGAGACATAGAATGAATGAATGGGACATAGACTGAATGAGTGAGACGTGGACTGAATGAATGAGACATGGACTGAATGAATAAGACGCAAACTAAATGAATGAGATATGGACTGGATGAATGAGATGTAAACTTAATAAATGACATGTAGACTGAATTAATTACATGTAGACTGGATGAATGAGACTGAATACATAAGACATATACTGAATGAATTAGATGTAAACTGAATGAACGAGACATAAACTGAATGAATGAGACATGGACTGAATGAATGAGCCATAAACTGAAAGAATGAGAGGTAGACTGAATGAATGGGACATAGACTGAATGAATGAGACGTAGACTGAATGAAATAGATGTGAATTGAATAAATGAGAAAAACTAAATGAATGAGAACTGGACTGGATGAAGAAGTGTTTTTGTTTCATCCCAAATACAATTCAGTTATGTTACATCGATTTTGGTTTGACCAAGTAGGCATATACCAATATGTATACATATATACGCATTTACATACATATACTTCATAAACATATAACACATAATACATACATATACATACCGCCTAGGAATTTAACCGCCTAGGAATTTAACCGCCTAGGAATTTAACCGCCTAGGAATTTTGCTAATAGGCCGATGTGGTGGGTGGCTCCCACAAAGACAAAATTTGTCGCTGTCACAGGAGCCACCTCAGTTTTAATTAAATAGTTTTATTGCTCTATTAGTAATGTGTCATATGTCATGTGTGTATCTATTAGTCATGTGTCATGTGTGTATCTATTAGTCATGTGTGTGTCTCATATGTGTTATGAGTTATGTGTGAGTGTGTGGTGTGTATACATGTCAGTGTTCATTGTACGAATATTTGTGTTTTTGTGCTAATCGTTTGTATATAAGTGCTATTTATAATTTATTAGTTTTGCACAGGGTAGAAAAAATCATGATTTAAAAAAAAAAAAATTTTAATCAGATTTTTTAATTTAAAAAAAAAATCTGGTATATAGACATTTATATAGATGTTTATATTTATAAACTCTTTCAAACATGTTCTATTCAAATCAATTTTGGCACTTGTCTTAACAGAGGGTACATGATTTTTGCTTATATAAAGTTATATAATTATAACAGTTTGATTTACAATGGCAATAAAACTGTCGTTTTAAATGAATAATAATATATTTTATTTGTTGTAGCGCCAGATCCAATTTTAAATTGTTCATGGCACTCATTGGGATGAATCCACCCATTAGAAGATGTCCACAAGGCCTCACCCCCTGTAGTTGCACAATTTGTCTTGGAAAGGAAAGCATGCTGTGTGTCTGTGGCTGCAGGGGTAAGACCACAGTTGACTTTCCTTTTATTGAAACAAATGTAGAGCGTATGAAATTGTGAAATTGGAAATTAATAAATTCATATTATGTGACATGAGTGCCTTTGAGCAGGAATATTCACAGGTTTGTTTGTAGAAGCTATTGGCTGTGAAACAGTGCATGTTTTAGAGTTTAACTGGCGGAGGGATTTATGGGAATTTTTCTGCTATGGGCCAAGTGGGTGCATGAATACATGGCTATTTTTGTAAATATTGACGGTCATCGCACGTGGGGGTGTTTTAAAAGAGCTGGAGGTATGTAATCAGTGATATGATGGGAGTTGCTGTGAAAAAAGTTTAAGAATTTTTGATGGTCAGGTTTTCTTATAATCAGACAAAACGCTAACATGGCCACCAATGCAATTCTCTACTGTGGTCTTCCCCCTGTAGCCCTGATAATTATTGTTTGCTGAGAGGGTGGATTAGCACCTGTCCAGGGCTCTGCCTACTCTAAGGGTGTCTAACTAGACTGCAAACTGGTACATTATTAGTCTGTAGTCCAGACTGTCTCACTTGAGTCAACATACTGAATTGGTAACAACTAGCACAAGCTATAAGTGGATTTTAACTCAGGGCTTCTGACTTGAAAAAGATACTTCCTGGGGAAGACAAGTTTATGTGGCTTCACTGCATTCAGAAAGGGAATAGCTCAAACATACACAAAACTTTGTTGATCTTGATGCTTGTAAACAATTATTTGTGTTAAATTCGTATAAATCAGCGATTAAAAATTCAGAAATAAAAAAATTATAAATCAATGATGTGATTTAAATCATGATTTAAATCAATGATTTAAATCAAATGATTTAAATCAAACAACTCTGGTTTGGCAGACATATCTAGCAGTCAGGTAGTGTGCATATATCACTATATTTGTGTAAAAAGTACTTTACATAGAATGTGAATCCACGTAAACTATGAGTGTATATTTTATCTTTGACTATTGCGGGGGTGTCATTAATAGAATGGGGTAGGTCATAGTTGAGACATTTCATTGCAAATTCATGTTTAGTTCTAAAAGTATATATAGTTTTTATTTTCCAAGTGTTGTAATTGTGTATGTTAGCATGTGGGATAATATTCTAGTTTAATAAATAAACTGGCAGATTTTTGTGTATGCATTTAAAGTAAAATTTTAATTCCTGCACCTTTAAGATATTTTCTACTCTTAATAAGAAATGGTTCAGTGTGGGAATTATACTTGTTTACGGTTATTATTCGCACTGCCTTTTTAATTCTCATAATTTTATCTCCTCGATATCCCCATGCCATTATGCAATAGTTATATGAGATAATGTTAATGAGTTATATGACATAACTTTTATTTCTAAAGGTAGTACATGTTTTAATCGGTTTAAAATGCCAATTGTTTTGGAGCACCTATTGGATATTTTTTCAATAGGTTTTTTCAGTTTAGGTTTGTGTCTAAGGTCAATTCTAAGTAATTAAATTCTTTAACTTTTTCAATATTTATTGTCTATTTTGAGCGTAAGAGTATGCGTTGATTAGGCATGTGAAAATTCATGTATTTTGATTTGGTTTTGCTTAAAGATAGTTTGCTTATGTTTAGCCATTCAATAACTTTCAACAGTTCTTCATTTATTATGGTTTGAGTACTTTTATTGAGTGTGTTGTTACTAAAAGTTCTTAAAAGTGCTAGATAATGTCGTATCATCAGCATACATGATGAAGCCAAACATGATGAAGCCAAACATGATAAAGCCAAACATGTTGCTGGCTTCTGAAAAATCATTTGTGTATATAATAAATAAAAGTGGACCGAGAATTGAGCCTTGTGTAACACCAATTGTTATGGGTAAAGTGTCTGACTGGATTTCTTCAAATTTGATATATTGTTTTCTGTTTGTTAAATAACTTCTAAATAAATGCAAAGTTGAGCCATCAAGGCAATAGTATTTTAATTTATTTAGTAAAATGTTATGGTCGATGGTATCAAAGGCTTTGGAGGTCGAGAAATATGTTAATGGGTTCTTAATTTTTATCCGTTTGTGTTATAATTCTATCTATTAGTTCAAGTGCAGCATATTCAATTGAGTAATTGGGTCTAAACCCATAGTGATTATCAAAAAGAAGGTTTGATTCTTTGAAATAGGAAATTAACTGAGTAAAAATTATTTTCTCAATTACTTTTGAAATAGATGGAAGTGTAGAGACTGTCAACAGTTATAAACAAATGTACAGTTGGTGTGTTGTTATAATAAGAAGACAATGGATAATAAAGGTTCTAATTTACAGCATGTGTTGTCCTTCCATCTCTACAATAGCGTCTCCAATTTGTAAATAGCAGAAGCTACAGAAGAAGCGAGACAGGTCTGTAATTTTCAAATAATGATCATCTTTTTTAAATATTGGAATAACTTTTGCAAGTTTAAGTTTATCTGGGAATATGCCGGCATTTAATACTTGGTTTATTAACAGTGTTAACGATTTTATAATCGTGGGTTCAATTATTTTTAATGAGACATAGACTAAATGAATGAGAGCTGGATTGGATGAATGAGATATAGACTGAATGAATGATATGTAGACAGAGTGAATGAGACATAGACTGAATAAATGAGACGTTAACTGAATCAGGGATGACAGTGGAGAAGAAAAAAACCTGAAATTATATTTGTGTGGCAAAGCCACACCTAAGGCGTGTAGTGGTGGCTGGGGGAAGTCCAGGGGGGGGTGCTACCACCCCTCTGCGGGGGGTCTGGGGAAATTTTTTTAATGGAAGTCTCAAGTGCTCTGTGGGAGCTTCTGAGGTGTAAATATGGCCTAGTCAATCAATGCAAAAACATGATTTCAAACACACAAGTTTCACATATACCACAAAATATTGGTTTACCACAGAACATTAAATTTAGAAAATTCTCATACTCTACATGCCCATTTAATGTTGTCAATTTCTTCATCATTGCACACATATATTATTAAGTTTCCTGTATCATCCACCTTTAGGTAGGCCACAGTTCAGACACATGTATTTAGGCTTCCAAAGAACTATTCTTCCGTACAGTTCCTCTGTTTAAGTATTCAGATCAGTCATATCATATTGTTCCAAGACATAAGTTTCGTTTTGAGAACTATTCACTGACAGAAGACAAACCAACTTCACCCTGCCACCAAACAATTTTTGAGTGGCTGAATGCCCCCTATATCAAGTGGGACAAATTTAGCTATGTGCGTAAGCTATAACATAAAGCAAACATGAATCAAATATGTTGAGCAGTATTGTTTTTATAATGTTTTACATAGAAACATGTGAGAAAGATGTGGAGTGGCAAGTGGATACAATGTAATTACTTCCAAGAAAATGATATTTGCTTGACCTATTTCTCACACTCTGAATTTGCCACAGTCAACTGAATTTGCCACAAGTTGTAGTTAGCGTTGCGTTGGATATGGATATGTCGGATTATAGCACTGGCAGTGTTTAATTAATGTTCCGTAGTCAGATATTTTTATTTCCGTAATATGACAGCAGTTTCCGTAATCTGCGTTACATTTCCGTAATGATTATGGAAAATCCGTAATGGTAGGCAGCCCAGGATATAGGTTGTCGGAGACGAAGCTTCCTATTGGACAAAAAGTTCCACCTGACTGGCAATCAACCAATCACAGCAAACATTCTAAATTTTGATCAGAGTGACTTGTTTACAAAAAAGCAAACTACACGTGCAACCAAATCAATATCCCCGATCTCATCGGGAGGTTTTGGGAAAAGTGGAGAGGGCTACCCCCCCATTTTTAAACTAGATTAACACGAATCACAGAAATGATCACCCAGAAAACAATGGAAATCCGAAAAAAAAATGGAAAATTCCCATCCCTGCTGAATGAATGAAACAGATTGAATGAATGAGACACGGACTTAATGAATGAGATGTAGACTGAATGAATGGTATTTAATACTTGTTTATTAATAGCATTAATGATTTTATAATCACAGGTTCAATTATTTTTAATGAGACAGACTAAATGAATGAGAGCTGGACTGGATGAATGACATGTAGATTAAATGAATGAGATGTAGATTGAATGATTGACATGTAGACAGACTGAATGAGACATAGACTGAATGAATGAGACATAGACTGAATGAATGAGACGTTGACATAATGAATGAGACATAGACTAAATGAATGAGTTGTGGACTGAATGATTGAGACATAGACTGAACGTGACATGGACTGAATGAATGAGACATAGGCTAAATGAATGAGACCTGGACTGGATGAATGAGATGTAGACTTAATGAATGAGATGTAGACAGACTGAATGAGACATAGACTGAATGAATGAGGCAGACTGAATACATGAGACGTGGACTGAATTAATGAAACATGGACTAAATAAATGAGACCTGGATTGGATGAATGAGATGTAGACTGAATGAATGACATGTAGACAGACTGAATGAGACAGACTGAACGAATTAGACATAGACTGAATGAATGAGATGTGGACTGAATGAATGAGACATGGACTGAACAAATGAGACATGGAATGAACGAATAAGACATAGACTGAATGAATGAGACGTGGACTGAATGAATGAGACATAGACTAAAAGACTGAGACCTGGACTGGTTGAATGATATGTAGACTGAATGAATGACATGTAGACAGACTGAGTGAGACATAGACTGACCACAGGGCAGTGACCAGGAGAGGCCCATGATGAGGTCCCCGAGGTAGTTGGGGTGGCGACACAGACCCCACCAGCCAGACACAATCAACTTGGTCCCTCTCGACGTAGACAGTGTCTTCAGATCTGAATGAAAACAACACAACTAGTCTGGGCTGCTTAGGGTTAACCCTAATTCTGAAGGCTCATCTAGTCTGGGCTGCTTAGGGTTAACCCTAATTCTGAAGGCTCATCTAGTCTGGGCTGCTTAGGGTTAATCCTAATTCTGAAGGCTCAGCTAGTCTGGGCTGCTTAGGGTTAACCCTAATTCTGAAGGCTCAGCTAGTCTGGGCTGCTTAGGGTTAACCCCTTATTCTGAAGGCTCATCTAGTCTGGGCTGCTTATGGTTAACCGTAATTCTGAAGGCTCATCTAGTCTGGGCTGCTTAGGGTTAATCCTAATTCTGAAGGCTCAGCTAGTCTGGGCTGCTTAGGGTTAACCCTAATTCTGAAGGCTCAGCTAGTCTGGGCTGCTTAGGGTTAACCCTAATTCTGAAGGCTCAGCTAGTCTGGGCTGCTTAGGGTTAACCCTAATTCTGAAGGCTCAGCTAGTCTGGGCTGCTTAGGGTTAACCCTAATTCTGAAGGCTCAGCTAGTCTGGGTTGTTTAACTGATAATCAGTTTCTCTAAAGTTTTCATGAACAAGTTCTGATGACAAAATAAAAACATGAATACTTAGACAACAGTTATATATTGATAACAAATAAGAAAACTATCCCAATTAAGATATGTAAATATTATACAACAGACTTGGGTCACTGAATACTTGCAATTGAATACACGTGTATTTGAATACTGTCACATTTTTGCCAAATATTCATAACTACTTTCCACAAGTATTCGTATTGCATGAATACACTAAACATTTGATTAACAATAGTATTTGCATAGACCCTTATTAATAACTGAAAATATAATAAAAAGCAAGATGTGGTAACCAAATTGTGTTAGTAAATAGTACTAAATACTAACGTGCTAGACTTGGATCTTTGGGATTTGTACGGAAGTTGTTCTTCTGTAGGTTTGAGGCTCGGAATATCGTGTATCCAGCGACTACAACAAAACAGTGACACATCATTGACACATCAGTGACGTAGCCCAATTGTCCCGTGCTGGTTCCTTTTAAAGGTGCTTAATCAATTCGTTTTTTGCTAGTCTCATTTCAAATAAATTTTGCGAAAAACCAAACTTACCTGGTATCCACTGCAACATGCGAGTTCGTTTGTGCAACTTTTGTATGTAGTTTTTATGAAATCATCAGTCAAACTATTAAATTAGTTAATGCTTGTTCAAGCGTCTACTGAAGAGAAAATCAAAATGCTGAAAAATCACGATTTTCTTCCTTGGTGAAATTTCGTAACTTTGTCATGTGCCTGGCGAGAAGATGAACGTTCCGTCCCGCCCATGATCAGCACTGATCCACACAGTGTTTACCATTTTGGATATCCATTTTCGCTGATTTGAAAAAAATAGGCATTTCTTTATTAAATTGACTGCGGATGTTACATAAACTATTCACACACTACATATCTGGACACCAATGAACCAAATTTGCGGTAGGCTAAAATAGACTGGAAACAGATTTAATCTTCTCATGTCAGTTTTGTTGCTCATTTCTGTATTATTTCTAACTTATCTACGATCATCTTCACTTGACAATTTTCCCAGACCTTCTTTTGGCAACATATAATGTCAATATCCACTCTGGAGTAGATCATTCTGTGTAAATCATACTTAGCTTACTATATTTAGTAAAGATTTCTAGATTATGAAAATTAACACAATTTGTCAAAAAATTATCATTTCAAGCTGCTCACTGCTTAAACCTAAATTAGCAAATATGCAGTGTGACTTTGGAGAATAAGACTTCATAAAATCACTGCTAGATCACAAGACAGTTAGTCTGAAATAAACACAAACTTCATGTCGGCCAGGTGCACTAATCAGTTTGTATGTCAGTTTCTACAAATCAACAGAATGGTCAGCATGTTGTTCTGTGTCCATGGACCATGATATTACAAAACAAATCAACAGAACGGTCAGCATGTAGTTCTGTGTCCATTGACCATGATGTTACAAAACAAATCAACA
Organism: Lamellibrachia columna; assembly: GCA_963662155.1. Taxonomy (NCBI): domain Eukaryota; kingdom Metazoa; phylum Annelida; class Polychaeta; order Sabellida; family Siboglinidae; genus Lamellibrachia; species Lamellibrachia columna. The sequence goes on from OY759262.1 coordinate 749,005, forward strand.
GAATGGTCAGCATGTAGTTTTGTGTCCATGGACCATGATGTTACAAAACAAATCAACAGAACGGTCAGCATGTTGTTCTGTGTCCTTGGACCATGATGTTAAAAAACAAATCAACAGAATGGTCAGCATGTAGTTCTGTGTCCATTGACCATGATGTTACAAAACAAATCAACAGAACGGTCAGCATATAGTTTTGTGTCCATGGACCATGATGTTACAAAACAAAACAACAGAACGGTCAGCATGTAGTTTTGTGTCCATGGACCATGATTTTACAAAACAAAACAACAGAACAGTCAGCATGTAGTTCTGTGTCCATGGACCATGATGTTACAAAACAAATTAACAGAACAGTCAGCATGTAGTTTTGTGTCCATGGACCATGATGTTACAAAACAAATCAACAGAACAGTCAGCATGTAGTTTTGTGTCCATGGACCATGATGTTACAAAACAAATTAACAGAACAGTCAGCATGTAGTTCTGTGTCCATGGACCATGATGTTACAAAACAAATCAACAGAACGGTCAGCATGTAGTTCTGTGTCCATGATGTTACAAAACAAAACAACAGAACGGTCAGCATGTAGTTTTGTGTCCATGGACCATGATGTTACAAAACAAAACAACAGAACGGTCAGCATGTAGTTTTGTGTCCATGGACCATGATTTTACAAAACAAAACAACAGAACGGTCAGCATGTAGTTTTGTGTCCATGGACCATGATTTTACAAAACAAAACAACAGAACGGTCAGCATGTAGTTTTGTGTCCATGGACCATGATGTTACAAAACAAATCAACAGAACAGTTAGCATGTAGTTCTGTGTCCATGGACCATGATGTTACAAAACAAATCAACAGAACGATCAGCATGTAGTTTTGTGTCCATGGACAATGATGTTACAAAACAAATCAACAGAACGGTCAGCATGTAGTTTTGTGTCCATGGACCATGATGTTACAAAACAAATCAACAGAACGGTCAGCATGTAGTTCTGTGTCCATGGACCATGATGTTACAAAACAAATCAACAGAACGGTCAGCATGTAGTTCTGTGTCCATGGACCATGATGTTACAAAACAAATTAACAGAACAGTCAGCATGTAGTTCTGTGTCCATGGACCATGATGTTACAAAACAAATCAACAGAACGGTCAGCATGTAGTTCTGTGTCCATGGACCATGATGTTACAAAACAAATTAACAGAACAGTCAGCATGTAGTTCTGTGTCCATGGACCATGATGTTACAAAACAAATCTAGAGAACAGTCAGCATGTAGTTCTGTGTCCATGGACCATGATGTTACAAAACAAATTAACAGAACAGTCAGCATGTAGTTCTGTGTCCATGGACCATGATGTTACAAAACAAATCAACAGAACAGTCAGCATGTAGTTCTGTGTCCATTGACCATGATGTTACAAAACAAATTAACAGAACGGTCAGCATGTAGTTCTGTGTCCATGGACCATGATGTTACAAAACAAATCAACAGAACGGTCAGCATGTAGTTCTGTGTCCATGGACCATGATGTTACAAAACAAATCTAGAGAACAGTCAGCATGTAGTTCTGTGTCCATGGACCATGATGTTACAAAACAAATCTAGAGAACAGTCAGCATGTAGTTCTGTGTCCATTGACCATGATGTTACAAAACAAATCAACAGAACGGTCAGCATGTAGTTTTGTGTCCATGGACCATGATGTTACAAAACAAATCAACATAACAGTCAGCATGTAGTTCTGTGTCCATTGACCATGATGTTACAAAACAAATCAGCAGAACGGTCAGCATGTAGTTTTGTGTCCATGGACCATGATGTTACAAAACAAATCAACAGAACAGTCAGCATGTAGTTTTGTGTCCATGGACCATGATGTTACAAAACAAATCAACAGAACGGTCAGCATGTAGTTCTGTGTCCATGGACCATGATGTTACAAAACAAATCAACAGAACGGTCAGCATGTAGTTCTGTGTCCATGGACCATGATGTTACAAAACAAATTAACAGAACAGTCAGCATGTAGTTCTGTGTCCATGGACCATGATGTTACAAAACAAATCAACAGAACGGTCAGCATGTAGTTCTGTGTCCATGGACCATGATGTTACAAAACAAATTAACAGAACAGTCAGCATGTAGTTCTGTGTCCATGGACCATGATGTTACAAAACAAATCTAGAGAACAGTCAGCATGTAGTTCTGTGTCCATGGACCATGATGTTACAAAACAAATTAACAGAACAGTCAGCATGTAGTTCTGTGTCCATGGACCATGATGTTACAAAACAAATCAACAGAACAGTCAGCATGTAGTTCTGTGTCCATTGACCATGATGTTACAAAACAAATTAACAGAACGGTCAGCATGTAGTTCTGTGTCCATGGACCATGATGTTACAAAACAAATCAACAGAACGGTCAGCATGTAGTTCTGTGTCCATGGACCATGATGTTACAAAACAAATCTAGAGAACAGTCAGCATGTAGTTCTGTGTCCATGGACCATGATGTTACAAAACAAATCTAGAGAACAGTCAGCATGTAGTTCTGTGTCCATTGACCATGATGTTACAAAACAAATCAACAGAACGGTCAGCATGTAGTTTTGTGTCCATGGACCATGATGTTACAAAACAAATCAACATAACAGTCAGCATGTAGTTCTGTGTCCATTGACCATGATGTTACAAAACAAATCAGCAGAACGGTCAGCATGTAGTTTTGTGTCCATGGACCATGATGTTACAAAACAAATCAACAGAACGGTCAGCATGTAGTTCTGTGTCCATGGACCATGATGTTACAAAACAAATTAACAGAACAGTCAGCATGTAGTTCTGTGTCCATGGACCATGATGTTACAAAACAAATCTAGAGAACAGTCAGCATGTAGTTCTGTGTCCATGGACCATGATGTTACAAAACAAATCTAGAGAACAGTCAGCATGTAGTTCTGTGTCCATGGCCCATGATGTTACAAAACAAATCTAGAGAACAGTCAGCATGTAGTTTTGTGTCCATGGACCATGATGTTACAAAACAAATCTAGAGAACAGTCAGCATGTAGTTCTGTGTCCATGGACCATGATGTTACAAAACAAATTAACAGAACAGTCGGCATGTAGTTCTGTGTCCATGGACCATGATGTTACAAAACAAATTAACAGAACAGTCAGCATGTAGTTCTGTGTCCATTGACCATGATGTTACAAAACAAATCAACAGAACGGTCAGCATGTAGTTCTGTGTCCATGGACCATGATGTTACAAAACAAATTAACAGAACAGTCAGCAAGTAGTTCTGTGTCCATGGACCATGATGTTACAAAACAAATCTAGAGAACAGTCAGCATGTAGTTCTGTGTCCATGGACCATGATGTTACAAAACAAATCTAGAGAACAGTCAGCATGTAGTTCTGTGTCCATGGACCATGATGTTACAAAACAAATCTAGAGAACAGTCAGCATGTAGTTCTGTGTCCATGGACCATGATGTTACAAAACAAATCTAGAGAACAGTCAGCATGTAGTTTTGTGTCCATGGACCATGATGTTACAAAACAAATCTAGAGAACAGTCAGCATGTAGTTCTGTGTCCATGGACCATGATGTTACAAAACAAATTAACAGAACAGTCAGCATGTAGTTCTGTGTCCATGGACCATGATGTTACAAAACAAATCAACAGAACAGTCAGCATGTAGTTCTGTGTCCATTGACCATGATGTTACAAAACAAATTAACAGAACGGTCAGCATGTAGTTCTGTGTCCATGGACCATGATGTTACAAAACAAATCAACAGAACGGTCAGCATGTAGTTCTGTGTCCATGGACCATGATGTTACAAAACAAATCTAGAGAACAGTCAGCAAGTAGTTCTGTGTCCATGGACCATGATGTTACAAAACAAATCTAGAGAACAGTCAGCATGTAGTTCTGTGTCCATGGACCATGATGTTACAAAACATTCTAGAGAACAGTCAGCATGTAGTTTTGTGTCCATGGACCATGATGTTACAAAACAAATTAACAGAACAGTCAGCATGTAGTTCTGTGTCCATGGACCATGATGTTACAAAACAAATCAACAGAACGGTCAGCAAGTAGTTCTGTGTCCATGGACCATGATGTTACAAAACAAATCTAGAGAACAGTCAGCAAGTAGTTATGTGTCCATGGACCATGATGTTACAAAACAAATTAACAGAACAGTCAGCATGTAGTTCTGTGTCCATGGACCATGATGTTACAAAACAAATCAACAGAACAGTCAGCATGTAGTTCTGTGTCCATTGACCATGATGTTACAAAACAAATTAACAGAACGGTCAGCATGTAGTTCTGTGTCCATGGACCATGATGTTACAAAACAAATCAACAGAACGGTCAGCATGTAGTTCTGTGTCCATGGACCATGATGTTACAAAACAAATCTAGAGAACAGTCAGCATGTAGTTCTGTGTCCATGGACCATGATGTTACAAAACAAATCTAGAGAACAGTCAGCATGTAGTTCTGTGTCCATGGACCATGATGTTACAAAACAAATCTAGAGAACAGTCAGCATGTAGTTCTGTGTCCATTGACCATGATGTTACAAAACAAATCAACAGAACGGTCAGCATGTAGTTTTGTGTCCATGGACCATGATGTTACAAAACAAATCAACATAACAGTCAGCATGTAGTTCTGTGTCCATTGACCATGATGTTACAAAACAAATCAACAGAACGGTCAGCATGTAGTTTTGTGTCCATGGACCATGATGTTACAAAACAAATCAACAGAACGGTCAGCATGTAGTTCTGTGTCCATGGACCATGATGTTACAAAACAAATTAACAGAACAGTCAGCATGTAGTTCTGTGTCCATGGACCATGATGTTACAAAACAAATCTAGAGAACAGTCAGCATGTAGTTCTGTGTCCATGGACCATGATGTTACAAAACAAATCTAGAGAACAGTCAGCATGTAGTTCTGTGTCCATGGACCATGATGTTACAAAACAAATCTAGAGAACAGTCAGCATGTAGTTTTGTGTCCATGGACCATGATGTTACAAAACAAATCTAGAGAACAGTCAGCATGTAGTTCTGTGTCCATGGACCATGATGTTACAAAACAAATTAACAGAACAGTCAGCATGTAGTTCTGTGTCCATTGACCATGATGTTACAAAACAAATCAACAGAACGGTCAGCATGTAGTTCTGTGTCCATGGACCATGATGTTACAAAACAAATTAACAGAACAGTCAGCAAGTAGTTCTGTGTCCATGGACCATGATGTTACAAAACAAATCTAGAGAACAGTCAGCATGTAGTTCTGTGTCCATGGACCATGATGTTACAAAACAAATCTAGAGAACAGTCAGCATGTAGTTCTGTGTCCATGGACCATGATGTTACAAAACAAATCTAGAGAACAGTCAGCATGTAGTTCTGTGTCCATGGACCATGATGTTACAAAACAAATCTAGAGAACAGTCAGCATGTAGTTTTGTGTCCATGGACCATGATGTTACAAAACAAATCTAGAGAACAGTCAGCATGTAGTTCTGTGTCCATGGACCATGATGTTACAAAACAAATCTAGAGAACAGTCAGCATGTAGTTCTGTGTCCATGGACCATGATGTTACAAAACAAATCAACAGAACGGTCAGCAAGTAGTTCTGTGTCCATGGACCATGATGTTACAAAACAAATCAACAGAACGGTCAGCAAGTAGTTCTGTGTCCATGGACCATGATGTTACAAAACAAATTAACAGAACAGTCAGCATGTAGTTTTGTGTCCATGGACCATGATGTTACAAAACAAATCTAGAGAACAGTCAGCAAGTAGTTCTGTGTCCATGGACCATGATGTTACAAAACAAATCAACAGAACAGTCAGCATGTAGTTTTGTGTCCATGGACCATGATGTTACAAAACAAATTAACAGAACAGTCAGCATGTAGTTCTGTGTCCATGGACCATGATGTTACAAAACAAATCAACAGAACGGTCAGCAAGTAGTTCTGTGTCCATGGACCATGATGTTACAAAACAAATCTAGAGAACAGTCAGCAAGTAGTTATGTGTCCATGGACCATGATGTTACAAAACAAATCAACAGAACAGTCAGCATGTAGTTTTGTGGCCATGGACCATGATGTTACAAAACAAATCAACAGAACGGTCAGCAAGTAGTTCTGTGTCCATGGACCATGATGTTACAAAACAAATCTAGAGAACAGTCAGCATGTAGTTTTGTGTCCATGGACCATGATGTTACAAAACAAATCTAGAGAACAGTCAGCATGTAGTTCTGTGTCCATGGACCATGATGTTACAAAACAAATTAACAGAACAGTCAGCATGTAGTTCTGTGTCCATGGACCATGATGTTACAAAACAAATTAACAGAACAGTCAGCATGTAGTTCTGTGTCCATGGACCATGATGTTACAAAACAAATCAACAGAACAGTCAGCATGTAGTTCTGTGTCCATGGACCATGATGTTACAAAACAAATCAACAGAACAGTCAGCATGTAGTTTTGTGGCCATGGACCATGATGTTACAAAACAAATCAACAGAACGGTCAGCATGTAGTTCTGTGTCCATGGACCATGGTGTTACAAAACAAATCAACAGAACAGTCAGCATGTAGTTCTGTGTCCATGGACCATGATGTTACAAAACAAATCAACCACAAAACATTGCAAGCTATGAACTATTGCAGAATAGTAACACAAGTGAAATTTCTGATGAAACTTGAATTGCAGTTAAAATTATAATAAGTACAAGTTTATATTTATACAAATTCAACTTCATGAAAGACAGCAAAGCTACTGTGGTGGTTACAGGACAACAACTGATTCTGGAGTGTGTCAAACTCAGTTTGGTAAAATAACATTTAAATATATCTTCCTAGTAAGTGCTACTATTTGACAAAAAATAATTTTTATAGAGACAAATGTGATTAAGATACTCTGTGTGTATAAAAGCCTACCAGATTTCTTTGTGCCGAGTGAGCCACAACCTTATCATACGAACGAACGAGCGAACAAACGAATGAACAAACGAACGCACATGGGGTGTATGCCAAAAATATATCTAAAATCTGTGTTAAGACACTACTTTTAAAAGTTGCTATGGACATTTCCCAGAACTAGTTTAACCAATGCCAATGAACTTGCAACACTCACTGTGAATGAGGAGGATGGCTAGGAGAGAAATAGGATCAGTGTAAAAGGAGGATGGCTAGGAGAGAAATAGGATCAGTGTAAAAGGAGGATGGCTAGGAGAGAAATAGGATCAGTCTAAAAGGAGGATGGCTAGGAGAGAAATAGGATCAGTGTAAAAGGAGGATGGCTAGGAGAGAAATAGGATCAGTGTAAAAGGAGGATGGCTAGGAGAGAAATAGGATCAGTGTAAAAGGAGGATGGCTAGGAGAGAAATAGGATCAGTGTAAAAGGAGGATGGCTAGGAGAGAGGAGTAGAACAAGTGTGAACATTCACCATGAACCAGGAGAATGGCTAGGAGAGAAATAGGATCAGTGTAAAAGGAGGATGGCTAGGAGAGAGTAGAACAAGTGTGAACATTCACCATGAACCAGGAGAATGGCTAGGAGAGAAATAGGATCAATGTAAAAGGAGGATGGCTAGGAGAGAGTAGAACAAGTGTGAACATTCACCATGAAAATGGCTAGGAGAGAAATAGGATCAGTGTAAAAGGAGGATGGCTAGGAGAGAGTAGTAGAACAAGTGTGAACATTCACCATGAACCAGGAGAATGGCTAGGAGAGAAATAGGATCAGTGTAAAAGGAGGATGGCTATGAGAGAGTAGTAGAACAAGTGTGAACATTCACCATGAACCAGGAGGATGGCTAGGAGAGAAATAGGATCAGTGTAAAAGGAGGATGGCTAGGAGAGAGTAGTAGAACAAGTGTGAACATTCACCATGAACCAGGAGAATGGCTAGGAGAGAAATAGGATCAGTGTAAAAGGAGGATGGCTAGGAGAGAGTAGTAGAACAAGTGTGAACATTCACCATGAACCAGGAGGATGGCTAGGAGAGAAATAGGATCAGTGTAAAAGGAGGATGGCTAGGAGACAGTAGTAGAACAAGTGTGAACATTCACCATGAACCAGGAGAATGGCTAGGAGAGATTTAACAAGGTTTAACAAGATTGCCATCCCAAACAACAAGTTCCAGATGGCAAGTGGACAAGGAAGCCATTGGCTTATCAAGAGTCCAACAATTTTCTCATCTATGTAGGTGTTGCCCGCCCTTATCATATATCTGTCAATTCTATTTTTAAACATTCACACTACTAGCATTAACACAATCATTTGGCAGTTTGTTCCATTCATTTATCACCCTCTGTGAGAAAGAGTACTTTCTCATGTCCAACCTACACTGTTCCTTAACTAATGCTGCTTTGTGTCCTCTGGTTCTACTGCCTTCTTTAAGTTTGAAGAACATATTCCTTTCAACAGCCTCATAACCGTTCACTATTTTAAACACTTCAATTTGGTCTCCTCTTAGTCTCCTGGTCTCTAGTGTTGTCAAACCACATTGTAATAAGTGGCTTTCGTAACTAAGGTCTCTCAATTCTGGAATCATTTTAGTTGCTCTTCGTTGTATTCTTTCTAGCTTGTCTATGTCCTTTTTATGATACAGCCTCCATGCTTGAATACAATATTCAAAATGTGGTCTAACTATTGTTTTGTACAGGGGTACAATTAGCTGTTTCTCCTTATACATGATATTTCTCCTAATTAGCCCTAGAATTTAATTTCCTTTTGAAGCAGCAATCCCACATTGCTCTGAAACTTTCATGTCAGCATTACATGTTACTCCTAAGTCCTTTTCTTGTGTGGTTCTACCTAGTACAACATCCCCCATTTTATATTCTTCGTCCATTTTTCCATGTCCTATGTGTATGCATTTACACTTCCCAAAATTAAATAACATTTGCCATTTTTCTGACCATTTAACTAATTTATCTAGATCATCCTGTAAACTTTGTTTATCTGTAACATTAATAACCTTTCTGAGTACATTTGTGTCATCTGCAAATTTCAGTACTTTGCTACATATGTCATCTTCAAATAGGACCAGTGTGAACACTCACCATGTACCAGTAGGATGGCTAGGAGAGAGATAGGATCATTGTGAACACTCACCATGTACCAAGAGGATGGCTAGGAGAGAGATAGGCTCAGTGTGAACACTCACCATGTACCAGTAGGATGGCTAGGAGAGAGATAGGACCTGTGTGAACACTCACCATGTACCAGGAGGATGACAAGGAGTGAGAAATAGGACCAGTGTTGGGGGTGTTCCAGAAGGAAACGGGCTGGCAGGTTGTAGAGGAATGGCACCCACACCAAATCTCCGAAGGCCAACATGTAGCCAAAGCCATCATGCACAATGTCCATTGTTGTAGAACAAGTGTGAACATTCACCATGAACCAGGAGAATGGCTAGGAGAGAAATAGGATCAGTGTAAAAGGAGGATGGCTAGGAGAGAGTAGAACAAGTGTGAACATTCACCATGAAAATGGCTAGGAGAGAAATAGGATCAGTGTAAAAGGAGGATGTCTAGGAGAGAGTAGAACAAGTGTGAACATTCACCATGAAAATGGCTAGGAGAAATACGATCAGTGTAAAAGGAGGATGGCTAGGAGAGAGTAGAACAAGTGTGAACATTCACCATGAACCAGGAGAATGGCTAGGAGAGAAATAGGATCAGTGTAAAAGGAGGATGGCTAGGAGAGAGTAGAACAAGTGTGAACATTCACCATGAAAATGGCTAGGAGAGAAATAGGATCAGTGTAAAAGGAGGATGGCTAGGAGAGAGTAGTAGAACAAGTGTGAACATTCACCATGAACCAGGAGGATGGCTAGGAGAGAAATAGGATCAGTGTAAAAGGAGGATGGCTAGGAGACAGTAGTAGAACAAGTGTGAACATTCACCATGAACCAGGAGAATGGCTAGGAGAGATTTAACAAGGTTTAACAAGATTGCCATCCCAAACAACAAGTTCCAGATGGCAAGTGGACAAGGAAGCCATTGGCTTATCAAGAGTCCAACAATTTTCTCATCTATGTAGGTGTAGCCCGCCCTTATCATATATCTGTCAATTTTATTTTTAAACATTCACACTACTAGCATTAACACAATCATTTGGCAGTTTGTTCCATTCATTTATCACCCTCTGTGAGAAAGAGTACTTTCTCATGTCCAACCTACACTGTTCCTTAACTAATGCTGCTTTGTGTCCTCTGGTTCTACTGCCTTCTTTAAGTTTGAAGAACATATTCCTTTCAACATCCTCATAACCGTTCATTATTTTAAACACTTCAATTTGGTCTCCTCTTAGTCTCCTGGTCTCTAGTGTTGTCAAACCACATTGTAATAAGTGGCTTTCGTAACTAGTCTCTCAATTCTGGAATCATTTTAGTTGCTCTTCGTTGTATTCTTTCTGACTTGTCTATGTCCTTTTTATGATACAGCCTCCATGCTTGAATACAATATTCCAAATGTGGTCTAACTATTGCTATGTACAGGGGTACAATTAGCTGTTTCTCCTTATACGTGATATTTCTCCTAATTAGCCCTAGAATTTAATTTCCTTTTGAAGCAGCAATCCCACATTGCTCTGAAACTTTCATGTCAGCACTAAATGTTACTCCCAAGTCCTTTTCTTGTGTGGTTCTACCTAGTACAACATCCCCCATTTTATATTCTTCGTCCATTTTTCCATGTCCTATGTGTATGCATTTACACTTCCCAAAATTAAATAACATTTGCCATTTTTCTGACCATTTAACTAATTTATCTAGATCATCCTGTAAACTTTGTTTATCTGTAACATTAATAACCTTTCTGAGTACATTTGTGTCATCTGCAAATTTCAGTACTTTGCTACATATGTCATCTTCAAATAGGACCAGTGTGAACACTCACCATGTACTAAGAGGATGGCTAGGAGAGAGATAGGATCATTGTGAACACTCACCATGTACCAAGAGGATGGCTAGGAGAGAGATAGGCTCAGTGTGAACACTCACCATGTACCAGTAGGTTGGCTAGGAGAGAGATAGGACCTGTGTGAACACTCACCATGTACCAGGAGGATGACTAGGAGTGAGAAATAGGACCAGTGTTGGGGGTGTTCCAGAAGGAAACGGGCTGGCAGGTTGTAGAGGAATGGCACCCACACCAAATCTCCGAAGGCCAACATGTAGCCAAAGCCATCATGCACAATGTCCATTGTTGTCAGCACAGCTTCCTAAAACAACAGAGACGTGCTAAGTTAGACATGTCAAAACATCCCAGTGTAACTCTTATGTGAACTGAGGTAGAATTACTGGTGTAGTGTCTTTTGTCTTTGCAATCAAGCGACCAAACACTGCACAACATCTGCCAATTATTGCAACACACCTTATGATGTCTACCCTATATTCTAGTGGTAAATAGACTATTTCTGGTGACTGAGACCACTGCTAGAAGGTCCTGGACTAGCTGAGTGCAATGATTGGACAGTGTTACTTGACCAATTGACAAGACGTCAGTTTCAGTTATGCGGGCTGGCACTTTATGAGAGTTGCCAACCGAACAAAGATTTTAGTCTCAGGTCTCTGGGTCGAACACTGGGCCACAAGGCATCAGACTTACCTCGAACAACAAGGAACCAACTTACGTCGAACCACAAGGCAACAACTTACATCGAACCAAAAGGCATCAACTTATATCGAACCACAAGGCAACAACATACCTCGAACCACAAGGCAACAATTTACATCGAACCACAATGCAACAACATACCTCGAACCACAAGGCATCAACTGACATTGAACCACAAGGCAACAACATACCTCGAACCACAAGGCAACAACTTACATCAAACCACAAGGCAACAACATTCCTCGAACCACAAGGCATCAACTTACCTCGAACAAGGCACCAACTAACCTCGAACCACAAGGCATCAACATACCTCAAACCACATGGCATCAACTTACATCGAACCACAAGACAACAACATACCTCAAACCACAAGGCATCAACTGACATCGAACCACAAGGCAACAACATACCTCGAACCACAAGGCAACAACTTACATCAAACCACAAGGCAACAACATTCCTCGAACCACAAGGTATCCACTTACCATGAACAAGGCACCAACTAACCTCGAACCACAAGGCATCAACATACCTCAAACCACATGGCATCAACTTACATCGAAACACAAGACAACAACATACCTCGAACCACAAGGCATCAACTTACATTGAACCACAAGGCATCAACTTACCTCAAACCACAAGGCATCCACTTACCTCAAACCACAAGGCATCAACTTACCTCGAACCACAAAGCATTAACTTACATGGAACCACAAGACATCAACTTACCTGGAACAACGATGCATTAACTTACATGGAACCACAAGACATCAACTTATCTCGAACCACAAGGCACCTACTAACCTCAAACCACAAGGCATCAACTTACCTCGAACCACAAAGCATCAACTTACCTCAAACCACAAAGCATCATCTTACCTCGAGCCACAAGGCATTCATTTACCTCGAACCACAAGGCATCAACGTACCTCGAACCACAAGGCATCAACTTACATCGAACCACAAGGCAACAACATACCTCGAACGACAAGGCAACAGCATACCTCAAAATCCACAAGGCATCAACTTATATCGAACCACAAGACATCAACTTACCTCGAACCACAAGGCATCCACTTACCTTGAACCAGAAGGCATCAACGTATCTTGAACCACAAGGCATCAACTTACCTCGAACAGCGATGCATTAACTTACATGGAACCACAAGGCATCAACTTATCTCGAACCACAAGGCATCAACTTACCTCGAACAGCGATGCATTAACTTACATGGAACCACAAGGCATCAACTTATCTCGAACCACAAGGCATCAACTTACCTCGAACCACAAGGCATCAACTTACCTTGAGCCACAAGGCATCCACTTACCTCGAACCACATGGCATCAACGTACCTCGAACCACAAGGCATCATCTTACCTCGAACCACAATGCATCAACTTACCTCGAACCACAAGGCATCAACTTACCTCGATCCACAAGGCATCAACTTACCTCGAACCACAAGGCATCAATGACGTAGCAGGAGTGGAATGCAACCACCATGACCATGGCAGGGGACACAGAACCAGTCAGTCGGTACGCCTCGGTCAGGAAGCACAGGTCCAGCAACACCCAGCCTATGAGGCCAGGGCGCAGCTCACACAGAAACTTGAGATCTAGACGGCCAAGTCGTGGGTTCAGTTCACGTCCCATGAAGAAGTCATATGGAAGATAACCTGTGAACACACAACATAATGCACACACACACACCAGTAGCTTATTTAGGGGGGTCATGGCCCCCTTTGTTTATTTAGGGGGAAGGTCATGGCCCCCTTTGTTTATTTGGGGGGAGGTCATGGCCCCCCTTTATTTTTTCTCTATATTTTTCCATTGCACCTATACATGGCAGCATGGTAAACTAATGGGTGTGATTTTGAGATCCTAGATACGCCACTGACACACACACACATGGTAAACTAATGGGTGACTAGGCTTGGCCCCCTTTTGTGAGATCCTAGATACACCACTGACACACACACACACACCTGTAATAATCCTAGATACGCCACTGACACACACACACCTGTAATAATCCTAGATACGCCACTGACACGCACACACCTGTAATAATCCTAGATACGTCACTGACACGCACACACCTGTAATAATCCTAGATACGCCACTGACACGCACACACCTGTAATAATCATAGATACGCCACTGACACGCACACACCTGTAATAATCCTAGATACGTCTTTGACACGCACACACCTGTAATAATCCTAGATACGTCACTGACACGCACACACCTGTAATAATCATAGATACGCCACTGACACGCACACACCTGTAATAATCCTAGATACGTCACTGACACACATACACCTATAATAATCCTAGATACGCCACTGACACACACACACCTATAATAATCATAGATACGCCACTGACACACACACACCTATAATAATCCTAGATACGTCACTGACACACACACACCTATAATAATCATAGATACGCCACTGACACACACACACACCTGTAATAATCCTAGATACGTCACTGACACACATACACCTATAATAATCCTAGATACGCCACTGACACACACACACCTATAATAATCCTAGATACGCCACTGACACACACACACAACTGTAATAATCCTAGATACGCCACTGACACACACACAACTGTAATAATCCTAGATACGCCACTGACACACACACACCTATAATAATCATAGATACGCCACTGACACGCACACACCTATAATAATCCTAGATACGTCACTGACACGCACACACCTGTAATAATCCTAGATACGCCACTGACACACACACACACCTGTAATAATCATAGATACGCCACTGACACACACACACCTGTAATAATCCTAGATACGTCACTGACACACATACACCTATAATAATCCTAGATACGCCACTGACACACACACACACCTGTAATAATCCTAGATACGTCACTGACACACATACACCTATAATAATCCTAGATACGTCACTGACACACACACACAACTGTAATAATCCTAGATACGTCACTGACACACATACACCTATAATAATCCTAGATACGTCACTGACACACACACACAACTGTAATAATCCTAGATACGCCACTGACACACACACACCTATAATAATCCTAGATACGTCACTGACACACACACACAACTGTAATAATCCTAGATACGCCACTGACACACACACACACCTATAATAATCATAGATACGCCACTGACACGCACACACCTATAATAATCCTAGATACGTCACTGACACGCACACACCTGTAATAATCCTAGATATGCCATTGACACACACCTATAATAATCCTAGATATGCCACTGACACGCACACACCTGTAATAATCCTAGATACGCCACTGACACACACACACACACCTATAATAATCCTAGATATGCCACTGACACACACACACACACCTGTAATAATTCTAGATACGCCACTGATACACACACACACACACACCTGTAATATTTAATTTTGCAAGTGTGATATTTTTTGGCTTCTTTCACCAAAACTTCAAATTAGATTGCAGCAACTACTTGTTAAATTTATGTTATCTAGAGCACTAACAAGCAACATTATGAACTTATGTATTCTATAAGGACTATTTCTGTATTGAATAATGACAGAGGAATCATGTAACACTCTTACACACAGGTCACTCACCACTGTTTCCCCCCACAGCCAGACATTCGGCGGCCACGTAGAAGGAATGTGCATACAGAAGTACACTGAGTAGAAAGGCAAACACAACGGCAGTTGTGATGAGCTGTAGGTACTTGTGGTACACGTAGGTGATGGGGAAACCCAGGAACAGCAACGTAGCAAACCCAGCGACAGAGAGCATCAGGGCAAACAGAGCTGGAACAACAAGAAACAGCATCAAAGAGGCAGAAAGCAACTCTTTTACACCTTCAAGGCTGACCAGTTTGAATAAAGGAAATAAATTTATGAATATTATTAAGGATTCGTGTTTTATCAGAAATAGTTCTGTGCTGCCACAGTCCAGTCTTTTCATGTATCCTGACGGCCTCATCACTTGTGCAATGATAAACACAGCAGGGTCAACTAATATTAGGCAACTGTTATTGAGCCTGACCAATTTCTGCTGTCTACCTGCAAGCAATGGGGTAAGTAGTGATTACAAGAAATAGAGACCAATATGGTGGCAGTGAGATTTTGAAGTTTCCCGATAGAAAACACTTCCAAAATCACCAAAATGAGTGAACTTCGCAGTGGTGGAAACAGCTCTATCTGCATTCAAAATGGCAGAGGCAAGATTTTGGTTTCCACCAACACTCTATGTGCAAAATTATCAAAACATTAGTGAAACAATTTTAAGAATTTTACGTCTTACTAGTTTGATTATAGGAGATCAATTTATAAATATACCATCACCCTGCATGTGAGGCAAAACTGTAAGCAAACTTAAAAGTAAAAAACTTCATAACTAGATAAAACAACTGTGACACAACAGCATTTATTGGATGTTTGTATCAGGTAAACAACAAACCATTGCACCGATATCTAAGTGTCTTTCCCGTCCGCAGTTGGAGTCCTTCTACAACTTTGCCAAGAGGCAAAGTGGCGATGGCAGCTTGGATTAGAATCCAGCCGATATAGATCAGAGTAGCATGTAGATCAAAATAGTCAGTCAATCTCGTAGGAATCACAGGACACAGCTGTAATGTGCATGAATCCTGAAAAGTGGTTTAGATAATTATGAACATAGCAATAACTTTTTGTCAAAATGCTGCCTCCAAAATAATATTTTATTATGGTTAAGGTTATTTTAATTTTTTTTGCTTACATACAAACCAAAGCATCATAATAAAAGAGAGATCAGAGATCAAGGTTTACCACTAGTTGGAAAACTGATGTTTGTAAGAAGCGTATGACTGGTACATCAACTCCAATATCAACACATCATCAGCATGTGATTGGTACATCAACTCCAATATCAACACATCATCAGTTCATGACTCAGACTCAGACTCAGACTCAGACTCATTTATTTTGACCAAGTAAATGTAATACAATCGACATATAAACAAAGTAAATAAAATAAATGGTCACGGAGACTCCCATTAAGACATTGAGTATGTCGCTATCATGGGAGCCACCACTGGTTTAGTCAAGCAATTGAAAATATTATATTAAAAATTAAGAATACAAGTGATAGCAATAATAAAAGTACTAAGTTTATAATTATATAATAATCATATATATATATATATATGTATAAACTATATGTATATAAGCATATCCATGTACATATATGCATATGTATGGCTGCCTACAAGATATACCTACATATTAATTACACAAATAAATAACTATACACGTATGCCCTGATTTCGGCAAATGTAACAATTTGTTTTGGTACAGTTGTATTCATAATTACCAAGAAGATATTGTTTTATGTAACTGGAGAAACCATATAGACTATGAGTATGGACTTTGTCAGTAATATCATTTGGACTACTGTTAACAGTTCTAATCATGCTGTATCTAATACATTTGTTTGCGAAAACATGATTATTTCTTGACATAAATAAGCGATTTTTGTCTCGTGTGTCATATTGATGTATTTCAAAAGTGTTAGTATAAGGTATATTATAAAAATATTCAGGTAGTTGTTTATTTATCAATTTATGATAAAACTTAAGTTCTTGTAGCTTGTAGATGTCACTGACCTTTAATAATTTGAGTTCTTTATAAATAGGAGCAGTGTGTGCATTATATTTACTTAACGTGATTATTCTAATTGCTTTTTTCTGAAGTATAAATATGCGTTGCGTTTGATACCCCCATGCCAATATACCATAGTTTATATGAGGTAATATGATAGAATTGTACATTGTCCTTAGAATATGCTGTGGTAAAAAATGTGTCAGTTTTTTTAGAATTCCAGTGGTTCTAGATATTTTGTATGCTACTTTGTTTATGTGACTGTCCCAGTTCAAGTGATTATTTAATGTGATGCCCAAAAAGTTGAAGTTATTTACATATTCAATTACAGTTCCATTTACTAATAGCACAGGCTTTTCTACTTTCTTTTGTGGCATATGAAAAATCATAGCTTTAGTTTTGTCAACATTTAGAGCAAGTTTGTTTACGTTAAGCCAGTCACATATCTTGTTTAGTTCTTCGTTTATATTGTTATTTAAGTCACCGGGTCGATTAAAGACATCTAATGTACTGGTTAGGGTTGTATCGTCAGCATAAGTTATGAAGTTGAAAAGGTCACTAGCAATTGGTAGGTCATTAATGTATATAATGAACAACAAAGGTCCTAATATCGACCCTTGCGGGACACCAGTAGTAATATATGCTTCTTTAGATTTTACGTGTCCAAATTGTACGTACTGTTTACGATTTGATAAATAGTTCTTAAAGAGGTTAAATGCTGTGCCTTTTATGCCATAGTGCTTTAATTTATCCATGAGTATATTATGGTCTATTGTATCAAAGGCTTTTGATAAATCAATATATATATTTATTGGAGTTAGATGTTTGTCCATTTCCTGAATAATTCTGTCTATTATTTCAAGGGTGGCAAGTTCGGTTGAATGTTTCTCTCTGAAGCCATATTGACTACTGTAGTATAGCTCTCTATTGTGGAAATATTCGTGTAGTTGGTCAAATATGACTCTCTCAAATACTTTAGAAATTGCTGGTAAGATCGAAATTGGACGGTAATTATCAAAAATGGTATTATCACCTTTTTTGAATAGTGGT
This sequence comes from Lamellibrachia columna, assembly GCA_963662155.1. Classification (NCBI taxonomy): domain Eukaryota; kingdom Metazoa; phylum Annelida; class Polychaeta; order Sabellida; family Siboglinidae; genus Lamellibrachia; species Lamellibrachia columna. The sequence goes on from OY759262.1 coordinate 767,460, forward strand.
ATTACTTTAGCAACTTTTAGTTTGTCAGGAAATATACCTGTTGACAAAGATTGATTGAGTATTGTGGTGACAGGTTTACAAATTTCATGTTTTATTGTTTTTAATAATATAGTTGATATGCCGTCTTTGCCACTACTAGATTTAGGATGCATACGGTTAATTATATTAATTGTAGTATCTTCACTTATAGGTTTAAACGTGAATTTATGTATGGTCTGGTTTTTCAAATAATCTCTATGACATTTGCCGTTACTACTTATTTGTGATGCAAGTTTGGGACCAATATTTGTAAAAAATAAATTAAATTGATTGGCAATATCCGTTTTATCGGTAACAGTTGTTCCATCAATTTTAAAAGAGTTAGGAAATTGTTCAGTCTTTGTTGTTTCATTAATTATTTCTTTAATAATTGACCATGTTTTTTTAATGTTGTTCTTATGTTTCTCAAATCTCGATTCAAAATATATTTTTTTGGCCAGACGAATATTTTTTTTAAGAATTTTATTATAAGCGTGCAGATTAGTTTTAAGGACTTGATATCTTGCTGTGTCTATAGTAGTTTGCTTCATTTTTAGATATAGCTTATCTCTAAACGTTATTGATCTAATAATACCTTGAGTAATCCAAGACGATTTTTTATATTTATGTTTGTTATATTTAATTGTCTTAGTGGGTAAGCATTTAATCATAGTATTTAAAATAATTTCTTCAAGAATGTTATAATTTTCGTTGGGATTACCATCAATATTCTTATTTAGTTTATCATAAATGTTTGAGTGTATTAATTCTAATCTAAATTTATTTAGCGAATCCGGACTTTTCTGTGTTATTGTTATGAATTTGGGTACCGTGTCTCGAGTTAATATGCAGTCCATGCAAATGAAACAGGGAAGATGATCAGAAATTTGGTTGATTAAAATGCCTGAAGTGGAGTTCAATGACCCCTCTGACAGTTTACATAAAAAATTGTCAATAAGTGTACCACGATGTTCTGAAAATCTGGTAGGCAATGTGATTCTAGGAAAGAAGCCTTGTGCACTGATCATGTCAAAGTATTCACTAAATACAGGTTTTTCTTTGATTTTCAGTAAGTCAATATTAAAATCACCTGCTATGATAACTTCACTCTTTAGTTTGTGTAAATGAGTGAGTATCGGGGTTAATTCGTCAATAAAGGTCTTGTAATTCTCAATAACATCTCTTGGTGGTCTATACATATTTCCCAGTATAATTTTTTTTTGGATAGTTTTTCCAGTTATCTCAATAAACTGTCCTTCCCATACATTTGATACATTGTTAATAGATAATGTTTTATAGTCATATTTATTACTAAGATATATCGATAGGCCACCATGAGCACTACAAATTTTACCTTGAGAGATTAATGTAAAACCATCTATTTGCAGCAAAGAAATGTTGGAGTCATTGGATAACCATGTTTCTTGTAAACAAATGGCTCCAATTTCACAGCTGTTGTTTCGTAAATTTTCTAATTTCATATTAATTTGATCCATTTTTGCATTAAGGCTTTGACAATTTAGACTCAACACTACAAAAGTATTCTGCTTGTTTTTTATTTTGTCTATTAATTCTTCATCAGTAAAATATGGAGAATGTTTAATAATTTCAACTTCTCCATCTGGTAAACTTTCATTGAATTCGTTTATTTGTAAGATGTGATTTAAAGAGTTAACTGTTAACCCTCCAACATTTCTTAAAAAGGAATCATCATCGTTAAAAGGAAAACCATTTCTAGCCATGTTCAAAGTCCGTTACACGTGAACTTGACATAACTTGACATCATATTAACAGTAATTTGTACAACAATTAATATCCACAAATGGAGCATTGGTGCTAAAATGAAACGCGTTAACGAGAACATCTGTGATATTGAAAAGTGCAATGATAGCAACAGAAAACATACAATGCTGTGACATTAACATAGACAAATAGTGCTTGGACAGTGTTAATTAAATAGTCAGAATTACAAAAGAACAAAACAAAATGGGCAAAAAACAAATACGGATGAGTACACGTATTAGTGACGCCAGTGTATGTAGGCAGAATGCCTACAGCTTGCAGATACATCGCCATTTTTTTTTTGGCATTAAAGTCAGATTTTGATTGTATCTGGAGACACTACACTACACACAACGTCCAAGTTGCTGGAGCTCGCGCTCAGTGGTAATATTCACCTTTCGCCCAGATGACGTAAGACAGACAATGCGCCCATCCATTGACCAAACCGCTGTCACTCCAGTAGTAGACCGTGCTTTTTGCAGCAAAGCACTACGTCGCCTCGTCAGATTCTCCGTTATGGCGGTTTTTGTTCCCTTCAGCTTTCGCTTGACGGAGAAGATCTTCTGTCGTTGTTCATAGTTGGTGAACTTTACGATTATTGGTCGTGGCTTATCTCCAGTCGGTTTTCCAAGACGGTGGCTGCGGTCAATGCTGCGACTGTCCACCGTCACGCCTAGCGATCGGCTACACAGGTCGGTCACCGCGGTGGTCGTATCCTTTTGTTGTTCGGTCACTCCGTGAAATACCAGGCAATTCCGACGGCTGTATTGTTCTTGTTCATCTAATTGGTCAAGAAGTGCCACATTCCCTTGTTCAAGCGTTTTCCTGGACGCTTCCAGGGCGCGTATTTTGGCGTTAATTGCGTTCATTTCAGCGGTTGTCTTGCTTGCGTCAATGCAGCCAGCCTGGTACAAATCCTCTTTGATCGCACTGAATTGCTCGGAGTCCATGATGGCTTTGATCAGCATGTCGGTGAATGTTTGTGTTTTTAGTAGTTTGTTGATAATGCTTTCGCTGATGGATGTTGCAATGTTCTGGATTGTGTCCTCGTCTTTCAGAAGCGCTAATAACGCATTTCTCAATGTGTGGCCCTCTAAAGGCTGCGTATGTTCAACGTCAGTGTCAACTCCACGGTCTTCCGAGGACGTTTTGGCACTTGATTTTCGGGGCATTGTGAGCTGTGGCGTAGTGACACTAGGAGGTCCAGTTTCGCGCGTATTCGGATCAGGTTGAGCGATATTGCGATGTAAAGATCGTTTATTTCTCTCAGGAGCGTGCAATTGATTATATCAATGTGTAGTTTGATAACAACTACTTCACACTGCACTTCACATCACATATAGACAAGGATCACCAGCCAGTCATCAAATTTATCAGTACCTTTAGGCAGATTGCTGGGAGGTGGCTACCACACGTCTGCACTGTCCGACTCTCGTATATTCGACTGGTACATCAACTCCAATATGAACACATCATCAGAGCGGGACAGGTACATCAACTCCAATATGAACACATCATCAGTGCATGACTGGTACATCAATTCCAATATCAACACATCATCAGAGCGTGACTGGTGCATCAACTCCAATATCAACACATCTTCAGCGCGTAACTGTACATCAACTCCAATATCAACACATCATCAATGTACAAGATGTTTTGGAGTCAGTAAATATTTGTTTTATTATACAAAAAAATGAAGCCAGCCAGACTGAACAATACTTGTCAAATATTTCACCAGCTCAACTTAACTTTTGAGAAATATATACAGCATGAACCCGGTATACTGTTTCCCTTCCCTAGACGCACCAGAATGTTTCTCCCTACCGTTGAACATGCCAGGTTGATGAGAAACACCGCCAGAGGCAGAGTGAACACCATCAGTGATGTGCCAATCACTCCTCCAAACTCCAGCTCAGTTGTTTGCCCTGTGGGGCGTTTTGTTGTTCCATCCATTCTCACAGCCACTGTTAACACTGCAGTCACTGTTGAAAAGGAATAAAATAAATTATAATTTGTTTAGTCTCACACTAAACCAAGTTTACCCAATAACTTAGTTTCTTATTTATTCTTCTCTGCCCAAGAAGACTAATGGTTGACTTTGACTGACAATTAATGGTTATCAGGAGTGAATCATGATAAATTCAGGTCATCTCTGTCTAGAAGTAGCAGCTCAACAAACAGGAGGGGGCAGTTTCACCGAGTGGAGGAGAGATCAACCAACAGGAGGGGGCAGTTTCACTGAGTGGAGGAGAGATCAAACAACAGGAGGGGGCAGTTTCACCGAGTGGAGGAGAGATCAAACAACAGGAGGGGGCAGTTTCACCGAGTGGAGGAGAGATCAACAAACAGGAGGGGACAGTTTCACAGAGTGGAGGAGAGATCAACAAACAGGAGGGGGCAGTTTCACCGAGTGGAGGAGAGATCAACAAACAGGAGGGGGCAGTTTCACAGAGTGGAGGAGAGATCAACAAACAGGAGGGGGCAGTTTCATCGAGTGGAGGAGAGATCAAACAACAGGAGGGGGCAGTTTCACCGAGTGGAGGAGAGATCAACAAACAGGAGGGGGCAGTTTCACCGAGTGGAGGAGAGATCAACAAACAGGAGGGGGCTGCTTCGCAGGGTGGAGGAGAGATCACCCAAAAGGAGGGGGCAGCTTCACAGGGTGGAGGAGAGATCACCCAACAGGAGGGGGCTGCATCACAGGGTGGAGAAGAGATCACCCAACAGGAGGGGGCAGCTTCAGGAGGAGATATTATCAAGAGAAACGAACATCCTGTTCAAGACACAATAATACTTACCTTACATAATTTAATAGTCAGCTGAACAATATAATAATTCATTTGTTTGAAGTCAATATGCTGCTATACAGGCCGTTTGCACTTGCACATTAAGTCGTTGGTAAAATTAGTAACTTTGCTGCTGGACCAGTAATTTTTGGAAGTTGCAAAACCTTTTAGGGGCCAAAGTAGAACACTGTCACAAACACTAATCATGAAATAATGCTTGGCTGCAGAGAATTCCAAACTACTGTGTTAAGAAATCCTTGGCAAAACAATCTATAGAATGTTTATGGAATGATAAAAAATTACTTAGACTAGGCTAAGCCTAGGGCTAGGCCAGGGAACTATTAATTGAGTGGTCGTTGTTAGCAGTTAGGTCAGAAAGTAAAAGATCGTCAAAGCTTAAATGCATCCGCGTACATCCCAGTTAAAGTATATTCATAGTGGCATGCACTGCGAGTCCTGTCATCAACATCAGAGTATATCCAAGGCCAAGGCATGGGGTATTTTTGTATATGGTTATAGCCTATGCAACTTGCAAGGCCGTCGGCGTGTCTAGCGACGAGATGACAAGCACACCCAAATCCGCCACGTCTTGGAAAGCTCTGTGAATAAACTTGTTTTTTTGTTACTTAGACAAAATGCGAACATTCCCAGTTATTGCAAGAGATCATACACTGTGCCACTTACGCTAGAACAACACAACCTTTCGTTGCTCGGCTAAAAAAACGACTACTCAGTCAGGTGATCATTTATCGCCCTTTTCAACTTCACCCTTTGGCATATTTTTCAATATGAATATTCATGACATGCAGAACATTTTCGTTCTATGTTAAAATAATCGTTATGTATTTTTACCAAAAATAAATACAGTAACCCAGGTTACAAAGCATAACTTTAACGATCAATTATAATCATATAAACAATTGTTGTTATATGAATATATTTATTAACCATCAGAACCACGTGATACCGCCAACTGGCGACCAACAATTAACACCCTTACATTTCGATTTCGGCCTGGAGAAACCGCATTAGTTTTGTATAACCGGGGTTCACTGTAGTGCATCAGCGACTTGTCGGCTTAATATCATTACATTAAATTCTACAACAGTCAGATTCTTCTGTCTGGTGCGATCGGTTGTCCGACTGCTTAAAAACGTTATGCATTAATAACAATTGTCAAAGGTGTACATTGATTTTTATATAAAATTATGTATCGCAAAGAATAATCTAAGCTAAGGAGGATGTACCGTAAACTGGGGTGACTGGCCCAGAGCAAAAAGGTCATGACATCTGGTACCTCAGCCTGCATTCCATTCACCAAAATGGTGGTATTATCGCAATGCTATATCCATTTACTAGCGATTCCGCAAATTTTTTCCATTTAAACGTAAATATTCTGATGACGAAAAATATATGCAACTTTAACGTGGAGAGCCCAGGCCAAGGCAAAGGTGCCTCATGGACAAAACATTTACCCAAAGTCTAAAACCTAACAATAATTATATCTAAGATTCCATGAAGTAATTCCCATATATTCCCACTTTCATTATAATTTGTGCTTTGGGTACCAGGTGACTTTGGCCCATTAAAAATTGCAGAGTGATTTTGTTTTAAAACAACCACATTTTCAGAATCCTTAGAAATTTGATGTAGCATTACTAACTTAATTTTAGTGACTGCAAAGCATGCAGATCAAGGTTTTTATGCACTGGACCAAAGTCACACCAGTGACTGTGGTGACCTTGGTTTGCTCCCTACTTTTTCCTATTATCATTGCAAATAACAAAATTCTTAACAAAGATTTATACATTATGTAGGATCCCAGCTTATAATAATATTATAAGCTGGGATCCTCTGTAAGATTGCGACGTTTGAATCTCATGGCTTCATGGGTGATCCTATGAATGAAGAGACGTCTCGTGTCCAAGTCACCTTCGATGATGTTCAACAGACAGAACAGGTTTTTGTGGTTCTTGTCAGGTTTGCGCACATGGCGGATAACTTGCATCTGCAATGTTGAGTTATTCTTTGCAATGGTGGCTTGGTCCTCCTTGTTCAGGGCAGCAACATGGTTTTCTGTCACTGGCTGATGGTCAGAATATTATGTAGTCGCTATGCAGTTCTTATTCAACATACACATATTTGGGCTAAAGCCACCTGAACCTATGGGGTGACTTTGGCCCAGCACAAATCGTAGAATTTGAATACCTTCACATAGAATATTTTGCTGTCAAAGTAGTAATCATCTAGGGACAGTCGGTTGGTTAGTGGTAGCCACTTGGTTTATTGCTTTATCACTAAGGATACAAGTTTTCCAGAATGATCTTTAAAAAAATGTACCGGAGTCACCCCAGTTTACAGTAACAGATTAGTTTAGGATATATTACACATGTGTACATAAATATACATACTTAAAACCTAATTGAACCTATAAAAGATATATATTCTTTTTTTTCCGATATAACTCATGACTTTGTGTCGGCCACATGGGAAATGTAGCTAGAGTATTTTTGAGGTGGGTGTACTGGTGCGTGGCAGCGGGTGGTGTAGTGCTGGTGCATGGCAGCGGGTGGTGTAGTGCTGGTGCGTGGCAGCGGGTGGTGTAGTGCTGGTGCGTGGCAGCGGGTGCTGTAGTGCTGGTGCGTGGCAGCGGTTGCTGTAGTGCTGGTGCGTGGCAGTGGGTGCTGTAGTGCTGGTGCGTGGCAGCGGTTGCTGTAGTGCTGGTGCGTGGCAGCGAGTGCTGGTGCGTGGCAGCGGGTGGTGTAGTGCTGGTGCGTGGCAGCGGGTGCTGTAGTGCTGGTGCGTGGCAGCGGGTGCTGTAGTGGTGGTGTGTGGCAGCAGGTACTGTAGTGCTGGTGTGTGGCAGCGGGTGCTGTAGTGCTGGTGTGTGGTAGCGGGTGGTGTAGTGCTGGTGTGTGGCAGCGGGTGGTGTAGTGCTGGTGTGTGGCAGCGGGTGCTGTAGTGCTGGTGTGTGGTAGCGGGTGGTGTAGTGCTGGTGTGTGGCAGCTGGTGGTGTAGTGCTGGTGTGGTAGCGGGTGCTGTAGTGCTGGTGTGTGGTAGCGGGTGGTGTAGTGCTGGTGTGTGGTAGCGGGTGGTGTAGTGCTGGTGTGTGGTAGCGGGTGGTGTAGTGCTGGTGTGTGGCAGCTGGTGGTATAGTGCTGGTGTGTGGCAGCGGGTGCTGTAGTGCTGGTGTGTGGCAGCGGGTGGTGTAGTGCTGGTGTGTGGCAGCGGGTGGTGTAGTGCTGGTGTGTGGTAGCGGGTGGTGTAGTGCTGGTGTGTGGCAGCGGGTGGTGTAGTGCTGGTGTGTGGCAGCGGGTGCTGTAGTGCTGGTGTGTGGTAGCGGGTGGTGTAGTGCTGGTGTGTGGCAGCTGGTGGTGTAGTGCTGGTGTGGTAGCGGGTGCTGTAGTGCTGGTGTGTGGTAGCGGGTGGTGTAGTGCTGGTGTGTGGCAGCGGGTGGTGTAGTGCTGGTGTGTGGCAGCGGGTGCTGTAGTGCTGGTGTGTGGTAGCGGGTGGTGTAGTGCTGGTGTGTGGCAGCTGGTGGTGTAGTGCTGGTGTGGTAGCGGGTGCTGTAGTGCTGGTGTGTGGTAGCGGGTGGTGTAGTGCTGGTGTGTGGTAGCGGGTGGTGTAGTGCTGGTGTGTGGTAGCGGGTGGTGTAGTGCTGGTGTGTGGCAGCTGGTGGTATAGTGCTGGTGTGTGGCAGCGGGTGCTGTAGTGCTGGTGTGTGGCAGCGGGTGGTGTAGTGCTGGTGTGTGGTTTAGTGTGGGTAAAACTTTGATTTGGTATATATCAGTATAAAGCAAATGTTTTATAGGTCATCAACATTACGGAGTCCATCTATATTACACATACATGGGTGTAACAGTTGTTGCACATACATGGGTGTAACAGTTGTTGCACATACATGGGTGTAACAGTTGTTGCACATACATGGGTGTAACAGTTGTTGCACATACCTGGGTGTAACAGTTGTTGCACATACATGGGTGTAACAGTTGTTGCACATACCTGGGTGTAACAGTTGGAAGAGACAGATGTTGTTTGTTTGTTAATGTTGATTACACAATACACATTACTGACTTGTTAAATGTACACAAAGTCTGGTGTTTTTTATCCTAATATCAAGGTATATAGTGTGACTACATAAAATTATATTCTACCATATTGATCTACAATTTTTTAATGCAATTTGAACATTGTCTGTTTATGAATATTGAACCTGCCATTTGGCATATAACGTAAACATGATATATTGGAGACAAAACAATAAAATTAAACAGAAAACAATCAAAGTATGTGGAAAAATGGTTGTTCATTAGATCACATTTTGGCGGTCAATATGTTATAATATTATAGTTTATACTACATAACACAAAACAATGACTTTGTACTTTGAATGGATTGATGATCTGGTTTCTTGGTTATTAATATTAAGCATAATTACCTCTCAAGAAACTTAGTGTTCGTTCTGCTGAAGAAGACTGCGAGATGCAGTTGAAATACACAGAATGAACACTAAGTTTCTTGCGAGGTAATTATGCTTAATAATAATGACTTTGTACCTTTAACTTTTAGGTGTATAGATCAGTTGATCAGAATAACAAATCTACCAGAACAAATGTTACTGTCAATATTAAAAAATCGTACTTGTAAAATTCACCTTAAGTTTTATTGTGTACAACTAATTCATGTCCATCACTATACTGACGAGTCACAACAGTAGTGAATGCAGCAAATGTTGTGGAAAGAGCACTTTTCATAGTCTTGCATTATCACAGAGATTTGACGTTAGTTGTTTAAATTAACAGTCATGAATTTAAAAAAAGTATATATTTCCAACTATTGCAATTTAGGTAGAATTGTTGCGCACGTGTCAAATTCCCAGATTTTTAGATCAAAATTATGATTTCTAGTCATATGTCAACAACACAGGACCAACTCTACTATAAATCTGTGTTAAACCAGTGTTTCTGTCTCCATCACCTACTTGGAGGCTTTTGATCACCTCCAATACCATTCATTGCATTCACCTCCTCACAGATCAGTGTCTCCTCAAACTTTGTCAGCATCTCTGCAAGACTGCGACGTTTGAATCTCATGGCTTCGTGGATGATCCTATGAATGAAGAGACGTCTCGTGTCCAAGTTGCCTTCGATGATGTTCAACAGACAGAACAGGTTTTTGTGGTTCTTGTCAGGTTTGCGCACATGGCGGATAACTTGCATCTGCAATGTTGAGTTATTCTTTGCAATGGTGGCTTGGTCCTCCTTGTTCAGGGCAGCAACATGGTTTTCTGTCACTGGCTGATGGTCAGAATATTATGTAGTCGCTATGCAGTTCTTATTCAACATACACATATTTGGGCTAAAGCCACCTGAACCTATGGGGTGACTTTGGCCCAGCACAAATCGTAGAATTTGAATACCTTCACATAGAATATTTTGCTGTCAAAGTAGTAATCATCTAGGGACAGTCGGTTGGTTAGTGGTAGCCACTTGGTTTATTGCTTTATCACTAAGGATACAAGTTTTCCAGAATGATCTTTAAAAAAATGTACCGGAGTCACCCCAGTTTACAGTAACAGATTAGTTTAGGATATATTACACATGTGTACATAAATATACATACTTAAAACCTAATTGAACCTATAAAAGATATATATTCTTTTTTTTCCGATATAACTCATGACTTTGTGTCGGCCACATGGGAAATGTAGCTAGAGTATTTTTGAGGTGGGTGTACTGGTGCGTGGCAGCGGGTGGTGTAGTGCTGGTGCATGGCAGCGGGTGGTGTAGTGCTGGTGCGTGGCAGCGGGTGGTGTAGTGCTGGTGCGTGGCAGCGGGTGCTGTAGTGCTGGTGCGTGGCAGCGGTTGCTGTAGTGCTGGTGCGTGGCAGTGGGTGCTGTAGTGCTGGTGCGTGGCAGCGGTTGCTGTAGTGCTGGTGCGTGGCAGCGAGTGCTGGTGCGTGGCAGCGGGTGGTGTAGTGCTGGTGCGTGGCAGCGGGTGCTGTAGTGCTGGTGCGTGGCAGCGGGTGCTGTAGTGGTGGTGTGTGGCAGCAGGTACTGTAGTGCTGGTGTGTGGCAGCGGGTGCTGTAGTGCTGGTGTGTGGTAGCGGGTGGTGTAGTGCTGGTGTGTGGCAGCGGGTGGTGTAGTGCTGGTGTGTGGCAGCGGGTGCTGTAGTGCTGGTGTGTGGTAGCGGGTGGTGTAGTGCTGGTGTGTGGCAGCTGGTGGTGTAGTGCTGGTGTGGTAGCGGGTGCTGTAGTGCTGGTGTGTGGTAGCGGGTGGTGTAGTGCTGGTGTGTGGTAGCGGGTGGTGTAGTGCTGGTGTGTGGTAGCGGGTGGTGTAGTGCTGGTGTGTGGCAGCTGGTGGTATAGTGCTGGTGTGTGGCAGCGGGTGCTGTAGTGCTGGTGTGTGGCAGCGGGTGGTGTAGTGCTGGTGTGTGGTTTAGTGTGGGTAAAACTTTGATTTGGTATATATCAGTATAAAGCAAATGTTTTATAGGTCATCAACATTACGGAGTCCATCTATATTACACATACATGGGTGTAACAGTTGTTGCACATACATGGGTGTAACAGTTGTTGCACATACATGGGTGTAACAGTTGTTGCACATACATGGGTGTAACAGTTGTTGCACATACATGGGTGTAACAGTTGTTGCACATACCTGGGTGTAACAGTTGGAAGAGACAGATGTTGTTTGTTTGTTAATGTTGATTACACAATACACATTACTGACTTGTTAAATGTACACAAAGTCTGGTGTTTTTTATCCTAATATCAAGGTATATAGTGTGACTACATAAAATTATATTCTACCATATTGATCTACAATTTTTTAATGCAATTTGAACATTGTCTGTTTATGAATATTGAACCTGCCATTTGGCATATAACGTAAACATGATATATTGGAGACAAAACAATAAAATTAAACAGAAAACAATCAAAGTATGTGGAAAAATGGTTGTTCATTAGATCACATTTTGGCGGTCAATATGTTATAATATTATAGTTTATACTACATAACACAAAACAATGACTTTGTACTTTGAATGGATTGATGATCTGGTTTCTTGGTTATTAATATTAAGCATAATTACCTCTCAAGAAACTTAGTGTTCGTTCTGCTGAAGAAGACTGCGAGATGCAGTTGAAATACACAGAATGAACACTAAGTTTCTTGCGAGGTAATTATGCTTAATAATAATGACTTTGTACCTTTAACTTTTAGGTGTATAGATCAGTTGATCAGAATAACAAATCTACCAGAACAAATGTTACTGTCAATATTAAAAAATCGTACTTGTAAAATTCACCTTAAGTTTTATTGTGTACAACTAATTCATGTCCATCACTATACTGACGAGTCACAACAGTAGTGAATGCAGCAAATGTTGTGGAAAGAGCACTTTTCATAGTCTTGCATTATCACAGAGATTTGACGTTAGTTGTTTAAATTAACAGTCATGAATTTAAAAAAAGTATATATTTCCAACTATTGCAATTTAGGTAGAATTGTTGCGCACGTGTCAAATTCCCAGATTTTTAGATCAAAATTATGATTTCTAGTCATATGTCAACAACACAGGACCAACTCTACTATAAATCTGTGTTAAACCAGTGTTTCTGTCTCCATCACCTACTTGGAGGCTTTTGATCACCTCCAATACCATTCATTGCATTCACCTCCTCACAGATCAGTGTCTCCTCAAACTTTGTCAGCATCTCTGCAAGACTGCGACGTTTGAATCTCATGGCTTCGTGGATGATCCTATGAATGAAGAGACGTCTCGTGTCCAAGTTGCCTTCGATGATGTTCAACAGACAGAACAGGTCTTTGTGGTTCTTGCCAGGTTTGCGCACATGGCGGATAACTTGCATCCGCAATGCCGAGTTATTCCTTGCAATGGTGGCTTGGTCCTCCTTGTTCAGGGCAGCAACATGGTTTTCTGTCACTGGCTGATGGTCAGAATACATGTAGCCATTACCACTGGACAGAACAAAGCCATCCATATGGTTTACAGCATCACCATTGTACAGATCTGTTGATTCGTGCCAGCTGTCACCAACATCATCGTCATCGGTTGTAACACTGCTGTCGCTTTCTTCTCCGCTGCTGTTTATGTTGATGGCCTTCTGCTTTGGAGTGTCCGGTGTGGGAGAGATCAACTGACGTACTGGCACACCTTTAGGGAGAGGACCCGGCTTGCGTTTCTTAGACCCTGCAGGGGATGTGCATCCCATGTCGACACTGACCCTCTTCCGCACGGCCTGCGGTCCAGCCATCACTTCGTCAGCCTCATCAATCATAATGTTCTTATTCACCTTGAATGGATTGCCAAATGTGTGCTGTCTAACTGGCTGAGTTTCAATCTCCCTCAATGGCTGTGGCATGTTCTTCATGTATTCCTGGTAGTTGCCCATCTGTTGCACAGGGATGTTGTGCATCTCATCTTCGTCTTGCTTCGTTGCTGTGCTGCTTGTTGGTGCATGAAGGAACTTACAACGCATCTTTGTCACATGACTCAGCAACTGTCGACGTGGAATGTCGAACGGATTGCGATACATGTGTGGCTCAACACCGCTATCAGGAACACTCAGAGTGAATGTGCTATATTCAGTGAGCTCTTGCTTCAAACTGGACATGTTTGTGCCATAATGTCGCAGCAGCTCACTGAAGTCCTGCCGTTGTAGGATCGATGTCCGAGAATGAGACACAATCTTGATTCCATCACAGACTGGAACACGCTGGCCAACTGAGGCAACCAGTTTCTCATACTCCATCTTTGCTTGGTTCTTCAGCCTCTTCAGGTAGGAGATAACACTGTAACTAAGACAGCTGTCCAGTTGGTCAGGCACCAGATTATGTATGCCCATGCGTGCTAATGCCCTCCGCAATGGTGTTACGTAATAGAGAGGCATTGTTGCGAGGTAGTTATCAAACTGTTGTCGCCACTTCTGCGTCGGCTTGAGCTTGAGAACTTTGATGAGTTCCTCCAACAGACTCAACAGCACCGGGTAGTTGTAGGGCATCACAAACAGATTGACGCACAGCAGGTTACTGCTCGCTTTCAGATAGCCAAACGGATGGCCCAGTTCACTGTACTTGGCACTACTGCTTACAAACACTTGCCACGCAACGTTTGGCTGTCGGCGCTCAAGAATATACTGCGTCAGTGATGATGGCTCCAGTTCATACTTATCAAATGGAAGATTCTCAAGCACTTTTGGCTCACAAGGGCTGCACGAAAACTTAACCACAGGATGTGCAGTCCGTGGTGTCAACGTTGAGCTGTTCAAGTCTGGCCAGAAGGCTTCAGGAATTGGCCAGTGACCAACAGCAAAGCCCTTCTGTGCAGAGCGAGGCACATAGATCAGCTTTCGACAGTTCTGCCAACTGTAGCCTTGTGGAAGATGGTTGTCATCAATGCCATTCATCTCGCTATCCTCACCATTGGCTGGGGGAGGATCGGGACCTACTTTCTCGAAGTTAATGACAACACCACTTGAGCACTTCTGCATGAGCGATTCAAGGCAAAGATTCAACGTCTTTTGCGACGTGATGACATAAGATTGTCCCCCGGTGACATCACACATGGCATCGATTGGAGCATCATCTGCAGATGGAATGTACGGGGACTGGTTCTCTGGTGGCGGTGTTGCTGGAATCCTTACAACTAAACCAAACAATCGCTGATCCCATCGAAATGGCTCTTTTGTAAGTTCGCTCCCCGGAACGGCTGCATAATCCATGGGCAAGTTAAGTTCGTGCTGCACCCCTCCCATGCTCGTCAGTTTCCTACCATCCGTGATACAAATGATCACGGCAGGTTCCAGGTAGAAAGGACACCTCCCTTGTCCGTACGTATCGATACCAGACTGCATGCGGTTGACATTTAGTAAGTCGAAAGTGTGCTTCAGTGCGGGACCCATGCTAGTTAGTCCCACGGCTTGCAGATTTTTCAGTTCAGAAATGAAGGTAGCATGACTTTCTTTCCAGCCTGCCTTCACGTTAGCGGGTGGGTCTTCAAACGTCAGCAGCATGTAGCGATCCCAACGGCAGTTTGGGTCTCGGGATCTGATTTTCATAAACGTCTCAACGGCACTTTTTCCAACATCAAGGAGAGTCGTGCCCAAATAGGTGCGCTGGTTCATAGACGCACTCGTATCGACAAGAAATATAATAATAGTCATATTGCCTATCACTATGGCCCCTTGCTGGGGCTACTACCGTAGCAATATTCGAGCGAACAATGCATTTGTCGTAGGAAGTTCCTTTTCCCTTCGACGCTCGTTGTTCGTGTTGAATGGTACGTTGCACTGTATATGTAGTTCTATGTATAAATCATGCAGGTCTACGTATAGCATTCTACTAGAATTTCTAGGTGTGGACAACTAGTTAGCCAACTCTAGTGGACATAAAACTAAAAGTACAAAGCTAATGCCATTTTAAGCATACACATTTATCTAAATTTGTATCACATGATTATTCATGACAACCTGGCATAATATGTATTCAATTCTTTAATTCAGACACACATACACATATAATGATTAATATATAGGTCCATATTCTCATACACAACAGTTAACAAAATAATGTAAAAAAACAGGTGAAACATAAAACCTACATACAGTATGATTACACAAGGTCATTATGTACACAAAGTGACTTTACTCATTGTCTCCTTATCCTTGATTTCCATCGGATGTCAGTACTGCAATTATCAGTGTGTTTCTAGATTTATCTAAACGTGACATGAACTTATATACAAGGTTTCGTATGACTGCTTTACAGTCAGGACTCAGTCTCTTCGCAAACATACTTGATGCACTACAGTATTTGGGTAGTCTGAATAATCGTCTAAACACATTATTGTAACATATACATGTAATCTGTGGATGCTATATACAGTATGAATCCACCACAATTGAGCTGTATACATAGATCTCGACATCATTTGTGCACATATAGAATTTTTCTTAAGTAGTACATCATCACGGGCATACAATTGGCAACCTTGACGCAATATATCTTTGTCATCCTTAGAGTCACTGCATGTTATATATGACCCAAGTATTTTACTTTACACTCTCCATTTAACTTAGATGTATGGTGACATACATTTTTCATATCCTTTCCTCTACACTTTTCTTATGATTAAATTTAATTTCATGGTTTAGACCATAAGTTTCACCTAGAGATAAGAGCTCCCTCAAACCTATGCTAGAAGGGGACCAGGTCATCTGCATACATGAAATCATTTATGTTCATGTCATCTATACAACAGCCACTGCGACATTTTGTTAGTGCAGCGCTTGTCAATATATACATTAATCAGGTACAGTGAGAGTATGCCACATTAATCAGGTACAGTGAGAGTATGCCACCTTGCCTGACACCATTAGACACATGGAATCCCTCAGATAAAATCCTGGACCAGCATACAAACACAGTTTGCTTTGTGTACCAGCACATCATAATTCTAACAATATAACTATGTACTGATGTAGCATCTAGAAAACCCATGAACATAGACCCATTTAAACATTTGTAATTATTAACAATTTCTTTTAATATATACACATATAACTACCAAGCTTACCTTTGAAGCCAAACTGGTTACTGCTAGTGATCAGAAAAGATGACATATTTCCACTATTTTCAATATCACACTGGCTAGTGCAGTCGGTTTGTAGTTGTCACTATAATTGATTTTACCACATTTATCTTTGATAATGGGTTCAAGCACAACTGATAACATAGAATAAGGTAGGAAACCATGAACAAAAATGGTAGACCTGCGCATAGCCAGTAACAGTAATACTTGTCTGCAGTCTGCTGCAGTACATTAAATGTTCAGCATACACACCATCAAGGTCACATGATTTATTTTTATCTAAATGCCCAATGACCGATTCAATCTCATCAACAGTAACAAATATATCATTAGTATATGTAATGTCATAGTGTAAGGATGTGATGTCATTATCATGTATACAATTAAACAATTCCTCAAAGTTTGGCAAGGGTACTTTGCAGTTATTTATACAAATAATTTCTTTCCAGAATCTATCAGTAGTAGTTTAGTGGCTAGAGAGTTGCTGATCAGTTGATTTTTATGTTGCTTTAAAAACTGTAGCCCATATTTAAATCTGGCTCTAGAGGGTTTCATGGAGTCAAAGAATGGGCCATGTTTAGGCTTTCCAGATTCAACCCAATCAAGAAAATTTTGACTTGCCACATTATGTAGCTCATCAGTATACTCATTCCAACCTGGTCGACAACTAGAGGCATCACGATTGTCTACCAGTACCTTTACATATTTATCAAATACATAATCACCAACATTGCACATAGCATTCACAATATCACCATAAAACTTGTTTATAGCCTCTCAGTGAGATTTTGCAGTTCACATCCTTGCATGATATAGCTTCATAAGGAATGTGTATATTACTAGTATATTATGTGTATATTACTAGTATCTGTCAATATACAAAATTCATTTTTACCATGCTGACTAACTTTATCGAATCCAAGTTCATGCAATTTGCTAGTATTGGTAATGTCTACCTCTGTTATGCATTGCAAAGACACATCAATACAAATGTAATTGCATCGCCTGTAATATAGGCTGTAATGTATGGATAAAATGACAGAATCCATGTTATATGGTTTACTCTACTCTAGTATCTAGGCCTCATACTCTACTCTAGTGTGTAGGCCTCATACTCTACTATCTATACTCTACTCTAGTATCTAGGCCCCATACTCTACTCTAGTATCTAGGCCCCATACTCTACTCTAGTATGTAGGCCTCATACTCTACTCTAGTATCTGGGCTTTGTACTCTACTCTAGTATCTGGGCCTCGTACTCTACTCTAGTATCTGGGCCTCGTACTCTACTCTAGTATCTGGGCCTCGTACTGTACTCTAGTATCTAGGCCTCATACTGTACTCTAGTATCTAGGCCTCATACTCTACTCTAGTATCTGGGCCTCATACTCTACTCTAGTATCTAGGCCTCATACTCTACTCTAGTATCTGGGCCTAAACGTTCATCGTGTGGAACAACCTATAGTTTTATTTAAGACAGATTTATTTATGTTACCACAATTGGTAAGATTTCAGTTTAAATTGTGTGTGTGCGTGTGTGTGTGTGTGCGTGGGTGGGTGGGTGTGTGTGTATGTGTTTAAGTGTGTTAGTGGAGCTGCTGGTGTGTGTGTGTGTGTTATATATACACACATTTGTATTTGTGTAATCACCTGATTTGGACATTCATCACTGTAGTAATAAAAATAGGCTCCTATTACTTATACAGTGCAGCTTCTAGTCCTTAGGACCACGCAAAGTGCTTTATGCCCCCCCTCCGACATACACCCTGCACAACCTGTTCATTCCAACACCAACTTGATTTCCCTCTGGGAAGCATGAAATTACTGCATGAAGACTATTAAAAATTTTTCCCCATGTCCACCATTGGCTATAAACAGACCTGTTCTCTTTTATATTTGAAATGCTGCCACTACAACACATTGTTTTCTTACTCTTGGTAGTTCATTGATGTTGACGACTGTATGCACCCGTATTTACCCGTGGTTGATGAACATGGAGGAGGCTCTGGACACCACATCTTGACAACATGCACAGCCTGGTACAACGGAGGCAAGGAACATCTGTGTAGATCAAGACTTGGCTTTATGAAACACCAATTTTTCAGAATTGTTATATTGTACATTACTGACCTCTTACAGAGGTGAAGTGATTAAACAGGTTGTCACTATAAGTGGCCGACCCAATATGCACTGCATTAACGTCCCCACCTGTTTACTGAACATGCTGTCTTGAGAAACAATGTAGTCTTTTTGTGCACTAACCCTTATTTGTCCTGCAACATACTATTTTATGTGATAGTGCAATTATTATTAACTTTTGACATTTCACTACCCTCTGCACTTCATGTTTTTGCTTTCACAAAAAAATTACATTTACAGTGTTATTCAGCACATGAAATCAAATCATGAAAACTAAAAATCTTGCATCTGACTTCATGGTTGTAATATGTGGGCATGATCAATGTTGATTAACGATATCCAGAGATAACAGCCAGTAGACAGACATACGACAACATAAAGATTGACAAGAACACAAGATAATATAAACTATGAGCTGCATGGATGGACCTGCTGATGATTCAGCAATGTGTGACAGAAATACCAATCTAAACATAAACGTAATTTGTCTGTTACATTGGAACAATCACTAACCTATGTGGTTATGTATGCCAATTAACGTTAAGGCAATTTTTTTGAAAAGTCCCCTGATTATGGTAACATCTGTATCATTTCTGCACCACTGACAAAATGGATATTAAAACATCACACACTTGCTTTTAGCAACCCGGATATCATTTATAGGAAATAGAAACCTCAAAATGTCATAAACAAACAGTAAATAAAACAAAACAATAATTATAGCCAGGTGATCAACTACGTGTTTGGTTTGTAGAATTGTTTCCACAGCTAATTAGGTTCAGTTCATTTTTGTCTGCAAGATCAATTAGTCCTTTAGTTACTTGTTTGTATGTACCAAGATGTTTATTTCAAGAGGTAGACTTGAGTAATAAATCTACCAAGTTGTTTATTTCAAGAGGATGACTTTAGTAATAAATCATGCTTGAATGAACTGTCATAGTTGGTCAGAGAGCATATACTGCATACCTAGCACATCGAGTTACGACAGAAATGGTGACCATGCCACACATTCAACATTGTGAAAATGAATACAAACGCATAATTAGAAAGTTTTTATTATTGAAATCATTTCCTACAAAGCATAGTTTCATCACGACTAACTTGGAAATGCTTAGTTTCTACAACACTTCCTCACTTTCTGCAATTTAAATGTACATTATGTTAGGAAAGGTTCCTGCAATGATACTTATAAACCAGCATGGGAAACAATAAACGGTATACAGTAACATTAATGGTACATGGCAATTTTAAAATACACCACAAATAACGCAAAACTGTTGACAACTGTTATACCCGAGAGAGTACAAATGCTGTGGGTAACCTACATGTTAAGGTAAACTTTTTGTATTTTAAATACTTTTTACAATCCAATACTACATACTTAAATACCAGTATACAACTAAAGTTAAATTGCTGATCAGCATTTAGTGACACAGAATTTTACATACATTGCTGGGACTAATGAGAGGCAAAAGGATTGCATAGATACTATAATGCTCTACAGGCAAGGTTATAGCAAAATATACTTCTGGGATCTGAGCCATGGTGGATGTAAACTATTTTATTATCTAGCCAAAGAAAATATAATGCAGTAGCATCTGTAAACATGATTGACTTAGCAAGAGAACACTAACTAGGGACATGTGAACTGATAAACAACAACTGTGAACAGGGTGGCTCCCTTTTATACAAACAACATTGTACTACTTGTCAATATGTACACTTCTGCAGCCAGTTACTTACATTTCAGGCTAAGACTACTAGTTTAAAAACATGCACAATCACTAACAAACTACACTACCTTTGTGATCACCACAACTCACAACTCCTGTATCTACCAGTATGCTACATGTGATCATCACAACTCCTGTATCTACCAGTATGCTACATGTGATCATCACAACTCCTGTATCTACCAGTATGCTACATGTGATCACCACAACTCCTGTATCTACCAGTATGCTACATGTGATCATCACAACTCTACCAGTATGCTGGTATAAACTGCAGTTGTTTGTTTAGGAAAATAAAACCAGAAACTCAAGGATCACATCACCACACTAAAAACTTGTTTAACCTCCTGAATTGTTCATCTTTTGAAACAGTCCCCAAATGATCCATTCTGAATGTCAGCTACGTGTTTGCAGCATCTCTGCTGCTCACATACAACCAGGCACATAACAATTGTTTTATATCAAACAAATCAGTCTACAACACATCAGCCTATGGTCAGTGTCCACCAGCAGACAATAGCACTTCTTCCCGTTGCCATAATCCTTAAAGTGGCTGCAACATGAGTTGACCAACTGACCAGAGCAGTGTTGTTTGGCTGACGATATGGTTTTAGAACACTGACCACAACCGGTCATTAATATGGTATCAGAACAAATCCATTTTCACTAGGTCATGTGTCTTACAAAATATATACCAATTCATGAATGATTGTTACATCATTCTGGTCAATGTGCCATTTGTTATTGTAACTTTTGTTAACAGATGCATAAATAACTTCATTTGACAATAAATTGTAGTTTGTAAGGAACCAATTTTCAAAGTCCTCCTTTGCAAATTTTCACATTTAGAAAAGGAACACTTCTATTGTTTTTAGCTTGCAACTCCAGTGTTCCAGGATAGGACATTTACAGACACGTGTACTAAGACATGGCTAAAACCTGACAACAGTTGAGAAGAACGTCAGTGCTTCAACGAGTGCATCGGCTCAGCGTTGTCCTCAGTAGATGTATGGCAGTATCCGGAAGCGGACACGGCGACAGTAACGCTCCCATGAAGGACCATATTTACTCAGACAGTCAGCATCATCACACTTGGCCCGGTAGAAGAGCATCACTACCAGAAAGATGAGGTAGCTCATAGGCAGTAGAGAGAAACCTACAAATGAGAAACATAAACGGTTGAACGCACATTGCACTTCAACATGAGTGTGCATATTTCTATGGCTGTGCACCAACCAACCAACATTCTTACTGAAAACATCAATAGTACATGGAAAGGAACTATTATTTTGCACAGAACGTGTGCTTTTTAGGCAATATAAATAAATAAATTAAACAGACACCCATGAAACCACGCAGTGTTTTCACTGCCTGCAAGTTCTTAATTGCACAGATCTGTGCAAGAGCTAATTGTAAATTGAGAACTAAATTATAAACAAACAAAGAAACACTGTTGACTCCGACTCAATAAACTCCTAAATACTGAACTGCACACCTTCTCTAGTCACATGCTAAAGACCACATCAACACAAGCCTCGTTATTTGGTTGTAGAAAACTATCACTTGTTCATTGGGTTGATGTTTAAACTATCACTTGTTCATTGGGTTGATGTTTAAACTATCACTTGTTCATTGGGTTGATGTTTAAACTATTGGCCTATCAAGTCATACAAGTACTTTTTGTGAAATATTAATCTGTGTTTACTTGTTACGTATAAGGAGTCAAGTTAACCTGATTTGTCATTAGAGAATCTAATCTTGCCACTGCAAGTGTTCGGACTAGTAACTGTAACAGCTCTAAATCAACCTCTCACTTTGTAGAACCTACCTCCAGGAATGGTCCAAGACAGAGCCATGAGGAGATCTCCCAGGTAGTTGGGATGACGACAGAGTCCCCACCACCCAGACGACAAGATGCGCTTTGACGTTATTGGAATCGTCTCCATATCTACAAGACAATATCCCAGTTTACACATCAGATTCACACATCATATTTCCGCACATCTTATTTCCATAACAAACTACTACAAATGTCATGTTTTCCAAAACCATATTTACGAACCTCTTAAGCGGGCTTCGATGACACATCAGAAACAGATTGAAAACAGACTGAATTAAACACTAATTATCATTAACATCAACTAACATCAACATTAATAATGATAACATTTGCAATACTATAAGCAACAATTTTTTTTCAACCACAACTATTGAGATTACTTTCTTACTTTCTTCAACATATGGGACGGCCTGCTTGCCAAGTCAACTGGCAAGCAGAGGAAGACCTAGTCGTCCCATAATTCCTGATGAAGGCTGCCGATAGCAGCCGAAAAGTTGGGAGTAAGTAATCTCAATAGTTGTGGTTGAAGAAATCGTTACTCATGTACCAGCTTGATGGATATTTTCATGAATTTACAATATTTTTGTGAAGATTGTATATCTATGTGCAGCCAATTGTACTGATAGTGCCACTGGATAAATCAAACATTAAACAATGCTGGCCAAACAATGTTCAAACACTAGCTGCTGCTAGGCTATTAAAGAAACAGTTTGATATCAGCTAGCAAACTATGTTCAAACACAGGCTGCTGCTAGGCTATTAAAGAAACAGTTTGATATCAGCTAGCAAACTATGTTCAAACACAGGCTGCTGCTAGGCTATTAAAGAAACAGTTTGATATCAGCTAGCAAACAATGTTCAAACACTAGCTGCTGCTAGGCTATTAAAGAAACAGTTTGATATCAGCTAGCAAACTATGTTCAAACACAGGCTGCTGCTAGGCTATTAAAGAAACAGTTTGATATCAGCTAGCAAACTATGTTCAAACACAGGCTGCTGCTAGGCTATTAAAGAAACAGTTTGATATCAGCTAGCAAACTATGTTCAAACACAGGCTGCTGCTAGGCTATTAAAGAAACAGTTTGATATCAGCTAGCAAACTATGTTCAAACACAGGCTGCTGCTAGGCTATTAAAGAAACAGTTTGATATCAGCTAGCAAACAATGTTCAAACACTAGCTGCTGCTAGGCTATTAAAGAAACAGTTTGATATCAGCTAGCAAACTATGTTCAAACACAGGCTGCTGCTAGGCTATTAAAGAAACAGTTTGATATCAGCTAGCAAACTATGTTCAAACACAGGCTGCTGCTAGGCTATTAAAGAAACAGTTTGATATCAGCTAGCAAACAATGTTCAAACACTGGCTGCTGCTAGGCTATTAAAGAAACAGTTTGATATCAGCTAGCAAACTATGTTCAAACACAGGCTGCTGCTAGGCTATTAAAGAAACATTTTGATATCAGCTAGCAAACTATGTTCAAACACAGGCTGCTGCTAGGCTATTAAAGAAACAGTTTGATATCAGCTAGCAAACAATGTTCAAACACTAGCTGCTGCTAGGCTATTAAAGAAACAGTTTGATATCAGCTAGCAAACTATGTTCAAACACAGGCTGCTGCTAGGCTATTAAAGAAACAGTTTGATATCAGCTAGCAAACTATGTTCAAACACAGGCTGCTGCTAGGCTATTAAAGAAACAGTTTGATATCAGCTAGCAAACAATGTTCAAACACTGGCTGCTGCTAGGCTATTAAAGAAACAGTTTGATATCAGCTAGCAAACTATGTTCAAACACAGGCTGCTGCTAGGCTATTAAAGAAACAGTTTGATATCAGCTAGCAAACTATGTTCAAACACAGGCTGCTACTAGGCTATTAAAGAAACAGTTTGATATCAGCTAGCAAACTATGTTCAAACACAGGCTGCTGCTAGGCTATTAAAGAAACAGTTTGATATCAGCTAGCAAACTATGTTCAAACACAGGCTGCTGCTAGGTTATTAAAGAAACAGTTTGATATCAGCTAGCAAACTATGTTCAAACACAGGCTGCTGCTAGGCTATTAAAGAAACAGTTTGATATCAGCTAGCAAACAATGTTCAAACACAGGCTGCTGCTAGGCTATTAAAGAAACAGTTTGATATCAGCTAGCAAACTATGTTCAAACACAGGCTGCTGCTAGGCTATTAAAGAAACAGTTTGATATCAGCTAGCAAACTATGTTCAAACACAGGCTGCTGCTAGGCTATTAAAGAAACAGTTTGATATCAGCTAGCAAACTATGTTCAAACACAGGCTGCTGCTAGGCTATTAAAGAAACAGTTTGATATCAGCTAGCAAACAATGTTCAAACACTGGCTGCTGCTAGGCTATTAAAGAAACAGTTTGATATCAGCTAGCAAACTATGTTCAAACACAGGCTGCTGCTAGGCTATTAAAGAAACAGTTTGATATCAGCTAGCAAACTATGTTCAAACACAGGCAGCTGCTAGGCTATTAAAGAAACAGTTTGATATCAGCTAGCAAACTATGTTCAAACACAGGCTGCTACTAGGCTATTAAAGAAACAGTTTGATATCAGCTAGCAAACTATGTTCAAACACTAGCTGCTGCTAGGCTATTAAAGAAACAGTTTGATATCAGCTAGCAAACTATGTTCAAACACAGGCTGCTACTAGGCTATTAAAGAAACAGTTTGATATCAGCTAGCAAACTATGTTCAAACACAGGCTGCTGCTAGGCTATTAAAGAAACAGTTTGATATCAGCTAGCAAACTATGTTCAAACACAGGCTGCTGCTAGGCTATTAAAGAAACAGTTTGATATCAGCTAGCAAACTATGCCATATTTCCTCATTAAAACTGTCAATATGTAGATCAATATTTATAATATTTTATTATAACTGGTATCAACCATTAGCCCCATAGAAATATTTCTTTAATGAAATATGATTTTACTTACGGGCCAGTCTCACATCAAAGGGATTCCGTCGGAAGATATTCTTCTGTGAGTTTGATCCACGGTACAGGACGTAACCAACCACTGAAAACAAAATGCACAGTCAAAAGAAGTTGTGCCAAATGCAACAGAAAAATTAACCAAAGTAATTGACACAAGACCAACGATACAATGTAACTGACCCCAGCGGAATGTTTATTCAAAGAGAACAATAAATTCCTCCAATAAAACATATCCTAAATTAATTATCCACATGCTCCATTAGCACATCTTATAGCATATATCAAGAAACCATGTGTGTCTGGCTAAATACACAATTAGTAAGGTGCATGTGTTATGTCAACAAAACAGCAATTCAAGTGACTCACTGTGCAGAGTTCAGATATATAACATGTACAGTAACATGTACAGTAACATGTACAGTAACATGTACAGTAACATGTACAGTAACATGTACAGTAACATGTACAGTAACGTGTACAGTAACATATACAAGCCAGTGCAACAAACATCTGTTGAAATTGCTCAATCAAGGATGTTCAATCCAAGACCAACATTAGAGATAAGGAAGATGAGTGATACATACCCTGCAGTAGACACATGGCTGTCAGCATGTAGTACTAGAGGTAACAAGGAAGGGGTACATACCCTGCAGTAGACACATGGCTGTCAGCATGTAGTACTAGAGGTAACAAGGAAGGGGTACATACCCTGCAGTAGACACATGGCTGTCAGCATGTAGTACTAGAGGTAACAAGGAAGGGGTACATACCCTGCAGTAGACACATGGCTGTCAGCATTAGAGGACTAGAGGTAACAAGGAAGGGGTACATACCCTGCAGTAGACACATGGCTGTCAGCATGTAGTACTAGAGGTAACAAGGAAGGGGTACATACCCTGCAGTAGACACATGGCTGTCAGCATTAGAGGACTAGAGGTAACAAGGAAGGGGTACATACCCTGCAGTAGACACATGGCTGTCAGCATTAGAGGACTAGAGGTAACAAGGAAGGGGTACATACCCTGCAGTAGACACATGGCTGTCAGCATGTAGTACTAGAGGTAACAAGGAAGGGGTACATACCCTGCAGTAGACACATGGCTGTCAGCATGTAGTACTAGAGGTAACAAGGAAGGGGTACATACCCTGCAGTAGACACATGGCTGTCAGCATGTAGTACTAGAGGTAACAAGGAAGGGGTACATACCCTGCAGTAGACACATGGCTGTCAGCATGTAGTACTAGAGGTAACAAGGAAGGGGTACATACCCTGCAGTAGACACATAGCTGTCAGCATGTAGTACTAGAGGTAACAAGGAAGGGGTACATACCCTGCAGTAGACACATAGCTGTCAGCATGTAGTACTAGAGGTAACAAGGAAGGGGTACATACCCTGCAGTAGACACATGGCTGTCAGCATGTAGTACTAGAGGTAACAAGGAAGGGGGTACATACCCTGCAGTAGACACATGGCTGTCAGCATTAGAGGACTAGAGGTAACAAGGAAGGGGTACATACCCTGCAGTAGACACATGGCTGTCAGCATGTAGTACTAGAGGTAACAAGGAAGGGGTACATACCCTGCAGTAGACACATGGCTGTCAGCATGTAGTACTAGAGGTAACAAGGAAGGGGTACATACCCTGCAGTAGACACATGGCTGTCAGCATGTAGTACTAGAGGTAACAAGGAAGGGGTACATACCCTGCAGTAGACACATGGCTGTCAGCATGTAGTACTAGAGGTAACAAGGAAGGGGTACATACCCTGCAGTAGACACATGGCTGTCAGCATGTAGTACTAGAGGTAACAAGGAAGGGGTACATACCCTGCAGTAGACACATGGCTGTCAGCATTAGAGGACTAGAGGTAACAAGGAAGGGGTACATACCCTGCAGTAGACACATGGCTGTCAGCATGTAGTACTAGAGGTAACAAGGAAGGGGTACATACCCTGCAGTAGACACATGGCTGTCAGCATGTAGTACTAGAGGTAACAAGGAAGGGGTACATACCCTGCAGTAGACACATGGCTGTCAGCATTAGAGGACTAGAGGTAACAAGGAAGGGGTACATACCCTGCAGTAGACACATGGCTGTCAGCATGTAGTACTAGAGGTAACAAGGAAGGGGTACATACCCTGCAGTAGACACACTGCTGTCAGCATGTAGTACTAGAGGTAACAAGGAAGGGGTACATACCCTGCAGTAGACACACTGCTGTCAGCATGTAGTACTAGAGGTAACAAGGAAGGGGTACATACCCTGCAGTAGACACATGGCTGTCAGCATGTAGTACTAGAGGTAACAAGGAAGGGGGTACATACCCTGCAGTAGACACATGGCTGTCAGCATTAGAGGACTAGAGGTAACAAGGAAGGGGTACATACCCTGCAGTAGACACATGGCTGTCAGCATGTAGTACTAGAGGTAACAAGGAAGGGGGTACATACCCTGCAGTAGACACATGGCTGTCAGCATTAGAGGACTAGAGGTAACAAGGAAGGGGTACATACCCTGCAGTAGACACATGGCTGTCAGCATGTAGTACTAGAGGTAACAAGGAAGGGGTACATACCCTGCAGTAGACACATGGCTGTCAGCATGTAGTACTAGAGGTAACAAGGAAGGGGTACATACCCTGCAGTAGACACATAGCTGTCAGCATGTAGTACTAGAGGTAACAAGGAAGGGGTACATACCCTGCAGTAGACACATGGCTGTCAGCATGTAGTACTAGAGGTAACAAGGAAGGGGTACATACCCTGCAGTAGACACATGGCTGTCAGCATTAGAGGACTAGAGGTAACAAGGAAGGGGTACATACCCTGCAGTAGACACATGGCTGTCAGCATGTAGTACTAGAGGTAACAAGGAAGGGGTACATACCCTGCAGTAGACACATGGCTGTCAGCATGTAGTACTAGAGGTAACAAGGAAGGGGTACATACCCTGCAGTAGACACACTGCTGTCAGCATGTAGTAGTTGTTCTCTGTCCTGTGGTGAATGAGGAGGTAGCGGACAGGCAGGCTGAAGTAGAAGGGAACCCAGGCCAGACTGCCAAACATCATCATGAAGCCCATGCCGTCATTCTGGGTGGCCTTCGTTGTCAGAAACGTCTCCTGAATAGTGAATGTGTTATTTACTTCACAGAAGACATATTTATTGAATGTTTTAAAGCAGGAGTCGGCAACCTGTGGCCCATGGGCCAACTGCGGCCCACAGAGCTATTCCATGCGGCTCGCAGACTGATAGCAAGATTATGCATAATGTGCACCTGCAATATTGATATCAAAAAATTTACGTTTCACCTAGATTTTTTCTAAGTGAGACATATCACATAATGCAACTCGGTAATACCATTTCCACGCGATGAATAATTGAATAATAATAAAAAAAATTGTTCACCCTCTTTAAAGTATAATTAATTAAGTATAATTAATTAACTTTTGCATACATGCAGACATGAAAGTACTTTCTTTTTGTGTTTGGGTGATAATGTGTTGTTTTGAATAACATTCGTCGCCTGCTAAATTGCGAATGGAGTTGTGCGCTAGTGAGAAAGGTTTGAGCCAATGCAAGCGTAGGACAAAACTCTCCAGGGCTCCCTCCAGCATCCACCATGTGGTCTAAATCACTGGTAGTTCCAGCACCTTCCGGCTGAGATGAATGCACAATATAAACAATTCCTGCACTAAAGTGAAGTGCCCTGGCTAAGTTGGGGTGCCATGCTGTGCCACATGTACGAGCTGAGACATGAGATTAGCGTGTTCATGGAGAAGAAGGGTGCAGAAGTACTGACATTCGCGGACCCCTTATGGATGTGCGATTTTGCATGTCTCATCTACATCACGAAGCACCCCCAATAAGTTGAACATCCAACTCCAAAGATGAGAACAACTAATTGGTGAACCCATAATGAAGCAGTGAACTCAGCTAACAGACAGACACTTGGGCGACATACTGAGGCTTGAAGGGTCAAGTCTGCAGCCAGATGTGGGACAGCAACGTCACCAGCACTAGGTGCCAGTGTCACACGGGTCAATATGGTATCATTGGCATGCCAAGAATGAATAATGTCTTTTTGAATAGCATAGTGACCATCGAACTGTTGTTCAAAATCAGACAGTACTCGATACCAACGCTACACGTGTGTGTGCGCGCGCACACGAGCGTGCGTGTTGTACCAGTTATAACAAGGATAATGTGCATGCATGCTAATTTGGCCCTCCAAGTTTGCTGAATCCTATTTTAAAGGATGAAAGGTTGACACCAAGGTACCTGGGAACATCAAAGCTCAGGACCCAACTTAAGCTGTGCCAATTCCACTATGGCACCTCATTAGAAAACCTCTTTGTTGCAGAGCATCATGGAATATATAAGGTGTAATCCCGACTATAAACGATGCCCCCTCCGCTAACTCAGTGGACGAAGAGATGGTCAATACCCCCCAATAATTGGCCACATCACATCGTGTGTTTACATTGCACTGGTTGGCTGTTGAGCTCACGCCACAGTCCCTACACGAAGTTTGTTTACACCAGGCCAATTATTAATTCTCTGCATTTCCTTATTATAACTTTTATACAAATGACATCAGCTCAACTAGCATGCAATGCAAACAGCAGGCGATGAATGCAAGACGTTGACCATGCCATGGGGAACAGAAGGCAGAATGCCTAACACAGAGTAACAATTCCAGGTGTTGTCCCAACATCAAGTTAAAATATAATCAACAGAATGACCCTTTATATACAGAAGTCATGTAAGGATTTACATGACTTCTGTATATAAAGGATCAGTGATGTAGCTAAGATGTGTGAAGAGCTCACCTCGAACCAGAGTGCATCACAGACATAGAAGATCTGGAATGCTGCAATGAGACCAGGTGCAAGAGGGATGGGGCCCATGTCCTTGAAGTGTCTCATCAGGTAGATAGAGTTCAAGGCCACCCAGCTGATGAGGCCCAGACGCAGCAGGGCAAACATCTTCAGGTCAAGGTTGCCAACACGGGGGTTCAGTTCACGCCCAATGAAGAAGTTATACAACCAGGAATCTGTAAGAGAAATATACATGTGAGAGGGTGGCTACCAGTTGATGGTGAGGTGCTGTGTGAGGGCGGGCTACCAGTTGAGGGTGGGGTGTTGTGTGAGGGGTGGCTACCAGTTGATGGTGAGGTGCTGTGTGAGAGGTGGCTACCAGTTGATGGTGAGGTGCTGTGTGAGGGGTGGCTACCAGTTGATGGTGAGGTGGTGTGTAAGGGAGAAGGTACCAATTGATGGTGAGGTGCTGTGTAAGGGGTGGCTACCAGTTGATGGTGAGGTGCTGTGTGAGAGGTGGCTACCAGTTGATGGTGAGGTGTTGTGTGAGGGGTGGCTACCAGTTGATGGTGAGGTGCTGTGTGAGGGGTGGCTACCAGTTGATGGTGAGGTGTTGTGTGAGGGGTGGCTACCACTTGATGGTGAGGTACTGTGTGAAGGGTGGCTACCAGTTGATGGTGAGGTGGTATGTAAGGGAGTATGTACCAGTTGATGGTGATGTGTTGTGTAAGGGAGTATGTACCAGTTGATGGTGATGTGTTGTGTGAGGGGTGGCTACCACTTGATGGTGAGGTGGTGTGTGAGGGGTGGCTACCAGTTGATGGTGAGGTGGTGTGTGAGGGGTGGTTATTACTTGATTGTGAGGTGGTGTGTGAGGGGTGGCTACTAGTTGATGGTGAGGTGTTGTTTGAGGGGTGGCTACCACTTGATTATGAGGTGGTGTGTGAGGGGTGGCTACCAGTTGATGTTGAGGTGGTGTGTGAGGGGTGGCTACCAGTTGATGGTTAGGTGTTGTTTGAGGGGTGGCTACCACTTGATTATGAGGTGGTGTGTGAGGGGTGGCTACCAGTTGATGTTGAGGTGGTGTGTAAGGGAGTAGGTACCAGTTGATGGTGAGGTGCTGTGTGAGGGGTGGCTACCAGTTGATGGTGAGGTGGTGTGTGAGGGAGTAGGTACCAGTTGATGGTGAGGTGTTGTGTGAGGGGTGGCTGCCAGTTGATGGTGAGGTGCTGTGTGAGGGGTGGCTGCCAATTGATGGTGAGGTGGTGTGTAAGGGAGTAGGTACCAGTTGATGGTGAGGTGTTGTGTGAGGGGTGGCTGCCAGTTGATGGTGAAGTGCTGTGTGAGGGGTGGCTACCAGTTGATGGTGAGGTGGTGTGTAAGGGAGTAGGTACCAGTTGATGGTGAGGTGTTGTGTGATGGGTGGCTACCAGTTAACAGTGAGGTGCTGTGTGAGGGGTGGCTGCCAATTGATGGTGAGGTGCTGTATGAAGGGGTGGCTACAAGTTGATGGTGAGGTGCTGTGTGAGGGGTGGCTACCAGTTGATGGTGAGGTGCTGTGTGAGGGGTGGCTACCAGTTGACGGTGAGGTGCTGTGTGAGGGGTGGCTGCCAATTGATGGTGAGGTGCTGTATGAAGGGGTGGCTACAAGTTGATGGTGAGGTGCTGCCTGAGGGGTGGCTACCAGTTGATGGTGAGGTGCTGTGTGAGAGGTGGCTGCCAATTGATGGTGAGGTGCTGTATGAAGGGGTGGCTACAAGTTGATGGTGAGGTGCTGTGAGAGGGAGTGGCTACCAGTTGATGGTGAGGTGCTGTGTGAGGGGTGGCTGCCAATTGATGGTGAGGTGCTGTATGAAGGGGTGGCTACAAGTTGATGGTGAAGTGCTGTGAGAGGGAGTGGCTACCAGTTGATGGTGAAAATAATGCACACCGTCTTAACATAGAATATGAGGAAGGATCGTTAACCATTTCAGACTCATATAGGTAATATTACGTATCAAAAAACTGCACTGCATAAATGCAAAACAGTGGCTTTGGGCTTTTTTAAATTTAATTTGTCAGTGGTGTGAATAAAGTTTTCAACATATCTATAACATATATTTAGACTTACTCTAGAGCGTGAAGTGGACATCAACCTTCTGTCTGTCCGTTATAGTTCATACAACCAATGATTTTTAAGAAGCGTATGAACATGCAAATGAACATGCAAATGAACATGCAAATGAACATGCAAATGTATTCAAAACATAGTTTTGTATTTTTGGTCAAGCTAAAATGTACCCACAGCTCACAGTGAAAACAACTGGCTTCAAAGAATGAACATATAGTGAACAACTCACCAGTGGTTGCACTGGGAGCGAGGCGTGTGGGCTCCACACTGCTGGCGCTGCGGTATAGGATGATGCTGGCCAGGAATGTGATGACAATCGCTGTGAGAATGATTGGAGCAAGTTTCTTGGTGACACACAACACAGGCCACTTGAGGATAAACATCGCAGCAGCCAGAGCAAGCATGGACACCAGCAGACACAGGAAACCTGCACGATGTGGAAGCAATTGTAAATAAATCATACATTTATTTATTCACATTCACAGTTTTAAAAGAACATCAAAACCAGGTAACATGAAAGAAATTACTCTCCAATAACACATTTAATTTATTAAATTAAATGTCATAAAATATTATTGTCATAAAATCAGTCACATGTCATCTTCCTTACCTTTCAAAGCTAAATGCTACTTTTTATTTCTCCAAACTAAGATGATCGTGATACAATTCTTGTTCAGACAACTGACCTACACAACAAGACCAAACAGAGGCAGTGTCAACACATCTTAAGAACTGCAGTATCTGTGTGGAAGAAATGATGCAGCACTTTAGGGTAGGTTTATAAAAAGAATGCACATTGTTTGACATTTTGTCAGCCGCCACATCAAGGTTTGACCTAGGACACCAATGTCCAATGTTGTGTGATTTTTTTTACATATTGCACAAATTTATCAACAGAGCAACATATGACACCGTGAAATATAGTTTTTTAATGATAGTGCAACATTTAATACAGATGTAAAATAATTTACGTTTTTGCTAAACACAGATATGGAGTCGAATGGAGATAATGTCTTGTTGTCTAACTTTGCCTACAACCGCTTAGGATTTACTTCTAAATGACGGACGTCACTTATTAGCTGTCCAATCACAGAATTAATTCCTAGCAGATGATCTTCTTCTCCTTGGGAACTAGGATAGAGCACTCCTAGCAGATGATCTTCTTCTCCTTAGGGAACTAGGATAGAGCACTCCTAGCAGATGATCTTCTTCTCCTTGGGAACTAGGATAGAGCACTCCTAGCAGATGATCTTCTTCTCCTTGAAGAACTAGGATAGAGCACTCCTAGCAGATGGTCTTCTTCTCCTTGGGGAACTAGGATAGAGCACTCCTAGCAGATGGTCTTCTTCTCCTTGAAGAACTAGGATAGAGCACTCCTAGCAGATGGTCTTCTTCTCCTTGGGGAACTAGGATAGAGCACTCCTAGCAGATGATCTTCTTCTCTTTAGGGAACTAGGATAGAGCACTCCTAGCAGATGATCTTCTTCTCCTTGGGGAACTAGGATAGAGCACTCCTAGCAGATGATCTTCTTCTCCTTAGTGAACTAGGATAGAGCACTCCTAGCAGATGGTCTTCTTCTCCTTGGGGAACTAGGATAGAGCACTCCTAGCAGATGGTCTTCTTCTCCTTGAAGAACTAGGATAGAGCACTCCTAGCAGATGGTCTTCTTCTCCTTGGGGAACTAGGATAGAGCACTCCTAGCAGATGGTCTTCTTCTCCTTGGGGAACTAGGATAGAGCACTCCTAGCAGATGGTCTTCTTCTCCTTGAAGAACTAGGATAGAGCACTCCTAGCAGATGGTCTTCTTCTCCTTGAAGAACTAGGATAGAGCACTCCTAGCAGATGGTCTTCTTCTCCTTGAAGAACTAGGATAGAGCACTCCTAGCAGATGGTCTTCTTCTCCTTGAAGAACTAGGATAGAGCACTCCTAGCAGATGGTCTTCTTCTCCTTGAAGAACTAGGATAGAGCACTCCTAGCAGATGGTCTTCTTCTCCTTGGGGAACTAGGATAGAGCACTCCTAGCAGATGGTCTTCTTCTCCTTGGGGAACTAGGATAGAGCACTCCTAGCAGATGGTCTTCTTCTCCTTGAAGAACTAGGATAGAGCACTCCTAGCAGATGGTCTTCTTCTCCTTGGGGAACTAGGATAGAGCACTCCTAGCAGATGGTCTTCTTCTCCTTGGGGAACTAGGATAGAGCACTCCTAGCAGATGGTCTTCTTCTCCTTGAAGAACTAGGATAGAGCACTCCTAGCAGATGGTCTTCTTCTCCTTGAAGAACTAGGATAGAGCACTCCTAGCAGATGGTCTTCTTCTCCTTGAAGAACTAGGATAGAGCACTCCTAGCAGATGGTCTTCTTCTCCTTGAAGAACTAGGATAGAGCACTCCTAGCAGATGGTCTTCTTCTCCTTGAAGAACTAGGATAGAGCACTCCTAGCAGATGGTCTTCTTCTCCTTGGGGAACTAGGATAGAGCACTCCTAGCAGATGGTCTTCTTCTCCTTGGGGAACTAGGATAGAGCACTCCTAGAAGATGGTCTTCTTCTCCTTGAAGAACTAGGATAGAGCACTCCTAGCATATGGTCTTCTTCTCCTTGGGGAACTAGGATAGAGCACTCCTAGCAGATGGTCTTCTTCTCCTTGAAGAACTAGGATAGAGCACTCCTAGCAGATGGTCTTCTTCTCCTTGGGGAACTAGGATAGAGCACTCCTAGCAGATGGTCTTCTTCTCCTTGAAGAACTAGGATAGAGCACTCCTAGCAGATGGTCTTCTTCTCCTTGGGGAACTAGGATAGAGCACTCCTAGCAGATGGTCTTCTTCTCCTTGAAGAACTAGGATAGAGCACTCCTAGCAGATGGTCTTCTTCTCCTTGGGGAACTAGGATAGAGCACTCCTAGCAGATGGTCTTCTTCTCCTTGAAGAACTAGGATAGAGCACTCCTAGCAGATGGTCTTCTTCTCCTTGAAGAACTAGGATAGAGCACTCCTAGCAGATGGTCTTCTTCTCCTTGGGGAACTAGGATAGAGCACTCCTAGCAGATGGTCTTCTTCTCCTTGGGGAACTAGGATAGAGCACTCCTAGCAGATGGTCTTCTTCTCCTTGGGGAACTAGGATAGAGCACTCCTAGCAGATGGTCTTCTTCTCCTTGGGGAACTAGGATAGACAGCCATTCTACATTTTCTGTTATTTGTGGAAGAAGTTTACCAATGGACAGTCAGTTGAGCACTGGACTTAATGAATTGTTTAGTGTTTCTACCACCTCAATGCCAAGTTTGGTTTTCGCTTGATGGAACTTCGATTAACCCATTCAGACCTGAGTGCATATCGTATTGAAAAGCTGTTGCAACCCATGTACGTAAATATACGTACTCCAAGTTCCATTCATAAATATGGTTCAATCAGCGCCTTAGTAGGCTTTATTGTGACGTTATCAGAAAGAGGCACGCATGTGCAGTATCATACTGTTGGCCATTTTTCTCAATGTTTTCAATTAAGATAGGAAAAAATTAATTTTCCGCATTATTTGTCATAATTTTTCGAGGTTGCCGAAAAGCAAAAATGCAGGGATGTGACTGGCACAAGAGAAAAAACCCTGAAATAATTTTACTAGATGGTAAGGGCCCGAAAGAAGTGAGGGGGCATCGGCCAAAGGTCGACACGGGGGAGGGTGCAATTTATATTTAAATTCTTCTTCTTTAAATCAGTCTGTCCCCACTAAAGTAATATTCTGATTTGGTGTGAATGATATTTAACCACCCCCCTCCATTCAAAATACGAGATATAAAATGAGCGCATATTAGATTTAGCACATAAACACTTAATGAATTAATGGGTGAGACACATATGAAAACAACTTCAGATATAAATTAGACTCTGAATTTGATGTGTCATCACAGGCCCTAATTACAATTTTCGTCCTCCAATTGGATACATGGATAGTGAAAAATAACCTATTTTAAAAATCGATTTCTGACCAAATTAATAGATGAAATATTCATAAAAGTGATAAAATTAT
This sequence comes from Lamellibrachia columna, assembly GCA_963662155.1. Taxonomy (NCBI): domain Eukaryota; kingdom Metazoa; phylum Annelida; class Polychaeta; order Sabellida; family Siboglinidae; genus Lamellibrachia; species Lamellibrachia columna. The sequence goes on from OY759262.1 coordinate 803,290, forward strand.
TATATTTTATCAGCCATTTGTGTGGTTGTAAGAGTGGATGGCTTTCAATGGGGTATATATGAATCAGATTTTCAACTGAAGTGATTTATACCTTTCCTGTTCATTTAGCAGCCATTGGCAAGATGCGATGTTTCTTCCAAATGATCCCATTGGTGGAGAGGGCCAACACACTGCATATTCATCCAATCACAGTGATCGTATCGAAAATAGTTGGAGAAATGTTTGGCTAAATTAACATTAAGAAAGTTTTTTTTCTGCTTTACCACCCATCCTTAATTGATTTCCAAATAAGGAACTTGAACAAACATTGTTGTCATACAGATTTTTTAGTGGAAAACTGTGAAAAAAAATTCTGTCCCCTTATGTTGTGTCTGTCACACCCTATTTTCCCAGAAAAGTAAGAGGGAGAAATATGTGAAAACTATGCTATACACAGCTTGAACCATTTGTAATTCACATATACAATATCATTAATCAGTGAGTTGGTGTTATGAAATAGCAAAGGATTTAACAATTCCGTCTCTCAAAATGTCGCTCCTGTCACACTGTGACAGAAGCGACATAAGTACCAGAATGATCAATTTCCTGTACTAAATTAATTTTATTTGCAGTTATATGATAAATGGCATATGTCCAGATGTTTTGGTATGAAAAATATTCTAATTTAGAATAACAGTTACTAGGTCAGTACACTTTCAAATGAAAAGATTGGATTGTTGCAGATGAGACGCTTTATGAGCACGATGATGTCACCTGTTAGTAAACTAAACTGTTATAAACCATCTTTTTCTTGGTTGAAATTACACTAAAAACAAAGTAAAACTACATGAGCCATGTGATATTACGTTATTAACTTAAACAGGTGCCTACTTTTGGAAAATTTTGACCATTGTATTGTCCCAAACATCATAATTTTGCCAACAATTGGCTGGCAATCTACTCATAGTTGGCTGTAGTGTACAGCGGTTTTGTTCATGTTATTTTATCACAGATTATGCTAATTACCCATATAAAACAAGACAAACCCCAAATATTTACATATCTTAAATGTGCTTCCTCAGTTTGATTTTTTATTTGTTCAAGCATTAAGTGAAATGAATATCGAAAAGCTGAAAAATCATGATTTTTGTCCTTGGTGAAATTTAGTAACTTTGTTATGTGATCGGCTTGAGGATGGAAGTCACGCCCATGATCAGCATTGACCCACACAGTGCTTACCATTTTGGATATCCACTATTTTGATCTTTACTAGATCTAACGACCGAAATCAATTCTTTTGATGATTTGAACAAAAATAGGCATTTTATATTAAATGGACTACGGATGTTACATTAACTACTCACTATATATATTTGGACAGCAATGAACCAGATTTGAGAATCAGTTGAGGGAGTAGTTTTAAGTTGTTAACTGTTTTAAGTTGATAACTGTTCACCATTTTCTTTACACATGTTGACTTATGCCTTTCAGGTGACTGTACTGAAATCATCTGATCTAAGGGAAATTGTTCAAAAGGTCACAGGTATTGTATCTGAATATCATACAAATGAAAGAAATCTGGTATTTTGCCTGATATTTTTGTGTGGAGAAGCACGAACAGAAGATTAGCTCCCTCAACCAGCTAAATGAGTAGATCTCATTTTGCTGTCCACACCATGTGTATAACATATAATGCATGTTTCTTGTATCGGAAGTTCTAAATGAACACGTTTTGGACTGCTTTTGATGTGTCATGATACCAACCCCTATTATTTATATGGCTCAATGGAGAAGTGCCGTCAGTTCCATTTAGGTAATGTAACTTTGTTATCGAACAATACAATGTTTTTGTTTTCAAAGAGAAAACCTGATATGTTGTAAATTTTTTTTGGCTTGCCTAAAACTTAAGCGAATGGCTAGTGATAAGAAGTTTTTCAAATAAAAAATTAGGATATCATATTATGGATGAGCTGATGATATTAGGAAGTGAATATCATTGTTGTCATGCGATCATTATGATGCAAAGTAGCAAGGATATTCGAATACCCGACATAAAACTGTTAACTGTCCATGTCGGACATTGTTCTGAAATTACTTTATTTTTACAGCAAAATGGATCAGATCCAGTAGAAGTGAAAAAGCTGAAAGCAAGAGAGCGCCAAAGGAAACAGAGAAAGAAGTTAAAAGATAATTCAAAAGGAGGATGCCACACAGGAAACATCAAAGAGGAAACATTGAAGAGTTGAGAGACTGAGGCAGTAAAAGCATAGAAAGATTAAAGCTGAAAAGGTGGGAAGGACAGTCAGATCAAGAAAAACAAAGAAACAAGTGAAACTAGTGACGTCTGCTGAAAGAAGAGAATATGAGAAGCAGAAGGCCTATAGTAAAAAAATTGTAGAATAAAGGAAACAGATTGTGATAGGAAAAAAGGGATGGTATAGCAAAGCATGGCAGAAGAAGACACTGTTGCTGGTGAAGATGATGGGATAATGTCTGAAGAAAAGGAAGGTCCCCAAACACTGAATACCACGAGCAGGCAGCTCAGATATTACTACTGTAGAAAACTACTGGAAAGGATGCCACAACACAGAACACACAGAGCAGAAGCACTTCAGTCTATTATCCTCTCTGCTCCACCTACCTCCAGAAAAGCATACAAGAAACGTGAGATTATAGTTAAAACAAGTGCACAAACCAAAAAGCTGCTTTGAATGCCATCATGAGAAGATTGGTAATACCAACTTACATGTAGTCAGATTTACAGGTATTACTATGTTAATCGGTTCAAAGTAATCTTCATAATATTTTGTGAAAAAGTTATTTTAATCATGTAAACCAACAGCCCAACCAAGTATAGACAGTTTGAAAATAAAGATTCATTTGATTTACCTTGTCGTTTATGTTGCATCTGTCACACAGGTTTTTGTCCTGTAGAATGTAATCTATGAAAGTCAGTGCCCCATGAGAGGTATGTGGAGTGAGGTGTGAGGTGTAGAACATAACCAAACATCTATCACACAGGTTTTTGTCCTGTAGAATGTAATCTATGAAAGTCAGTGCCCCATGAGAGGTATGTGGAGTGAGGTGTAGAACATAACCAAACATCTATCACACAGGTTTTTGTCCTGTAGAATGTAATCTATGAAAGTCAGTGCCCCATGAGAGGTATGTGGAGTGAGGTGTGAGGTGTAGAACATAACCAAACAATTCATTTATTTATATGTTAAAAAAAATATGTTGGGTGGAACTTTTCCCACTGGATTTTCAAAAAGGGACACAATTTTGCACTGTCAGCACTATCATTCGATAGTTTCGATGGAAAACCTAACATTTCTGTTTTTGTCTTATCATTACCATCATAATACACCTCTACAAGTAAAAGAATTATTATTGTGGAAACTTTTGTAGGAGACATAGATTTTTAAGCGTGACAGACGCAAAAAAAATGTGAATGGTCTATTTCATCATCCTATATAATAAAAACGAGGCAGTAAGTTATCCTCTACTTATCAACTTGGTACACTTTCAACCCCGTATTACATTATATGGGAAAGAAATTATTCACTCCAAATTTTTACACAACTGTTCCATTTTTCGTGACTGCACTCATATGCATACAGGTCACCTGCTCGTGCTATATATGTGGGGAGTAGTTGGTTGCTGGCCGGTTGGCACAAGTCGTAACCTGCTGTTCTCTCCCATGTCCCCAAGTGGGGACGATTCATGGCATGCAAATTCTCGTTCGGCAGGCACACTAGGTGAAATTGGTATCTTTCTGAGGAACAGTCTCGTGGAGCACGTCGGACGTGCAAATCGTGATAACGACCTAACAGTCTTGTGAAGTTTGACTTCCGGATGGAGGACTCAAGTGGTGCTTGGCATAGTGTTCGGCTTATCGACCGCGCACGTACGGTGGCAACAACTGGATGCAATCTAACACTCTACAAATGGATCAATAAACAATTCTGTCTGTCTGTCTGCTTCTATGCTTGTCTTTAGAGTCTCACAGTGGTGCGAGTCAGGCCCATGCGCCTGACCTGAACAATGATGGAAAAAAAATTACTGATAAGAAATTATTGAGAAGAATTTTTCAGAAAATGATCGGTACATACAGATATCCGTACCCAGCCTTAGAAAACTAAAAAATATGGGAAAAACAGAAGGGTTGGCAGCAATATATATATATATATATGTGTGTGTGTATATATGTGTCAGTCACTTTGCCTAAAACTAAATGTCTCGCTTTTTTAAGAGGAGGAGACATGTGTCTCCTAAATTTCATATCCTAGCTCAAACCCTGCCACATACCTCAGCATTAGGTGTAAACATTGACACTGTCACAAGCCCAGTCTAAAGTGAGAGCATTTGTACCATTGCACTTGTAGATGAGTCTGTTGCCAGTAGCGAGTGTTTGGCCCTCAAGTCGTCTCCCTGGCAGCACCACTGTGAGCAGGAGCTGCAGGAAGATCCAACCCGTGTAGATGATCACTGACTGCCAATCAAAGACCTGCATGAAACTCTTGGGTAACGGGGGAAGACTCTTCATTCTACAACTGCCCTGAAACAGTAGGACACTTATGACAGGAAACTCTTGGGTAACGGGGGAAGACTCTTCATTCTACAACTGCCCTGAAACAGTAGGACACTTATGACAGGAAACTCTTGGGTAACGGGGGAAGACTCTTCATTCTACAACTGCCCTGAAACAGTAGGACACTTATGACAGGAAACTCTTGGGTAACGGGGGAAGACTCTTCATTCTACAACTGCCCTGAAACAGTAGGATACTTATGACAGGAAACTCTTGGGTAACGGGGGAAGACTCTTCATTCTACAACTGCCCTGAAACAGTAGGACACTTATGACAGGAAACTCTTGGGTAACGGGGGAAGACTCTTCATTCTACAACTGCCCTGAAACAGTAGGACACTTATGACAGGAAACTCTTGGGTAACGGGGGAAGACTCTTCATTCTACAACTGCCCTGAAACAGTAGGACCCTTATGACAGGAAACTCTTGGGTAACGGGGGAAGACTCTTCATTCTACAACTGCCCTGAAACAGTAGGACACTTCTGACAGGAAACTCTTGGGTAACGGTGGGAAGACTCTTCATTCTACAACTGCCCTGAAACAGTAGGACACTTGTGACAGGAAACCCTTGGGTAACGGGGGAAGACTCTTCATTCTACAACTGCCCTGAAACAGTAGGACACTTATGACAGGAAACCCTTGGGTAACGGGGGAAGACTCTTCATTCTACAACTGCCCTGAAACAGTAGGACACTTATGACAGGAAACTCTTGGGTAACGGGGGAAGACTCTTCATTCTACAACTGCCCTGAAACAGTAGGACACTTATGACAGGAAACTCTTGGGTAACGGGGGAAGACTCTTCATTCTACAACTGCCCTGAAACAGTAGGACACTTATGACAGGAAACTCTTGGGTAACGGGGGAAGACTCTTCATTCTACAACTGCCCTGAAACAGTAGGACACTTATGACAGGAAACTCTTGGGTAACGGGGGAAGAATCTTCATTCTACAACTGCCCTGAAACAGTAGGACACTTATGACAGGAAACTCTTGGGTAACGGGGGAAGACTCTTCATTCTACAACTGCCCTGAAACAGTAGGACACTTGTGACAGGAAACTCTTGAGGAACAGAGACAGGCTCTTCATTCTACAACTGCCCTGAAACATTAGGACACTTGTGACAGGAAACTCTTGGGGAACAGAGACAGGCTCTTCATTCTACAACTGTCCTGAAACAGTAGGACACTTGTGACAGGAAACTCTTGGGGAACAGAGGCAGGCTATTCATTCTACAATTGTCCTGAAACAGTAGGACACTTGTGACAGGAAACTCTTGGGGAACAGAGGCAGGCTCTTCATTCTACAATTGTCCTGAAACAGTAGGCAGGGCTTCACGTTAGAAAAGAACAGGCGAGCGACAAATCGTGTGGTGGTGCCACCATTTCCCTTTCAGATTATGTCATTGTCGCCATGAAATTTTAATTGGTACTTTTTGGCGCTATGACTTTTGTACAATGGCTAGTGAGGATGTCTGTCAGGGGTACTGTAGTACTACTACTATCACCCCTGGCTAGCGAGGATGTCTGCCAGGGGTACTGTAGTACTACTACTACCCCTGACTAGTGAGTATGCCTGTCAGGGGTACTGTAGTACTACTACCGCCCCTGGCTAGTGAGGATGTCTGCCTGGGGTACTGTAGTACTACTACTATCACCCCTGGCTAGCGAGGATGTCTGCCAGGGGTACTGTAGTACTACTACCACCCCTGGCCAGTGAGGATGTCTGCCAGGGGTACTGTAGTACTACTACTACCCCTGACTAGTGAGTATGTCTGTCAGGGGTACTGTAGTACTACTACTACCCCTGACTAGTGAGTATGCCTGTCAGGGGTACTGTAGTACTACTACTACCCCTGACTAGTGAGGATGTCTGCCAGGGGTACTGTAGTACTACTACCACCCCTGGCTAGTGAGGATGTCTGTCAGGGGTACTGTAGTACTACTACTACCCCTGGCTAGAGAGGATGTCTGCCAGGGGTACTGTAGTACTACTACCACCCCTGGCTAGTGAGGATGTCTGCCAGGGGTACTGTAGTACTACTACTACCCCAGGCTAGTGAGGATGTCTGCCAGGGGTACTGTAGTACTACTACCACCCCTGGCTAGAGAGGATGTCTGCCAGGGGTACTGTAGTACTACTACTACCCCTGACTAGTGAGTATGTCTGTCAGGGGTACTGTAGTACTACTACCACCCCTGGCTAGAGAGGATGTCTGCCAGGGGTACTGTAGTACTACTACTACCCCTGGCCAGTGAGGATGTCTGCCAGGGGTACTGTAGTACTACTACTACCCCTGACTAGCGAGGATGTCTGCCAGGGGTACTGTAGTACTACTACCACCCCTGGCTAGTGAGGATGTCTGCCAGGGGTACTGTAGTACTACTACTACCCCTGACTAGAGAGGATGTCTGCCAGGGGTACTGTAGTACTACTACTACCCCTGACTAGTGAGTATGTCTGTCAGGGGTACTGTAGTACTACTACCACCCCTGGCTAGAGAGGATGTCTGCCAGGGGTACTGTAGTACTACTACTACCCCTGGCCAGTGAGGATGTCTGCCAGGGGTACTGTAGTACTACTACTACCCCTGACTAGCGAGGATGTCTGCCAGGGGTACTGTAGTACTACTACCACCCCTGGCTAGTGAGGATGTCTGCCAGGGGTACTGTAGTACTACTACTACCCCTGACTAGAGAGGATGTCTGCCAGGGGTACTGTAGTACTACTACTACCCCTGACTAGAGAGGATGTCTGCCAGGGGTACTGTAGTACTACTACCACCCCTGGCTAGTGAGTATGTCTGTCAGGGGTACTGTAGTACTACTACTACCCCTGGCCAGTGAGGATGTCTGCCAGGGGTACTGTAGTACTACTACTACCCCTGACTAGTGAGGATGCCTGTCAGGGGTACTGTAGTACTACTACCACCCCTGGCTAGAGAGGATGTCTGCCAGGGGTACTGTAGTACTACTACCACCCCTGGCTAGTGAGGATGTCTGCCAGGGGTACTGTAGTACTACTACTACCCCTGACTAGTGAGGATGCCTGTCAGGGGTACTGTAGTACTACTACCACCCCTAGCTAGTGAGGATGTCTGCCAGGGGTACTGTAGTACTACTACCACCCCTGGCTAGTGAGGATGTCTGCCAGGGGTACTGTAGTACTGCTACTACCCCTGGCTAGTGAGGATGTCTGCCAGGGGTACTGTAGTACTACTACCACCCCTGGCTAGTGAGGATGTCTGCCAGGGGTACTGTAGTACTACTACCACCCCTGGCTAGTGAGGATGTCTGCCAGGGGTACTGTAGTACTACTACCACCCCTGGCTAGTGAGGATGTCTGCCAGGGGTACTGTAGTACTACTACTACCCCTGGCTAGTGAGGATGTCTGCCAGGGGTACTGTAGTACTACTACCACCCCTGGCTAGTGAGGATGTCTGCCAGGGGTACTGTAGTACTACTACCACCCCTGGCTAGAGAGGATGTCTGCCAGGGGTACTGTAGTACTACTACCACCCCTGGCTAGAGAGGATGTCTGCCAGGGGTACTGTAGTACTACTACCCCAGGTTAGAGAGGATGTCTGCCAGGGGTACTGTAGTACTACTACCACCCCTGGCTAGTGAGGATGTCTGCCAGGGGTACTGTAGTACTACTACTACCCCTGACTAGTGAGGATGCCTGTCAGGGGTACTGTAGTACTACTACCACCCCTAGCTAGTGAGGATGTCTGCCAGGGGTACTGTAGTACTACTACCACCCCTGGCTAGTGAGGATGTCTGCCAGGGGTACTGTAGTACTGCTACTACCCCTGACTAGCGAGGATGTCTGCCAGGGGTACTGTAGTACTACTACCACCCCTGGCTAGTGAGGATGTCTGCCAGGGGTACTGTAGTACTACTACTACCCCTGACTAGAGAGGATGTCTGCCAGGGGTACTGTAGTACTACTACTACCCCTGACTAGTGAGTATGTCTGTCAGGGGTACTGTAGTACTACTACCACCCCTGGCTAGAGAGGATGTCTGCCAGGGGTACTGTAGTACTACTACCACCCCTGGCTAGTGAGGATGTCTGCCAGGGGTACTGTAGTACTACTACTACCCCTGGCTAGTGAGGATGTCTGCCAGGGGTACTGTAGTACTACTACCACCCCTGGCTAGTGAGGATGTCTGCCAGGGGTACTGTAGTACTACTACTACCCCTGGCTAGAGAGGATGTCTGCCAGGGGTACTGTAGTACTACTACTACCCCAGGCTAGAGAGGATGTCTGCCAGGGGTACTGTAGTACTACTACCACCCCTGGCTAGAGAGGATGTCTGCCAGGGGTACTGTAGTACTACTACCACCCCTGGCTAGAGAGGATGTCTGCCAGGGGTACTGTAGTACTACTACCACCCCTGGCCAGTGAGGATGTCTGCCAGGGGTACTGTAGTACTACTACCACCCCTGGCCAGTGAGGATGTCTGCCAGGGGTACTGTAGTACTACTACCACCCCTGGCTAGTGAGGATGTCTGCCAGGGGTAGTGTAGTACTACTACCACCCCTGGCTAGTGAGGATGTCTGCCAGGGGTACTGTAGTACTACTACCACCCCTGGCTAGTGAGGATGTCTGCCAGGGGTACTGTAGTACTACTACTACCCTTATATAATGTAATGTAGTACAAAAACCACCCCTGGCTAGTGAGGATGTCTGCCAGGGGTACTGTAGTACTACTACCACCCCTGGCTAGTGAGGATGTCTGCCAGGGGTACTGTAGTACTACTACTACCCCGGGCTAGAGAGGATGTCTGCCAGGGGTACTGTAGTACTACTACCACCCCTGGCTAGTGAGGATGTCTGCCAGGGGTACTGTAGTACTACTACTACCCCTGGCTAGAGAGGATGTCTGCCAGGGGTACTGTAGTACTACTACCACCCCTGGCTAGAGAGGATGTCTGCCAGGGGTACTGTAGTACTACTACTACCCCAGGCTAGAGAGGATGTCTGCCAGGGGTACTGTAGTACTACTACCGCCCCAGGCTAGTGAGGATGTCTGCCAGGGGTAGTGTAGTACTACTACCGCCCCAGGCTAGTGAGGATGTCTGCCAGGGGTACTGTAGTACTACTACTATCACCCCTGGCTAGCGAGGATGTCTGCCAGGGGTACTGTAGTACTACTACCACCCCTGGCCAGTGAGGATGTCTGCCAGGGGTACTGTAGTACTACTACTACCCCTGACTAGTGAGTATGTCTGTCAGGGGTACTGTAGTACTACTACTACCCCTGACTAGTGAGTATGCCTGTCAGGGGTACTGTAGTACTACTACTACCCCTGACTAGTGAGGATGTCTGCCAGGGGTACTGTAGTACTACTACCACCCCTGGCTAGTGAGGATGTCTGTCAGGGGTACTGTAGTACTACTACTACCCCTGGCTAGAGAGGATGTCTGCCAGGGGTACTGTAGTACTACTACCACCCCTGGCTAGTGAGGATGTCTGCCAGGGGTACTGTAGTACTACTACTACCCCTGACTAGTGAGTATGTCTGTCAGGGGTACTGTAGTACTACTACCACCCCTGGCTAGAGAGGATGTCTGCCAGGGGTACTGTAGTACTACTACTACCCCTGGCCAGTGAGGATGTCTGCCAGGGGTACTGTAGTACTACTACTACCCCTGACTAGCGAGGATGTCTGCCAGGGGTACTGTAGTACTACTACCACCCCTGGCTAGTGAGGATGTCTGCCAGGGGTACTGTAGTACTACTACTACCCCTGACTAGAGAGGATGTCTGCCAGGGGTACTGTAGTACTACTACTACCCCTGACTAGTGAGTATGTCTGTCAGGGGTACTGTAGTACTACTACCACCCCTGGCTAGAGAGGATGTCTGCCAGGGGTACTGTAGTACTACTACTACCCCTGGCCAGTGAGGATGTCTGCCAGGGGTACTGTAGTACTACTACTACCCCTGACTAGCGAGGATGTCTGCCAGGGGTACTGTAGTACTACTACCACCCCTGGCTAGTGAGGATGTCTGCCAGGGGTACTGTAGTACTACTACTACCCCTGACTAGAGAGGATGTCTGCCAGGGGTACTGTAGTACTACTACTACCCCTGACTAGAGAGGATGTCTGCCAGGGGTACTGTAGTACTACTACCACCCCTGGCTAGTGAGTATGGCTGTCAGGGGTACTGTAGTACTACTACTACCCCTGGCCAGTGAGGATGTCTGCCAGGGGTACTGTAGTACTACTACTACCCCTGACTAGTGAGGATGCCTGTCAGGGGTACTGTAGTACTACTACCACCCCTGGCTAGAGAGGATGTCTGCCAGGGGTACTGTAGTACTACTACCACCCCTGGCTAGTGAGGATGTCTGCCAGGGGTACTGTAGTACTACTACTACCCCTGACTAGTGAGGATGCCTGTCAGGGGTACTGTAGTACTACTACCACCCCTAGCTAGTGAGGATGTCTGCCAGGGGTACTGTAGTACTACTACCACCCCTGGCTAGTGAGGATGTCTGCCAGGGGTACTGTAGTACTGCTACTACCCCTGGCTAGTGAGGATGTCTGCCAGGGGTACTGTAGTACTACTACCACCCCTGGCTAGTGAGGATGTCTGCCAGGGGTACTGTAGTACTACTACCACCCCTGGCTAGTGAGGATGTCTGCCAGGGGTACTGTAGTACTACTACCACCCCTGGCTAGTGAGGATGTCTGCCAGGGGTACTGTAGTACTACTACTACCCCTGGCTAGTGAGGATGTCTGCCAGGGGTACTGTAGTACTACTACCACCCCTGGCTAGTGAGGATGTCTGCCAGGGGTACTGTAGTACTACTACTACCCCTGGCTAGAGAGGATGTCTGCCAGGGGTACTGTAGTACTACTACCACCCCTGGCTAGAGAGGATGTCTGCCAGGGGTACTGTAGTACTACTACCCCAGGCTAGAGAGGATGTCTGCCAGGGGTACTGTAGTACTACTACCACCCCTGGCTAGTGAGGATGTCTGCCAGGGGTACTGTAGTACTACTACTACCCCAGGCTAGAGAGGATGTCTGCCAGGGGTACTGTAGTACTACTACCACCCCTGGCCAGTGAGGATGTCTGCCAGGGGTACTGTAGTACTACTACCACCCCTGGCTAGAGAGGATGTCTGCCAGGGGTACTGTAGTACTACTACTACCCCTGGCTAGAGAGGATGTCTGCCAGGGGTACTGTAGTACTACTACTACCCCAGGCTAGAGAGGATGTCTGCCAGGGGTACTGTAGTACTACTACCACCCCTGGCTAGAGAGGATGTCTGCCAGGGGTACTGTAGTACTACTACCACCCCTGGCTAGAGAGGATGTCTGCCAGGGGTACTGTAGTACTACTACCACCCCTGGCCAGTGAGGATGTCTGCCAGGGGTACTGTAGTACTACTACCACCCCTGGCCAGTGAGGATGTCTGCCAGGGGTACTGTAGTACTACTACCACCCCTGGCTAGTGAGGATGTCTGCCAGGGGTAGTGTAGTACTACTACCACCCCTGGCTAGTGAGGATGTCTGTCAGGGGTACTGTAGTACTACTACCACCCCTGGCTAGTGAGGATGTCTGCCAGGGGTACTGTAGTACTACTACTACCCTTATATAATGTAATGTAGTACAAAAACCACCCCTGGCTAGTGAGGATGTCTGCCAGGGGTACTGTAGTACTACTACCACCCCTGGCTAGTGAGGATGTCTGCCAGGGGTACTGTAGTACTACTACTACCCCAGGCTAGAGAGGATGTCTGCCAGGGGTACTGTAGTACTACTACCACCCCTGGCTAGTGAGGATGTCTGCCAGGGGTACTGTAGTACTACTACTACCCCTGGCTAGAGAGGATGTCTGCCAGGGGTACTGTAGTACTACTACCACCCCTGGCTAGAGAGGATGTCTGCCAGGGGTACTGTAGTACTACTACTACCCCAGGCTAGAGAGGATGTCTGCCAGGGGTACTGTAGTACTACTACCGCCCCAGGCTAGTGAGGATGTCTGCCAGGGGTAGTGTAGTACTACTACCGCCCCAGGCTAGTGAGGATGTCTGCCAGGGGTACTGTAGTACTACTACCACCCCTGGCTAGAGAGGATGTCTGCCAGGGGTACTGTAGTACTACTACCACCCCTGGCTAGTGAGGATGTCTGCCAGGGGTACTGTAGTACTACTACCACCCCTGGCTAGAGAGGATGTCTGCCAGGGGTACTGTAGTACTACTACCACCCCTGGCTAGAGAGGATGTCTGCCAGGGGTACTGTAGTACTACTACCACCCCTGGCTAGTGAGGATGTCTGCCAGGGGTAGTGTAGTACTACTACCACCCCTGGCTAGTGAGGATGTCTGCCAGGGGTACTGTAGTACTACTACCACCCCTGGCTAGTGAGGATGTCTGCCAGGGGTACTGTAGTACTACTACCACCCCAGGCTAGCGAGGATGTCTGCCAGGGGTACTGTAGTACTACTACCACCCCTGGCTAGTGAGGATGTCTGCCAGGGGTACTGTAGTACTACTACTACCCTTATATAATGTAATGTAGTACAAAAACCACCCCTGGCTAGTGAGGATGCTTGCCAGGGGTACTGTAGTACTACTACCACCCCTGGCTAGTGAGGATGTCTGCCAGGGGTACTGTAGTACTACTACTACCCCAGGCTAGAGAGGATGTCTGCCAGGGGTACTGTAGTACTACTACCACCCCTGGCTAGTGAGGATGTCTGCCAGGGGTACTGTAGTACTACTACCACCCCTGGCTAGAGAGGATGTCTGCCAGGGGTACTGTAGTACTACTACTACCCCTGGCTAGTGAGGATGTCTGCCAGGGGTACTGTAGTACTACTACCACCCCTGGCTAGTGAGGATGTCTGCCAGGGGTACTGTAGTACTACTACTACCCCTGGCTAGAGAGGATGTCTGCCAGGGGTACTGTAGTACTACTACCACCCCTGGCTAGAGAGGATGTCTGCCAGGGGTACTGTAGTACTACTACCCCAGGCTAGAGAGGATGTCTGCCAGGGGTACTGTAGTACTACTACCACCCCTGGCTAGTGAGGATGTCTGCCAGGGGTACTGTAGTACTACTACTACCCCAGGCTAGAGAGGATGTCTGCCAGGGGTACTGTAGTACTACTACCACCCCTGGCCAGTGAGGATGTCTGCCAGGGGTACTGTAGTACTACTACCACCCCTGGCTAGAGAGGATGTCTGCCAGGGGTACTGTAGTACTACTACTACCCCTGGCTAGAGAGGATGTCTGCCAGGGGTACTGTAGTACTACTACTACCCCAGGCTAGAGAGGATGTCTGCCAGGGGTACTGTAGTACTACTACCACCCCTGGCTAGAGAGGATGTCTGCCAGGGGTACTGTAGTACTACTACCACCCCTGGCTAGAGAGGATGTCTGCCAGGGGTACTGTAGTACTACTACCACCCCTGGCCAGTGAGGATGTCTGCCAGGGGTACTGTAGTACTACTACCACCCCTGGCCAGTGAGGATGTCTGCCAGGGGTACTGTAGTACTACTACCACCCCTGGCTAGTGAGGATGTCTGCCAGGGGTAGTGTAGTACTACTACCACCCCTGGCTAGTGAGGATGTCTGCCAGGGGTACTGTAGTACTACTACCACCCCTGGCTAGTGAGGATGTCTGCCAGGGGTACTGTAGTACTACTACTACCCTTATATAATGTAATGTAGTACAAAAACCACCCCTGGCTAGTGAGGATGTCTGCCAGGGGTACTGTAGTACTACTACCACCCCTGGCTAGTGAGGATGTCTGCCAGGGGTACTGTAGTACTACTACTACCCCAGGCTAGAGAGGATGTCTGCCAGGGGTACTGTAGTACTACTACCACCCCTGGCTAGTGAGGATGTCTGCCAGGGGTACTGTAGTACTACTACTACCCCTGGCTAGAGAGGATGTCTGCCAGGGGTACTGTAGTACTACTACCACCCCTGGCTAGAGAGGATGTCTGCCAGGGGTACTGTAGTACTACTACTACCCCAGGCTAGAGAGGATGTCTGCCAGGGGTACTGTAGTACTACTACTACCCCAGGCTAGAGAGGATGTCTGCCAGGGGTACTGTAGTACTACTACCGCCCCAGGCTAGTGAGGATGTCTGCCAGGGGTAGTGTAGTACTACTACCGCCCCAGGCTAGAGAGGATGTCTGCCAGGGGTACTGTAGTACTACTACCACCCCTGGCTAGTGAGGATGTCTGCCAGGGGTACTGTAGTACTACTACCACCCCTGGCTAGAGAGGATGTCTGCCAGGGGTACTGTAGTACTACTACCACCCCTGGCTAGAGAGGATGTCTGCCAGGGGTACTGTAGTACTACTACCACCCCTGGCTAGTGAGGATGTCTGCCAGGGGTAGTGTAGTACTACTACCACCCCTGGCTAGTGAGGATGTCTGCCAGGGGTACTGTAGTACTACTACCACCCCTGGCTAGTGAGGATGTCTGCCAGGGGTACTGTAGTACTACTACCACCCCAGGCTAGCGAGGATGTCTGCCAGGGGTACTGTAGTACTACTACCACCCCTGGCTAGTGAGGATGTCTGCCAGGGGTACTGTAGTACTACTACTACCCTTATATAATGTAATGTAGTACAAAAACCACCCCTGGCTAGTGAGGATGCTTGCCAGGGGTACTGTAGTACTACTACCACCCCTGGCTAGTGAGGATGTCTGCCAGGGGTACTGTAGTACTACTACTACCCCAGGCTAGAGAGGATGTCTGCCAGGGGTACTGTAGTACTACTACCACCCCTGGCTAGTGAGGATGTCTGCCAGGGGTACTGTAGTACTACTACTACCCCTGGCTAGAGAGGATGTCTGCCAGGGGTACTGTAGTACTACTACCACCCCTGGCTAGAGAGGATGTCTGCCAGGGGTACTGTAGTACTACTACTACCCCAGGCTAGAGAGGATGTCTGCCAGGGGTACTGTAGTACTACTACCACCCCTGGCTAGTGAGGATGTCTGCCAGGGGTACTGTAGTACTACTACCGCCCCAGGCTAGTGAGGATGTCTGCCAGGGGTAGTGTAGTACTACTACCGCCCCAGGCTAGTGAGGATGTCTGCCAGGGGTACTGTAGTACTACTACCACCCCTGGCTAGAGAGGATGTCTGCCAGGGGTACTGTAGTACTACTACCACCCCTGGCTAGTGAGGATGTCTGCCAGGGGTACTGTAGTACTACTACCACCCCTGGCTAGAGAGGATGTCTGCCAGGGGTACTGTAGTACTACTACCACCCCTGGCTAGAGAGGATGTCTGCCAGGGGTACTGTAGTACTACTACCACCCCTGGCTAGTGAGGATGTCTGCCAGGGGTAGTGTAGTACTACTACCACCCCTGGCTAGTGAGGATGTCTGCCAGGGGTACTGTAGTACTACTACCACCCCTGGCTAGTGAGGATGTCTGCCAGGGGTACTGTAGTACTACTACCACCCCAGGCTAGCGAGGATGTCTGCCAGGGGTACTGTAGTACTACTACCACCCCTGGCTAGTGAGGATGTCTGCCAGGGGTACTGTAGTACTACTACTACCCTTATATAATGTAATGTAGTACAAAAACCACCCCTGGCTAGTGAGGATGCTTGCCAGGGGTACTGTAGTACTACTACCACCCCTGGCTAGTGAGGATGTCTGCCAGGGGTAATGTAGTACAAAAACCACCCCTGGCTAGTGAGGATGCTTGCCAGGGGTAGTGTAGTACTACTACCACCCCAGGCTAGTGAGGATGTCTGCCAGGGGTAGTGTAGTACTACTACCACCCCTGGCTAGTGAGGATGCTTGCCAGGGGTAGTGTAGTACTACTACCCCTGGCTAGTGAGGATGTCTGCCAGGGGTACTGTAGTACTACTACCACCCCTGGCTAGTGAGGATGCTTGCCAGGGGTACTGTAGTACTACTACCAACCATGACTAGTGAGGATGATACAAATGAGGACTGTTACAAATGTTGACATTAATGTCAGAAATGGCCATTACTCAAGGACATGGGTCGTTTCCCTGAATTACCAACATGTACACTCCTAAAATATCAGGAAAACCAACTGAGAACGGAAGTAATTTTTATTAAATTGTACTTATAAGACTTTTGTGTGGATGTTGGGCTACAAGAAATACTGTTTCAAGATGATAAAAGTTGACACTACAACAACTGGAGCAGTGAACGTACCTTCATACAGACGAGGTTGAGGAGCAGGAGGAGGAGAGGAGCAAGGATCATGACACAGCACACACCCAGCGGCCCACCAAACTGGAACGACTTGTCTGCCTTGCGTGGCCCCTTGAAGGCAATCGTCTCCGCGGGCACGACATCGCCACCCTGTTTAGAATGAGACACAGACGCAGATGTCGACGACCGTGTCGATGCTCGCAGCTTAGTCTAAGCACAAACAAACGTAAAAACATAACTCAACAGTATTTAGTAACAAATTAAGTGCTGGAAACACAAAAAAACAATGATTGTTAATAGAAAAAAAAATGTGATTAGCAAAACACTGCATTTTCAAACTTAACTACAGGTTGATAAAAAATTCATTGGACAATTAACCCTAGAAATGACCACTGGGCCAAATTTGGCCAGCGTGACCAGTGCGATACAGGTTCTGGCTGATTTTGGTATCACTCTGTACAATTTTTTTTTTCCGCCACCAGTATCCCAAATGGGAACAACTGGTATCATTGGAAAGCTGGATCATTCTTCATTTTGTCACATATTTATTCATAAGCGTAGTCAATGATAGCTAATGACGATCTAGCTTACAAAATGTGTCACATAGTTTGTGCCCATATTTGACTGCTTTTACAATGCTCCGCAGAATAAATTTCCATTTCCATTTATAGTATCTAAATATATAACACATTATACCTTTGGGAAGCTCTATGATTGGCCTATTCGAATAAATGTGAATGTGTGAGCTGGATACACCCAGCCATCTGGGATTTTTATTTACTAATCTGCCATTTTGTTTTCTCACTTCGTTCTGTGTCAGTTCACTTTAGGCTGGATTATTTCAAGTTTCTGCGTCAATATTTCAGCAAATTGCATGACAGCATTAGTGAATCATATTATTATACTAGTTCAGACAGTTAGAACGATGTTGCGGGCTTTTCTGAGGTAAATAAAAGCAAGTTCACATCCTGATTTCCACTGGCTTTGACAACCCACACTGCCACAGTCTATGGACTATGCCAATTCAGGCAGGCCTATCGGTCCCGCGCTGAAAAAAATCATAAAAATTAAAGTTCTAAACATATTGGATTCATTTTTGTTTTATTTTGTAGCTAATATGTATGGCTACACTTTTCTAATTGGACATAGGGACATACAGCCACTCAGTAATTATGTATGGCTACACTTTTCTAATTGGACATAGGGACATACAGCCACTCAGTAATTATCTGGTGGTAGGGTGAACATTAAAATTGTTGCTTTCTTTTTTTGATGAAATTCAAATAGTAATATCCTCATGATAAGATTATGTGCTGTAGTTTTTATAATTTTATTATAATAAAGGGTCACTCCATATCAATTCAACCAAGCCCCACGCACTTCGGTCTCAGATTCACTTGAAATGCAGTGATGCGCACTGAAAAGAGAAGTGATATGACAAACTGTCCTGAACCTCTTAAATCTATAGGACACAATGTCCTGACTCCACAAAAACAATAGGACATTATACCATGAAAGATGTTCATTGATTTTGGTTGCACTTTGAGAGCAGTAGAAGTAATTAGTTCAGTATACAGCATGCAATTCAGTGTAGTTATAAAGAACAATACTAATAGAAATGGAAAATTTAGCAGTTATTATGTGAAGAAATGTTATTCTTCACTCACATACAATCACATACAATCAATCACATACAATCACATACAATCACATACAATCAATCACATACAATCACATACAATCACATATTGCAATAAGCATCACTTTTAATGATTTGGCACATCGGTAACAAATTATATACTAAAACAGAGGCACCAAAAATTTAGTACCGCGATATCAATCATATGGATTTAAAAATGATTGGCTACTTCAGGTAGGCACTTCAAAAAAAAAATAAATATCATGATAGAAAATTGGCAATTTAATTGAAAGGTGACATGTAAAAGAACCAAAAACTTTTAATTTTATTAATATATCTTTATTAGATCCAAAGATATTGTCATTTTAATACGGTAAAAAAAATATCTTGTATACAGGCAAAACACTTTCGCTTTTGTTACTTCTTTCAATAAATGTATGATTAAAATGGCATAACTTTTTTATTTGTACATATTTTAACAATCGTTTCAGTGTGTGTGTGCGTACACGCACCCGCGTGCGTGTTTAGCCATGTGCTTCGCATGTCACGTGAAGCCCCTGCACATTTGCCCATAGTCATAAACCAATATTTCACATCCGCTGATGTTGCTGGCAGGCTAGGGCCTCCACGAACAACATTCCCAATCTGCAGGAAGTCAGCACGCATATTTGAAACCAGCAAGATCTAAAATTACGATTGATGAAAGATATGTGTCAAAAGTACACTGCAAATTTAGGCTGTCATTCAACTTTTGTTTAAACAGAAGGTCTGATTAACAATTTACACCCTCCTCTGCTTTTGTTTAAACAGGTCTCATTAACAATTATTTCTCAACCTGTAGGATTAAAAAAATTCGGTGATAAAACCTACTTATATATTTCAAGAACCTGACGATCACAAATACAGAATGTTGCATGCAATAGGTGAAAAGAACAATACACTTGTTTGGCAAGCAACTTTTTACTTACCACTTCTACTCTTTCCAATACTCTCTGGGACTGTCGTGTCGGTGACTTTGATTGTCTTGTCACATTTCTTCTGCTTGAAACAGTCGTCTGCTTGGTCTCATAGCCTGAACTCTCAACTGTTTGGACCTCTAGTGTCTTTGCTGTACGAGTTGATCGAGGTGGGGATCTACTTGATCGGTTTGGCGACTTTCCAGTTCGAGATGGTGATTTCTTCGCACGTGATGGTGATTTTGCACGTGATGGTGATTTTGCACGTCTTGAAGGTGACCTAGATCTGCCCCGTGGCCTTTTACTTGGGCTTTCTTTAAAATTGCCCATATCTTCATCCCGTGAAGTGCCTTTGCCTTGGTGTCTACCAGACTGAAAGTAAAGTTGGCAAGGTTTGCAACAACTTTCCTAGTGTTTGCAAAGATTGTCTTTTTACAGAAAAATCACCTTACTGAAATGTGCAGAATATAATTTTCACTGTAATCCTTTATTAAAATATAGTCCAGTCACATAATTTAAAATGTAAAACAAATGTGAAAATAGTGGTCTTACCTCAGTAAATGTAGAGTGACTGCGATAACTTTGTGATAGCTTCATGGTAGTTAAATCAAGTCATTTCAGATCATACTAACATCATCTAATGTTACAATACTACAATGTTTCATGTTGTGTAACTTTGTATTGTTTTTAATAGTAAAGAGGATCACCTACCTGTCGGACTGGAGTAGAAGCTGACATGTTCAGCAATCTGAAGAAGACATAAACAAGTATCAAAACTAGTGGTAGCCAATCTAGCCATGTTCAAAAATAATCCAGGACATGAAGAATTCTAAATGTCCTGTGTAAACTGTGCTGGCTGCTAAATGGTCAATTTGCCAATAATTTCTAAGAAAGACCTAGAAACTTGAAACCTTTGGTGATGACTGCCGCTATTATGATCACTTCGGTAGTCACCAGCTTTGTGTATACAACTTGAAACACCACACATCCGCATGACGCTGTGACATCATAACTGGGACATTCCGTCTCAAATCAACCAAAAGAAGAAAATCTTGTTGCACTCATATGAGTTCAACCAAAATGTTACCAATTAATCCACATCTCAATATAATCACCCATGCCAAACCATAGGGCTATAGCTCGAATTGTTGGAGTTACGACCATTTCAAATTTGCCAGATCCTGTCGTTTTTGCTAATTTTCAGAAATCATGAAGATTTCTTGTTCTACTTAAAATACCAATAACTCAAAAACTATTTGTGCTAGAACTTGGAGATTTGGCCTATTTATTCTCCATTATACGTAGATAATAACAGACACAGTATAGTTCCACATATATACTTTAGTTCTCCCACAATCTGCCATTGAAGTTGTGTATTTCAAATAGACGTATTTTGTGTTTTTATCTAATCAATAGATCACAAGACTATATCCAATCCTATAGCTATTCCATCTCCAGTAAGAAAGTTACGTAAATATTGTTGTCAAATGCTAAAAAAACCCTTCTGAATACCTGGTTCTAGATTATAATATATGTACTTGGGTCATTCCATGTGACATCAATCAATGGTCAAAAAGTTGATGTCTCAGAATTTACTTAAATTTTAACCAATGACTAAGTGGTTATTCTTGAGCACTTTTGCAAAAGAACAAGCATTTACAAGCAAATTGTCTCTATAATGCCCCTAATATAATGTGAACTAGGGGCATTAAAGCACAAAAAATCGCACCGATTATTTTTTTACATGTTTTCATGTGCCTTGTAACGTCAGAAGGTTTAAGTTTGTAAATTTGCTGAAAATGTAGATATATTGGTACAGATCGTGAATGCAAAATTCTAGAACAAGAGAGGGAAGGACAATGGGTATATTGGGCGCACAAAAATGGGGAAAACATTTTTTTATGAAAATTATTTCAGCAGTGTGTATTTTATTGTTGTGTTACAGTGCAACATCCAAATTGCAACCTTCTATTGTCAGGGATACTGGCAATCAGGGTTGAAAAAATCATGATTTTTTTTAAATAAAAAAAATCGTATTTCTTTTATTTATTTTAAATCTGGTATATAGACATTTATATAGATGTTTATATTTATAAACTCTTTCAAACGTGTTCTATTCAAATCGATACTCTAAGGGTCTCCAACCAGACTGCAAACTGGTACAGTATGAAACAATTGTAGCCCTTGAGTCAACATACTGAATTGGTAACAACTAGCACAAGCTCTAGGTGGACTTTAACTCAGGGCTTCTGAGTTGAAAAGATACTTCCTCTGGAAGACAAGTTTGTGTGGCTTCACTGCATTCAGAAAGGGAATAGCTCAAACATACACAATGTCATCAAATATTTGACTATCAGGCTATCTGATGACAATACAACTACTCATGTGTGCACAATTTGTACTTTTGTATTAAAAAACATACAAAACTTTGTTGATCTCGATGCTTGTAAACAATTATTTGTGTTAAATTCATATAAATCGGAATTAAAAAAAATCGTAATCGACGAGAAGTTGTTTCAATTGTTGACGACCGGTGGCAACCTTGGTTACATCAGCGATGTCGCTTTCTCCGTCGAATCTATGACTGGAGATGCCACGTCTAGATTTAAACCTCGCCAGCCAACCATGCGATACACTGAACCATTAGTCCGACGCAAGCACAATGTCTCCAACAGTAGACTTGCCGACTTTTATGTTCAGCGATTTCTCCGACCAGGTTTGTATGGCAGAATATTTCAGCTGTTGGTGGTCCCTCTTAAATTGACATATCTGGCGTTTATGTCCAGCATCGACTTCACAACAATGGCGTTTCATTGACGGAGAATCTTCCAGAGTATCGAGCTTGCATTTGACGTGCATTTGTGCCATGTTTAGATCTTTACTGATTCAAATTAATTGAGCCTCTGATTTATAGAGTTGTGGTATAAAGTTTAACAAAAATTTATTGCAATAAAGTTCAACTGCAAATCTGTTTTCAAGGAAAGCGGTCTTAGTTAAATATGCTCAAACATAACCATGAGCACACCGTCTTGAGAATCAAACATAACCATGAGCACACCGTCTTGAGAATCAAACATAACCATGAGCACACCGTCTTGAGAATCAAACATAACCATGAGCACACCGTCTTGAGAATCAAACATAACCATGAGCACACCGTCTTGAGAATCAAACATAACCATGAGCACACCGTCTTGAGAATCAAACTGTTGCAGTAGATAGTGACATGGGTACAATGACAAATATTTTTGGAAGTAAACATTGTTTAAACTAGAAGGGCAGGGGGGTTACCTAGGTGTCTCAAGCAGAACAAGAGGCCACTAGCACAGGTAAACCAATATTAAATCATCCGAAAAACATCTCTGAAAAAGGTTATAGATGCGTATGTTTAAATGCAAGGAGCATAGTAAATAAGAAAAACGAATTAAACATTATGGTAGAAGATATTGACCCTCACATAATTGGTATAACTGAATCATGGGCCAACATAGATATAACAGATGCTGAATTAGGACTGACAGGATACGTAATGTTTAGGAAAGATCGAATAGGAAGAAGGGGCGGGGAAGTTATTTTATATGTTAAAGAATCTATTCAGGCTTATGAAATAAAACTAGAAAGGGAAGCAGATTGCGATGAAGCTGTTTGGTGCAAAATTGTTTCAGGAAATTCAAAATTAAGTATTGGATTAGTTTACCGAAGTCCAAACATAAACGATGAGGACAACACAAAAATAAAAAACGCTATAAAGGAAGTTAGTAAAGGGGAATGTATCATAATGGGAGATTTTAACCATGGACACATACAATGGAATTCTCTAGAGAGCACAGGGATTGAGGACCAACAATTTCTATTTTTAATCCAGGATAGCTTTCTTACTCAGCACGTGCTAGAACCAACCAGGGGAGAAAATGTATTAGATATAGTTTTGTCATCACAAAAAGAATTAGTGGACAATGTAAAAATATTTGAACCATTAGGTAACAGTGACCATAATAAAATACATTTTGACATCAATGTAAAATCAGAAAGTAAAAATAAGAAAACGTACAAGAGAAACTTCCACAAAGGTAATTACAAAGATATGAGAAAATACTTAGCAAAGCTAGATTGGAATAACATGCTGATGAATAAGACCGCAATTGAATGTTGGAATATTCTAAAATATGAAATTTAGAGTATCATCGATAAACTTGTTCCCTTCCAAAAACAAGGAAAACGGTGTAGAAAGAAACACTTGTCAAAAGAGGCTATTAGAAAAATAGTGTTAAAACAAACTATGTGGAGGGTTTTTAGGCGTACCAGAAAGGAAGAAGCTCAACACAGCAAAAACCAAACTGATGAGGATCAACAAGACAGATAACCCCATCACCATAAACAACATAAACAACAGTGAGGCTTTGGAAGACGTTCAGGACTTTGCATACCTGGGAAGCAAAATCACAACAGATGGAGACTCTGCAAAAGATGCCACGGCTAGGATCAGAAAGGCAAGTCAGACCTTCGCTATGCTGAAGCCCATCTGGAAATCCAAGCAACTGAGATTGGAAACAAAACTGAGACTGTACAATAGTAATGTTCTCAGTGTACTTCTCTACGGCTCCGAGTGCTAGAAACTGACAGCCAAGCTAGCACACAAGCTTGAGACATTCCAAAACAAGTGTCTACGGAAGATACTAGGAGTATTTTGGCCCAACACCATCACTAATGAAGAGCTGCACCGCAAAACAGATGCAACATCCTTGGCCACACAGATAAAGAAGAGAAGGTGGAGATGGCTTGGACACGTGTGCCGAATGTCACCTGGCGCACTGCCCAAGACAGCCTTACGCTGGACAGCAGATGGAAAAAGGAGACGTGGTCGCCCAAAAAAAACATGGAGACGAACAGTGGAGAAGGAGATGAAAGAATGCGGCCTGACATGGAACACCGTCACCAAATGGGCTGCAGACCGACAGCAGTGGCGCTCTCTTGTTGATGCCTTATGTGCCACCGGGCACGAAGAGGACTAAGTAAGTAAGAAAGGAAGAAGACTATGCAAATTACAAAGAGGCACTTAATGCAACTACAACTGAAATCAGACAATCTAAAAGAAGCTATGAGCAAAAACTAGCATGTAACATAAAAATGACAGCAAGAGTTTTTATGCATATGTCATATAAGGTTGGACCTCTAGAAGACAGTGCTGGAAATATAATATCACAGGGGTTTTTAATGGCGGAAGACCTAAATGGTTACTTCAGTTCAGTGTTTACCAGTTGCTGATGCTAAATTTCAGGAGGCTAAATCTGACTATTTAGGTCCGTTAGTTGTAACTCCAGAATTGGTAGCTAAGAAAATAAAGGCAATGAAGGATAACAAATCACCAGGAGTGGATGGGATTCCTCCAAAATTACTAATGGAAACAGTAGAACAAATCAGTATACCACTTGCAAGAGTATTCAACTTGTCATTAAAAGAGGGAGTTGTTCCGTTCGAATGGAAAGAAGCCAACATCATACCATTATTTAAAAAGGGTTCGAGAAATAAGTCAGAGAATTACAGACCAGTGAGTTTAACGTCAGTGATTTGTAAATTATTAGAAAGGTTAATTAAAGACCATATGGTGGACTTCCTCGTTAAGCATAAATTATTAAATTCATCTCAACATGGATTCCTTAAAGCGAGGTCATGCTTAACAAATATGTTATGTTTTTTGGAAGAAATCACTAAGTGGATAGACGTGGGATCGCCAGTAGATATAATCTACTTAGATTTTCAGAAAGCTTTTGACAAAGTGCCACATCAAAGATTACTACTTAAATTAAAAGCCTATGGTATCTGGGATAGCATAACTGACTGGATAGAACAATGGCTGACTGACAGAAGACAACGAGTTGTAGTAGATGGAGAAGTTTCAAATTGGAAATCAGTTTTGAGTGGGGTACCTCAAGGATCAGTATTAGGACCTATATTATTCTTAATATATATCAATGACTTGGACGACAGTATAACAAGTAACGTACTGAAATTTGCGGATGACACAAAACTGTTTAGAAAGGTTAATACTGATGGTGATAAACAACATTTACAAAACGATCTAGACAGATTAGTGAAATGGTCTGAGAAATGGCAGATGATGTTCAATTTTGGGAAATGTAAATGCCTACATACAGGACATGGGTATGAGTATCCCATTGTATTGTAATTTTATTGATCTCTATAAAATGACAGGCACATAGACAAAGATCAAATAATGTCAATATGAAGTAAAAGCAAACACTTGACTACTAATTGCCCAGTTGGCTTCACACTAACGATTGAAGCCAATGCGACGCCTTTGCAACTGACAACTTGATTTGTTAACAACCGGGTGGCTGCTGCGATGATTGGCGCCACTCGGCTGATTTTCTAATCAGAGATCGACCGACTGGTTATCTGAATCAGAATACAGTGTTATACGGCCGGTTGGTTCCCCAAAACAGCGTGCGGAGCCGGGAACATGACTAACCGGATTAATGGAGCAATTAACCTGGTGTTGAGATCGCGGAACATCCGGATTATCAAAGAACAGATAAACGAGACATCACTGTAGTAGGCATCTACTTACTATATTTTCAGAATAATTCAATCTTAAACTTTTTATATATTTTACGACTTTCAGTACCGGTAAAACCGGTGTAGCAGAATCTCTGATTATTGATCAAAATAAGATTAATTTGTGTTCTAACATGCTTTATTGTTGAAATATTGGTCTAAAATCACTTGTTGGCTCAATTTCGCACATAAAAACACACAACTTCAATGTCAGATTGTGGGAGAACTAATACAGTGGAACCTCGGTTTATGGTCACCTCAGTAATACAGTCACCCCGCCATTAAAGTCACCTTGGGACAGTCCTAAATGATTTCCACAGTAAAAGATAGGACATTAGTCCCGCTAATCCGGTCACCTTGCCATTCAGGAACACGGTTAGTAACCCAGTGCAAAACGTCGAGATTGCCCGCAGAGTGACCCCACACTTACAGTCAGTCACAGCCGGGAAGCCACGAACTGGTTGCAAGACGCCAGTTATTTTAGTTAGGCGACGGTTTTTTTTCCCAGTCTCGCCAACCACATTTTGGTGAATTAAAAAAGAAAAGTGGTTTATTCTTTAAATGTCCCGCCGACATTCTCATGCGACATTTTTTTATACAAATAATCTAATATAATAATAAATTAAAAAAACAAATATAATGTCTCTAAAACGAAATGCTCACAAAAATCGAATGGTAGAGTAGCACGGAAAATATATTCGGGGAATGCCTTTCAAAGTAGTGTTGTACCCAGGGCTGGGTCCAATTATAAAAAATCTAATCAATTACAATTACTTTCAATTTTTTTTCAGTTCAATTACAATTACACTTCTAAATTTCTCACATCAATTACACCAATTCAATTACAATTACATTTGTATTATGCAAAACCATTTGTTAATTATGTAGGGTGTGTTGCTGATTGTGAATACGAATAGTACGATTGATAAACAAATATAATGAACTTGGTGATGTTTGTTCATTTTGTTGAACCGTGACTTCATGATTTTATATACAAGTAGCTAGATAAATATTATTGTTCCTTATAAATATAATGTAATGTTTGCTTGGTTCATTAATTAAGAATCAAAGAAAAATGGTTATGCCTTTTGGCATATTTGGAGACTTTGGAAGCCAGGTATGAACTGTCTGCTGGCAGATTGCAATTAAACATTGCTGCTTGTGAGTCAGATGCAGTCCATTTTTGATTTTTTTTCCAGCTCAAGTCACAGTTTAATTTAACCTTTTGTCTTCCGCAACCAGATGGTGGTACTGATCATTTACTTTACCCCTCTTTCATTTCAGGTGAGACTGAGAGTGGTGTGTCACTGTGTGTGCTATCAGTTCACTGGACATGTCGGTTAAATGTAGAGGTGGACTGCATCGTCATATCGCAACCTTCGCTTTGAGTGGATACAATCATCGTGTCGACTGGAGTGGACACGATCATCAAAATTCATCATGTTGACTGGAGTAACCAGGGTTTTTGTTAAGAGCCGGGACCCGGGTAATTTGAAATGGCAAAAGGGATCAAGTGACAACGAGGTGTTTTTGAAATATCGGACAAAACAGCATTGCTTTGCTCTCTTGTGCATATTACGGCACAGTAATTATCCACAATTCTACGGACTATTTGACTATGTGTATTTATAAAATTGACTTGTATACTGGTGGCTTCACCATCCGCTATAGGCTAAGCCATAGGAATAGGTCATAGACTAGTACATAATATAATTTGTGTAATTCGATAATCGTAATTTTTTTCAATAAAAATAACTTTTCTAACAATTTGTTTGCACTGCAATGATGACATAATTGTTAGTGATTTAGAATATTTAACAAGATTTAACAAGATTGCCATCCCAAACAACAAGTTCCAGATGGTAAGTGGACAAGGAAGCCATTGGCTTATCGAGTCCAACAATTTTCTCATATATGTGTAGCCCGTCCTTATCAGATATCATCTGTCAATTGTATTTTTAAACATATTCACACTACTAGCATTAACACAATCATTTGGCAGTTTGTTCCATTCATTTATCACCCTCTGTGAGAAAGAGTACTTTCTCATGTCCAACCTACACTGCTCCTTAACTAATGTTGCTTTGTGTCCTCTGGTTCTACTGCCTTCTTTAAGTTTGAAGAACATATTCCTATCAACATCGTCATAATCGTTCACTATTTTAAACACTTCTATTTGGTCTCCTCTTAGTCTCCTGGTCTCTAGTGTTGTCAAACCACATTGTAATAAGCGGCTTTCGTAACTAAGGTTTCTCAATTCTAGAATCATTTTAGTTGCTCTTCATTGTATTCTTTCTAGCTTGTCTATGTCCTTTTTACGACATGGCATCCATGCTTGAATACAATATTCCAAAAGTGGTCTAACTATTGCTTTGTACAGGGGTACAATTAGCTGTTTCTCCTCATACATGATAGTTCTCCTAATTAGCCCTAGAATTTGATTTCCTTTGGAAGCAGCAATCCCACATTGCTCTGAAACTTTCATGTCAGCACTAAATGTTACTCCTAAGTCATTTTCTTGTGTGGTTCTACCTAGTACAGCATCCCCCATTTTATATTCTTCGTCCACGTTTCCATGTCCTATGTGTATGCATTTACACTTCCCAAAATTGAATAACATTTGCCATTTTTCTGACCATTTAACTAGTTTATCTAGATCATCCTGTAAACTTTGTTTATCTGTATCATTAGTAACCTTTCTGAATACTTTTGTGTCATCTGCAAATTTCAGTACTTTGCTAGATATGTCATCTTCCAAATCATTTATATATATTAAAAACAGTTTAGGGCCTAATACTGATCCCTGTGGTACCCCAACGATTTCCAGCTTGAAATCTCACCATCTACTATTACTCTCTGTCTTCTGTGTGTAAGCCACTTTTCTATCCAGTTGATTACATCATTACCTATGCCATGGGCTTTTAGTTTAAGTAATAATCTTTGATGTGGCCCTTTATCGAAAGGTTTCTGAAAATCTAAGTAGACAACATCCACTGATGACCCGTCATCTACCCACTTTGTAATTTCTTTAAAAAAATATAACAGATTGGTTAGACATGACCTTGCTTTTAGGAACCCATGTTTAAATGTATTTATTAATTTATGTTTTACAAGGAATTCCACCATGTGGTCTCTAATTAATGTTTCGAGTAATTTACATACAAGTGATGTTAAACTCACTGGTCTGTAATTTTCTGGCTTGTTCCTCGATATCTTCTTAAATAGCGGCGTAATGTTTGCTTATTTTCATTCTGAAGGAACTATTCCTTCTAGTGACAATTTTGCAAGTGGTGTACTAATTTGCTCAACAATTTCCTTAAACAGTTTTGATGGTATCCCATCAACCCCAGGTGATTTATTATCTTTCATCTTCTTAATTTTCTTTGCTATAATTTCAGGAGTTACAAATAACTGCCTTAAATGTTCTGATTTATTGCCCTCAAATTTAATAAATGAAACTGGAAGTAACCTGATTTCTGTGGTAAAAACTGAGCTGAAATACTCATTCAGGACCTCTGCCATTTGAAACCCGTCTGAAATTATGTTTCCACTGTTTTCCAGTGGTCCGACCTTATCTTGGACTTTCTGTTTACTCCTTACATAAGCATAGAAACTCTTGCTGTCATTTTAAATATTACCTGCCAATTTTTTTTTTCAAAGGTTCTTTTAGATTTTCTAATTTCAGTTGTAGCTAGGTTAAAGTGCCTGTTTTAATTTGTATAGTCTTCATCCTTTCTGGTATGCCTATAAACCCTCCACATAGTTTACTTAAACATTATTTTTCTAATAGCTTCTTTTGACAAGTGTTTCTAGACCGTTTTCCTTGTTTTTTCATGGGAACAAATTTATCGATGATACTCTCAATTTCATATTTTAGAATATTCCAACATTCAATTGTGGTCTTATTCATCAGCATGTTATTCCAATCTAGCTATTTCCTCATATCTTTGTAGTTACCTTTGTGGAAGTTTCTCCTATACGTTTTTTGTCAAAATGTATTTGATTGTGGTCACTGTTACCCAATGGTTCGTGTATTTTTACATTATCCACTAATTCTTTCAATGACAAAACTATATCTAATACATTATCTCCCCTGGTTGGTTCTAGCACGTGCTGAGTAAGGAAGCTATCCTGAATAAAAAAAAGAAATTGTTGGTCCTCACCCCCTGTACTCTCTAGAGATTTCCATTGTATGTGTCCATGGTTAAAATCTCCCATTATGATACATTCCCCTTTACTAACTTCCTTTATAGCATTTTGTATTTTTGTGTTATCTTCATTGATGTTTGGACGGTAAACTAAACTATTTTGCACCAAACAGCTTCATCGCAATCTGCTTCCCTTTCTGATTTTATTTCATAAGCCTGAATAGATTCTTTAACATATAAAATAACTCCCACTCCCGTTCTTCCTATTCGATCTCTCCTAAATATTACGTATCCTGTCAATCCTAATTCAGCATCTGTTATGTCTGTGTTAATACCTATTATGTGAGGGTCAGTATCTTCTACCATAATGTTTAATTCATTTTTCTTATTTACTATACTCCTAGCATTTAAACACACACATCTATAACTTGCTTCAGACATGTTTTTCGGACATTTTGTTATTAGTTTGTCTGAACCAGTGGCTTCTTGCCCTGCTTGAGGCATCTCTAAGTAACCCCCCTGCGCTTCTAGTTTAAACAATGTTCACTACCAAAAATATTTGTTATGTTACTGTCTACTGCTGCTGTGAGTCCATCCGCAAATACTGCTGCCCCCTTTCCACTTAGATGAAGCCCATCCTTCATGTACATATCAGCCCTTCCAAAAAAACTGCCCCACAAATCCAACTTCCTCTTCCATACATAGTTTCTGGACTAGCATGTTAATTGCCATCCCCTGGCAATTTCGATATCTGTGACCCATCCTTCCTATTACTGGTAAAATCTCTGACAGGATTACCTGCTCAACCCACATCTGGTTTAGTGTTCTGACCAACTTCCTGTATTTCCTAACTATGGCAGTTGTACCCTCCCTCTCTACGTTATTTGTCCCTATGTGTACTAAAACAGATCCACCCTTGCCCGAACACACAATGTTTTCTACCCTCTCAGTTATCACCTCTATTTTGGCTCCAGGCAAGCAAACCACCACGTCATCTCCCTTGTTTAAGACTCTGTCAACCTTCCTAACTATTGAGTCCCCCATAAACACCATCGCTCTCTTTCTCACCCCCTCTATCACTGCCTCAGAATAGCTCTTCCGATGGATCCCTTCCATCACATTCTGTCCTGCAGCCTTGTCACTTGGCAGAATGTTATCAGTCTCTCTCTCACCCAACATGTCACCTTTCCCTCCGGTCTCCTGGCTAACTTGTGCTCCCGTTGCCTTCACTATCCCCCCCCCCGTCTCCTTCGATACATTTGTCTTCCCTCCCATTTCTTTCCTTCCTGTCTCCTTTCGTCCTGTTCCCCTAAGTCCTGTCTCCTTACGACCTATGAAATTTTTGTGAAAACGGTATATTATATTACATATAGCGACTGACTCGACGCAACGATTCTTGCCTATGTTACTATACTGTTTATGACATTGATTATATTTGGTAACTTAGTGTCACTTGCTTCCTTTTGAAAAAAATGTGTGACATAAAGAAGCAGGTGCTATCAAATCAACCATGAATAACCCCACTTAACAAACACCAAAGCAGAACAATTATGTGACCAATTGTGGCAAACGATGTACATTTTAACAATTATTAAGTTTTTAGGTTTTTTCAATTTGGAAATGCACTAAGTTCGGACACACGACCATTTCCAATGTTCATGTCAACAAGGTACTATTAGTAACCTTTGCTATGTGTTGCTGTGCGATAATTCGTAATATTTTCATTAATTTGTTACGCGGTCATGAACATGTGTATGGGCATTATTGGCTTATTTGGGAGAAAAGGGCGATTAGGCAAAACAGTTATTTTCTATTGCTATATAAACTAAACTCTTGAAATTTTAATATGTTGTTTACCTAATAAAGGAATGTGCACAACTTGCAAAAATGGTTATCATAGAACTTGTCATACATTCTCATTTTGGGTGTTGAAATTCGTAAAATATCGGAAAAGTAGAAGTTTAAGGCTGAATTATTCTTAAAGTATAGTAATGACAATCCTATTGAACCAAGATGTTATTACCAGTATCCATGACAACATATGATAACAAAATGGACCTTATACTGTAACACAACAATTAAACACAGGCTGCTGAAATCACTCTGGGAAATTAAAGCAATTATATTTTTTATTTTCGTGCATGAAACTGGCCTCAGGACATCATCATCAACGAACCAGATTTGCAATAGGCTAAATCAGTTTAGGATGGAGTTTTAATACACTTTACTAATATAACTACTGCAATTTAAATAATGTTAAACTTAATAAAAAGTCTTAATTTTCTTAACAATACTCAATACTTAAGCATATTTTCAATAAACAATAAGTAAATATTTATATAGATGAACTGTCATGATTAAGCATCTAATGAAACCATGATTTTAAGCAGTTTGACGGGTACTTTGACCTAGAAAAATACTCATATGAATGGTAATGTTATCTTCTGCTGGCGATGCAGAACTGTACGAGGCTACGAGGCTCCGGCAGAGCGATTCTTTTCCGAATGTTTCTTGTATTATTTATTCGTACACGTGTACTGCATAAAACCAAGGTCATAGATTATGTTATTTTGTTGTTTATGAGCACATTTGGAAGAGAAAGACCGTAAGCCCCAGTCGGTGTGATTAACGATCGCATTCAAGTTCCATAAACAAAGGACTGACCACTGCCATTATCACCGAGGGCAAGCAAGGGGCAAGGCCCCATGTTGTTGACGCCCGGAAGGATCTATGCGCTAAGTGTTCAAACATAATAACGGTTTTCTGTGCACAACCATCGTTCATCTTTCGAGTCGACATCATGACAAAACGTTTGCTTACCCCTCTTGTGTATACAATCGTATTTTCTCCGGGTTGTATTTTCGTAGTAAAACACGCACACCAACGCACGTAAAATTTAACGGACGCTTGGCGGGTTCGGCTTTCGACGTGATTGGCTGAGGCGGCGTAATAAATTTTGCATATTCTGATTGGCTGTAATTTTAAGGCCACCTTTAAATACCCGCAAACGTATAGCAGTGATTATTCTTTGAAATACTTCATCGACAAGATTCTTAGCAGCTGTAGCTAAGGTTATTGCCGATGGAACCAATGAACTTAATTTCACTTTTGACGCATTTATTTTGTAAAAAAAAAATGCCATTGCCCAGGAACGTGCATTTGTAATACCAACTCGCGACAGGTGCTTATCAATCTGTCAACCACGCGCCTCCCAGTGACTGTTTTTGATGCTTATCAGCAAAGGCAAAGGCTAACACAGTTTTATGAGGGAAATTACTAGAAATGCATTCGTATAAAATGGTTTACAACGTGCGCTATTAAATATCGTATAATCAGAATGTGAGATGTATATAATAATGTATGTAGGCACCTAGCTGGCAGAGAGACCTAGCTGGCATAGGAACCTATAGCTACCTTTGGCTGTGTCTCGATCTGAAACTGAAAGACACATTTCCAACTTCCTATATTAGGAAGTTGTACCCATTTTTTTTATGAAACTGGGCAGGCTGCCAACCTGGGGAGTTCAAACCGAAGACCTCCTGGTCCCAATGCTAGAACCAAACTATTTGAGCCACGTACAGTGCGAACCAGTTAACATGAAAAGGTTGTAGACAACTAGGACGTGCTATTTTTAGCACTAGTAACATTTGTTTCAACAGAGACATTAGCTAATGACCTGACTGATATGGATGCTTGGGCTGGACTAAAACCCTCACCCAGTAGGCATTTTTTTAAAGAACAACAACTATATTGTCTCTGTCCATGCGTGACTGCCTCTCTCCTTCTCTTCCTCTCTCCTTCTCTTCCTCTATCTCTCTCCTTCTCTTCCTCTATCCTTCTCTTCCTCTCTCCTTCTCTTCCTGCCTCCTTCTCTTCCTCTATCCTTCTCTTCCTCTATCCTTCTCTTCCTCTCTCCTTCTCTTCCTCTCTCCTTCTCTTCCTGTCTCCTTCTCTTCCTCTCTCCTTCTCTTCCTCTCTCCTTCTCTTCCTCTCTCCTTCTCTTCCTCTATCCTTCTCTTCCTCTCTCTCCTTCTCTTCCTCTATCCTTCTCTTCCTGTCTCCCCTTAAATATCAAAATATTATTACAGAAAATGCAAATTATAAAGCACCATTGATGATCACAACTGACAACAAAACAACATTCCAGTGAACTGGTAATCAAGATGATTTATTTAAAAATAAATAACACTAATGCATGCATTCCCCTATCTCAAATAATAATTTCACTAGTCTATCTTATTAACACAACAATATACATGATACAACATTTTTATCTATATAAAAGGAAACATAAATTAATGTTGCACAGTAAATATTCTGCAGATCAGTGGGTCAAATGCTTAAAAGTCACATTTATGAAGGGTTTTAGTGACATTCCACTTATGTTGCAGCGTTAACAACTACCTCATTATAAGTAAATGTTCAGATGGGTCAACTTCTAAGACACAATACTTGCAGACTAGACAAATTAATGTTATTATAATATCAACATTAGAAATATGTAATAATTTATAGGTGCAATTGTAAAAAAATATGTAATCACTTTGAATAACTTATATTGGCACTATATTAATTAATAAGTTATCATTCTAGTGTTCTTCTTCCAATGCCGCTCACAACTCTATATTAGTCTTTGGTTTTTCCCTAAATTAGTTCTGACACCAAATTTTATCAGATATGCCAATTACTACCGTTGAGCATAACAAACCTGATATAATATGGCAATGGAAAATTAAGAAGACCAATTTAAAACATATAAACAAACCATAAATTATGAAAACAAACCCAATACTTTTATGACTACCTGAGTTGTCACTTTGTTATTGTTTTATAATTATTGTGAAGCAATTATTTTTGTTGCAAAAAAAATTATACCTGCATTTCTAAAAGTCATACAACATAAAGCCTTTTAAAGTAGTTTCCATAAGGTGATGTTTGCTAACTAATATAGCTTCATGAATGTCCTCCCAAGCACTACACCATTGCACCATTCCACCAACACGATGCTTGTAAAACAGCACACATGTAAAGAACACGTCTAAATTGTTCCTGGTTGTATAGCAGTAACACAACACTAAGCATGACTGTAACCACACATAAGTAATTGTTCCTGGTTGTATAGCAGTAACACAACACTAAGCATGACTGTAACCACACATAAGTAATTGTTCCTGGTTGTATAGCAGTAACACAACACTAAGCATGACTGTAACCACACATAAGTAATTGTTCCTGGTTGTATAGCAGTAACACAACACTAAGCATGACTGTAACCACACATAAGTAATTGTTCCTGGTTGTATAGCAGTAACACAACACTAAGCATGACTGTAACCACACATAAATAATATCCTGTAAAACATACATTTAACTACACAGAAATGTATATACGGTAAATAGATGCTGAGGAGGTATTAGGTTGGGAACCCTTAACAAACAAATACAGATCAGATAGAAATGACGGGTAAGTGAACTCTGAACTGTAGCTTTGCCTGTATACCAACGCACTAGGAGAACACACAGTCCAGTCTAAATAACAAAAGCCTGTATACCTATGCACCTTGGAGAACACACAGTCTAGTCTAAATAACAAAAGCCTGTATACCTATGCACCTCGGAGAACACACAGTCTAGTCTAAGTAACAAAAGCCTGTATACCTATGCACCTCGGAGAACACACAGTCTAGTCTAAGTAACAAAAGCCTGTATACCTATGCACCTGGGTGAACACACAGTCCAGTCTAAATAACAAAAGCCTGTATACCTATGCACCTCGGAGAACACACAGTCTAGTCTAAGTAACAAAAGCCTGTATACCTATGCACCTCGGAGAACACACAGTCTAGTCTAAGTAACAAAAGCCTGTATACCTATGCACCTGGGAGAACACACAGTCTAGTCTAAGTAACAAAAGCCTGTATACCTATGCACCTGAACATGCAGTCCACAGTCTAAGTAACAAACACCTAGCTGTCACACCATTCATTCATATTTAGGGACTGACAAGCAACATGATACAAAGAAGCCTTGTATTTCCAACTTAAATGCAGTCCACAGTCTAAGTAACAAAAGCCTAGCTGTCACACCATTCATTCATATTTAGGGACTGACAAGCAACATGATACAAAGAAGCCTTGTATTTCCAACTTAAATGCAGTCCACAGTCTAAGTAACAAAAGCCTAGCTGTCACACCATTCATTCATATTTAGGGACTGACAAGCAACATGATACAAAGAAGCCTTGTATTTCCAACTTAAATGCAGTCCACAGTCTAAGTAACAAAAGCCTAGCTGTCACACCATTCATTCATATTTAGGGACTGACAAGCAACATGATACAAAGAAGCCTTGTATTTCCAACTTAAATGCAGTCCACAGTCTAAGTAACAAAAGCCTAGCTGTCACACCATTCATTCATATTTAGGGACTGACAAGCAACATGATACAAAGAAGCCTTGTATTTCCAACTTAAATGACAGGTTTATCAGACCAGATAGTGCCCCTGTAATCAACATACCAGGTAGCCAAGTAACTGAACATTGATCTTATCAAACATCCAGCAGCACTTGTTAGCTGAGTAGCTGATTCTGTAAAACATTACACTTTCATACTACCAGGGTAGCTTTATTTAAAGGTTTTTATTTAACGCATCGGCAGGAAATACTAACTGAAAACCATTCTAGATAACAGGCAAATAACATGAAAAATACTGCTTCACAGTAAGTGCCAGCCACATATTCAGTACTACACACCCTCCTGTTTGTCTATATGCTGTCAAGCAGTTAACATTTTCTCAATGCTACAACTTTACAATGTTATTGTAAACTTAAACAATCTGCATTTACAATTTGTGCTTAGAAATGGAAGAAAACCATTTAAAGTTTAGAGACCTTTTCAATTGTTTGCAGGTCAGCAAAATGTTAAATAATATACAAAAAATATCTTTGGTTGGTGCATAGCAGCAACAGTACAATTATATTTAAATAATAAATGTTGAATACATGTACATAAATCAGATTAATATCTAAACATAAAAGACATGCATCTATCTATGGCAAACAAAATAGCAGAGATTCTCAATATAAATGCCAAATATGTATACAAAGTTATAAACTTATGTTACTAAAAAAGTTGTAAATTAGAAGTAGCAGAAAGGTGTTCAGCCCACATTGCTTGTGCAAGTGCTGTACCAGCACAGTACAACTAGCCCCTGTATTACATGGTGTACCAGTACAGTACAACTAGACCCTGTATTACATGGTGTACCAGTACAGTACAACTAGCCCCTGTATTACATGGTGTACCAGTACAGTACAACTAGCCCCTGTATTACATGGTGTACCAGTACAGTACAACTAGCCCCTGTATTACATGGTGTACCAGTACAGTACAACTAGCCCCTGTATTACATGGTGTACCAGTACAGTACAACTAGCCCCTGTATTACATGGTGTACCAGTACAGTACAACTAGCCCCTGTATTACATGGTGTACCAGTACAGTACAACTAGCCCCTGTATTACATGGTGTACCAGTACAGTACAACTAGCCCCTGTATTACATGGTGTACCAGTACAGTACAACTAGCCCCTGTATTACATGGTGTACCAGTACAGTACAACTAGCCCCTGTATTACATGGTGTACCAGTACAGTACAACTAGCCCCTGTATTACATGGTGTACCAGCACAGTACAACTAGCCCCTGTATTACATGGTGTACCAGCACAGTACAACTAGCCTCTGTATTACATGGTGTACCAGTACAGTACAACTAGCCCCTGTATTACATGGTGTACCAGTACAGTACAACTAGCCCCTGTATTACATGGTGTACCAGTACAGTACAACTAGCCCCTGTATTACATGGTGTACCAGTACAGTACAACTAGCCCCTGTATTACATGGTGTACCAGTACAGTACAACTAGCCCCTGTATTACATGGTGTACCAGTACAGTACAACTAGCCCCTGTATTACATGGTGTACCAGTACAGTACAACTAGCCCCTGTATTACATGGTGTACCAGTACAGTACAACTAGCCCCTGTATTACATGGTGTACCAGCACAGTACAACTAGCCCCTGTATTACATGGTGTACCAGCACAGTACAACTAGCCCCTGTATTACATGGTGTACCAGCACAGTACAACTAGCCCCTGTATTACATGGTGTACCAGTACAGTACAACTAGCCCCTGTATTACATGGTGTACCAGTACAGTACAACTAGCCCCTGTATTACATGGTGTACCAGTACAGTACAACTAGCCCCTGTATTACATGGTGTACCAGTACAGTACAACTAGCCCCTGTATTACATGGTGTACCAGCACAGTACAACTAGCCCCTGTATTACATGGTGTACCAGCACAGTACAACTAGCCCCTGTATTACATGGTGTACCAGTACAGTACAACTAGCCCCTGTATTACATGGTGTACCAGCACAGTACAACTAGCCCCTGTATTACATGGTGTACCAGCACAGTACAACTAGCCCCTGTATTACATGGTGTACCAGCACAGTACAACTAGCCCCTGTATTACATGGTGTACCAGCACAGTACCACTAGCCCCTGTATTACATGGTGTACCAGCACAGTACAACTAGCCCCTGTATTACATGGTGTACCAGCACAGTACAACTAGCCCCTGTATTACATGGTGTACCAGCACAGTACAACTAGCCCCTGTATTACATGGTGTACCAGCACAGTACAACTAGCCCCTGTATTACATGGTGTACCAGCACAGTACAACTAGCCCCTGTATTACATGGTGTACCAGTACAGTACAACTAGCCCCTGTATTACATGGTGTACCAGTACAGTACAACTAGCCCCTGTATTACATGGTGTACCAGCACAGTACAACTAGCCCCTGTATTACATGGTGTACCAGCACAGTACAACTAGCCCCTGTATTACATGGTGTACCAGCACAGTACAACTAGCCCCTGTATTACATGGTGTACCAGCACAGTACAACTAGCCCCTGTATTACATGGTGTACCAGCACAGTACAACTAGCCCCTGTATTACATGGTGTACCAGCACAGTACAACTAGCCCCTGTATTACATGGTGTACCAGCACAGTACAACTAGCCCCTGTATTACATGGTGTACCAGCACAGTACAACTAGCCCCTGTATTACATGGTGTACCAGCACAGTACAACTAGCCCCTGTATTACATTTAGCACCAAGTAGAAATATGTTTAAAGCTGTTGACTGGTTTGTGTGACATTTGAGCTGCTGCTGAATCAGGTGTCTTGTTACCAGTTGTCAAGGAAGTCAAAGCCAGACTTCTTACTTGCATATGAAGTGTCAGCGTCACTCTGAAAGAACAGAAACCAGGACAATAAAGCAAAATAAACAACACCAGTAGAAAGTCACAACCTCAACGAAATCACAAGAATTCATAACGTTTTCTGCAACTCATTCAGCCCACCATGAATCAGGTTCATTCAGCCCACCATGAATCAGGTTCATTCAGCCCAAACTGCCCCACAGTGAATCAGGTTCATTCAGCCCAAACTGCCCCACAGTGAATCAGGTTCATTCAGCCCACCGGGAATCAGGTTCATTCAGCCCACCATGAATCAGGTTCATTCAGCCCACCACGAATCAGGTTCATTCAGCCCACTATGAATCAGGTTCATTCAGCCCAAACTGCTCCACAGTGAATCAGGTTCATTCAGCCCACCGGGAATCAGGTTCATTCAGCCCACCATGAATCAGGTTCATTCAGCCCAAACTGCCCCACAGTGAATCAGGTTCATTCAGCCCAAACTGCCCCACAGTGAATCAGGTTCATTCAGCCCACCATGAATCAGGTTCATTCAGCCCAAACTGCTCCACAGTGAATCAGGTTCATTCAGCCCACTATGAATCAGGTTCATTCAGCCCAAACTGCCCCACAGTGAATCAGGTTCATTCAGCCCACCGGGAATCAGGTTCATTCAGCCCACCATGAATCAGGTTCATTCAGCCCACCACGAATCAGGTTCATTCAGCCCACCACGAATCAGGTTCATTCAGCCCACTATGAATCAGGTTCATTCAGCCCACCATGAATCAGGTTCATTCAGCCCACTATGAATCAGGTTCATTCAGCCCAAACTGCTCCACAGTGAATCAGGTTCATTCAGCCCACCGGGAATCAGGTTCATTCAGCCCACCATGAATCAGGTTCATTCAGCCCAAACTGCCCCACAGTGAATCAGGTTCATTCAGCCCAAACTGCCCCACAGTGAATCAGGTTCATTCAGCCCACCATGAATCAGGTTCATTCAGCCCAAACTGCTCCACAGTGAATCAGGTTCATTCAGCCCACTATGAATCAGGTTCATTCAGCCCAAACTGCCCCACAGTGAATCAGGTTCATTCAGCCCACCGGGAATCAGGTTCATTCAGCCCACCATGAATCAGGTTCATTCAGCCCACCATGAATCAGGTTCATCCAGCCCACCATGAATCAGGTTCATTCAGCCCACCATGAATCAGGTTCATTCAGCCCACCATGAATCAGGTTCATTTAGCCCACCATGAATCAGGTTCATTCAGCCCACACTGCCCCACAGTGAATCAGGTTCATTCAGCCCACAGTGAATCAGGTTCATTCAGCCCACAGTGAATCAGGTTCATTCAGCCTACAGTGAATCAGTCTCATTCAGCCCATGGTGAATCAGGTTCATTCAGCCCACCGTGAATCAGGTTCATTCAGCCCACAGTGAATCAGGTTCATTCAGCCCATAGTGAATCAGGTTCATTCAGCCCACCGTGAATCAGGTTCATTCAGCCCACCAGTGAATCAGGTTCATTCAGCCCACAGTGAACCAGGTTCATTCAGTCAGCCACAGTGAATCAGGTTCATTCAGTCGGCCACAGTGAATCAGGTTCATTCAGCCCACCATGAATCAGGATCATTCAGCCCACCGTGAATCAGGTTCATTCAGTCGGCCACAGTGAATCAGGTTCATTCAGCCCACGGTGAATCAGGTTCATTCAGTCAGCCACAGTAAATCAGGTTCATTCAGTCGGCCACAGTGAATCAGGTTCATTCAGCCCACCATGAATCAGGTTCATTCAGGCCACAGTGAATCAGGTTCATTCAGCCCACCGTTAATCAGGTTCATTCAGCCCACAGTGAATCAGGTTCATTCAGCCCACAGTGAATCAGGTTTGTTGATGTTCACATCTGTAGTGTATGATTAGTTTAAGTAATCTATAGTGTAGAGATCATGTCGTAGTGGACACTAGACAGCATGTCATAGTGGACACTAGACAGCATGTCGTAGTGGACACTAGACAGCATGTCGTAGTGGACACTAGACAGCATGTCGTAGTGGACACTAGACAGCATGTCGTAGTGGACACTAGACATGTCGTAGTGGACACTAGACTGCATGTCATAGTGGACACTAGACAGCATGTCATAGTGGACACTAGACAGCATGTCGTAGTGGACACTAGACATGTCGTAGTGGACACTAGACATGTCGTAGTGGACACTAGATAGCAAGTCATAGTGGACACTAGAGAGCAGGTCGTAGTGGACACTAGACAGCAGGTCGTAGTGGACACTAGATAGCAAGTCGTAGTGAACACTAGACAGCATGTCGTAGTGGACACTAGACAGCAAGTCGTAGTGGACACTAGATAGCAAGTCGTAGTGGACACTAGACAGCATGCCGTAGTGGACACTAGACAGCATGTCGTAGTGGACACTAGACAGCATGTCGTAGTGGACACTAGATAGCAAGTCGTAGTGGACACTAGATAGCAAGTCGTAGTGGACACTAGATAGCAAGTCGTAGTGGACACTAGACAGCATGTCGTAGTGGACACTAGATAGCATGTCGTAGTGGACACTAGATAGCAAGTCGTAGTGGACACTAGATAGCAAGTCGTAGTGGACACTAGATAACATGAAATGATTCTAAAACAAGACTGCAAAAAAGTTAACTACAAAAGCAAATTTAAGTCTAAGTTTGAACAAATCTGCAGTCTCAATGACGCCCTCCATGCACTGAATGTGTTCCAAATGTTAGGGACTGCTCAGACAGCGGATGATCTTTTCTTCCATGTTTGCAGACTTGGTTACTTCAACACGAAGTGACAGACTTACCTCAGTGTTGGAGGTGTCTGAAGACTGTAGTGACAGGCTTACCAAAGTGTTGGAGGTGTCTGAAGGCTGTTTCACTGGATCAACTGGCTCAAGCTTGGGCACAGGCTTCGGCTGTGTGACTGGTGACGGAGGTTTGGGCACAGGCTTGGGCAGTGTGACTGTAGTAACTGGTGATGCAGGCTTGGGCTGTGTGACTGTAGTAACTGGTGATGCAGGCTTGGGCTGTGTGACTGCAGTGACTGGTGATGCAGGCACATGCCTGGGATGTTTGACGGCAGTGTCTGTGACTGGTGATGGAGGTCTGAGCACAGGTTTTGGCTGTTCAGTCACAGCAGTTTGGTGACTTGACTCATTGTAGGCATCTGTAAAGTAGGTCTGGTATGACTGCATGTCTCGCGAGTAGCAGGCTGCATCAGTCGGTGACACTGGCTTGCTGTCGACTGTTGATGTCACCAACATGTCAGTGTCAACAACAATAGTGTCTGGTGTCCCTTCTGAGGTGTCCTCACTTATTGATGGGTCA
Source organism: Lamellibrachia columna (assembly GCA_963662155.1). Taxonomy (NCBI): domain Eukaryota; kingdom Metazoa; phylum Annelida; class Polychaeta; order Sabellida; family Siboglinidae; genus Lamellibrachia; species Lamellibrachia columna. Next base: position 846,032 of record OY759262.1, read on the forward strand.
GTGTCAACCAACAATTCTGTGTCCAGCTTGAGTTGCAGTCCATCCCGGTCAGTCTCTCCAGCCAGTAGACTGGACTCTTCATCAGCAACTTGAATGCTCAAGGCATCAGACGCATCTTCCTCCTCCTTCCCTCCAAACGTTATCCCAAACCTCTGGAAGATCTCCAGTGTATCGGGATCCACATTGTGAGATGTGGATTTCTCAGATGCAAGAAAATGTGAACTCCAGTTATTCTTCTCAACGAATGCTTGTGATTGGTTGGTCTGGGTAACTGGTGGCTTTGAGTGCTTTGTCTTCTTCAGATTGCGTGCCTTCTGCATCTCTCTCTCTGGCTCGTCATCAAACAAGGACAGGTCTTGTTGGCTCTGCAAGAGAAACCAACAAAGTAAACACCAATCTGACATTATCCCACTGAAGAGTATGATGCATATTTTAGGATGCAACTTATTTCAATTCTTGAAAAATTGTGCAGTAAGCTGTTTATCCTTTTTTTTACATTTTCCATATACTGTATTCGACCTATTAGGCGTACATTAGCATACAACCCCTGTTTTAATCAACAGGATCCACAATTATTGTAATTTGACTATTGTGGAACAACTGAAGTGTTGCCATCTGGTGTTAAACAGTTGGCACCACTTTTCAGTTGTTCTACAATAGTAACCAAATTACACCACTAGTGTTAACAGTTACCTTATTGTGTAGAGAAATTTTTTTTTTTTACGTGTATAAGTTGGCTGTAGTTGGTTGTACAGCTGGTTGTAGTTGGTTGTACAGCTGGTTGTACAGTTGGCTGTAGTTGGTTGTACAGTTGGTTGTAGTTGGTTGTACAGCTGGTTGTACAGTTGGTTGTACAGCTGGTTGTACAGTTGGTTGTACAGCTGGTTGTACAGCTGGTTGTACAGTTGGTTGTAGTTGGTTGTACAGCTGGTTGTACAGTTGGTTGTAGTTGGTTGTACAGCTGGTTGTACAGTTGGTTGTAGTTGGTTGTACAGCTGGTTGTACAGCTGGTTGTACAGTTGGTTGTAGTTGGTTGTACAGTTGGTTGTACAGCTGGTTGTACAGTTGGTTGTACAGTTGGTTGTAGGTGGTTGTACAGCTGGTTGTACAGTTGGTTGTACAGTTGGTTGTACAGTTGGTTGTACAGTTGGTTGTACAGTTGGTTGTACAGCTGGTTGTACAGCTGGTTGTACAGCTGGTTGTACAGTTGGTTGTACAGTTGGTTGTACAGCTGGTTGTACATGCTTAATAACTGGCAACTGGTAAGCCTGTCTGAACCATTGATAACATTTACAATTACAACTGAAGTGTTGCCATCTGGTGTTAAACAGTTGGCACCACTTTTCAGTTGTTCTACAATAGTAACCAAATTACACCACTAGTGTTTTTTTACGTGTATAAGAACAGATTCCTTGACATTTGTTATGGCCCAATTTTTGTCAAGCGAACTGTGTGTTTATTACATTGAAAACAGTATATACCATGTATAGAGGGCATAACATGTTAGTAATCTTCTTTTTTGATGAACTACAGCTGCAGCTGGTTGTACAGTTGGTTGTAGCTGGTTGTACAGTTGGTTGTACAGCTGGTTGTACAGCTGGTTGTACAGTTGGCTGTAGTTGGTTGTACAGCTGGTTGTACAGTTGGTTGTACAGTTGGCTGTAGTTGGTTGTACAGCTGGTTGTACAGCTGGTTGTAGTTGGTTGTACAGCTGGTTGTACAGTTGGTTGTACAGCTGGTTGTACAGTTGGTTGTACAGTTGGTTGTACAGCTGGTTGTACAGTTGGTTGTAGCTGGTTGTACAGTTGGTTGTACAGTTGGCTGTAGTTGGTTGTACAGCTGGTTGTACAGTTGGTTGTACAGCTGGTTGTACAGTTGGTTGTAGCTGGTTATACAGTTGGTTGTACAGCTGGTTGTGCAGTTGGTTGTACAGCTGGTTGTACAGTTGGCTGTAGTTGGTTGTACAGCTGGTTGTACAGCTGGTTGTAGTTGGTTGTACAGCTGGTTGTACAGTTGGTTGTACAGCTGGTTGTACAGTTGGCTGTAGTTGGTTGTACAGCTGGTTGTACAGCTGGTTGTAGTTGGTTGTACAGCTGGTTGTAGTTGGTTGTACAGCTGGTTGTACAGTTGGTTGTACAGCTGGTTGTACAGTTGGTTGTAGTTGGTTGTACAGCTGGTTGTACAGTTGGTTGTACAGCTGGTTGTACAGTTGGTTGTACAGTTGGTTGTAGTTGGTTGTACAGCTGGTTGTACAGTTGGTTGTAGTTGGTTGTACAGCTGGTTGTACAGCTGGTTGTACAGTTGGTTGTACAGTTGGTTGTAGTTGGTTGTACAGCTGGTTGTACAGTTGGTTGTACAGTTGGTTGTACAGTTGGTTGTACAGCTGGTTGTACAGTTGGTTGTACAGCTGGATGTACAGTTGGTTGTACAGTTGGTTGCACAGTTGGTTGTACAGTTGGTTGTACATCTGGTTGTACAGTTGGTTGTACAGTTGGTTGTACAGTTGGTTGTACAGTTGGTTGTACAGCTGGTTGTACAGTTGGTTGTACAGCTGGTTGTACAGTTGGTTGTACAGCTGGTTGTACAGCTGGTTGTACAGCTGGTTGTACAGTTGGTTGTACAGCTGGTTGTACATACTTAATAACTGGCAACTGGTAAGCCTGTCTGAACCATTGATAACATTTACAATTATAAACTGAGTTCAATAGGAAAGAGATAATTAAAATCATAATTAAGTCAATGAATGTTATTTAAACAAATCATGTACATTCTATAAACATACAGATTAACATCTGTTATGACAAATGTATGCTTTCTGCAAAAACTACTAGACCAGCTCTCCACAGAATGCTTGATCGACAGTCTGGTACTCTAACTACTAGACCAGCTCTCCACAGAATGCTTGATCGACAGTCTGGTACTCTAACTACTAGACCAGCTCTCCACAGAATGCTTGATCGACAGTCTGGTACTCTAACTACTAGACCAGCTCTCATCAGAATGCTTGATCGACAGTCTGGTACTCTAACTGCTAGACCAGCTCTCCACAGAATGCTTGATCGACAGTCTGGTACTATAACTACTACACCAACTCTCCACAGAATGCTTGGTCGACAGTCTGGTACTCTAATTACTAGACCAACTCTCCCCAGAATGCTTGGTCGACAGTCTGGTACTCTAACTACTAGATCAGCTCTCCCCAGAATGCTTGATCGACAGTCTGGTACTCTAACTACTAGACCAGCTCTCCACAGAATGCTTGATCGACAGTGTGGTACTCTAACTACTAGATCAGCTCTCCACAGAATGCTTGATCGACAGTCTGGTACTCTAACTACTAGTTCAGCTCTCAACAGAATACTTGATCGACAGTCTGGTACCCTAACTACTAGTTCAGCTCTCAACAGAATGCTTGATCAACAGTCTGGTTCTCTACTAGACCAGCTCTCCACAGAATGCTTGGTCGACAGTCTGGTACTCTAACCACTCTAACTACTAGACCAGCTCTCCCCAGAATGCTTCATCGACAGTCTGGTACTCTAACTACTAGACCAGCTCTCATCAGAATGCTTGATCGACAGTCTGGTACTCTAACTGCTAGTTCAGCTCTCAACAGAATGCTTCGACAGTCTGGTACTCTAACTACTAGACCAGCTCTCCACAGAATGCTTCATCGACAGTGTGGTACTCTAACTACTAGATCAGCTCTCCACAGAATGCTTGATCGACAGTCTGGTACTCTAACTACTAGACCAGCTCTCCACAGAATGCTTGATCGACAGTGTGGTACTCTAACTACTAGACCAGCTCTCCACAGAATGCTTGTTGACAGTGTGGTACTCTAACTACTAGATCATCTCTCCACCGAATGCTTGGTCGACAGTCTGGTACTCTAACCACTCTAACTACTAGACCAGCTCTCCCCAGAATGCTTCATCGACAGTCTGGTACTCTAACTACTAGACCAGCTCTCCACAGAATGCTTGATCGACAGTGTGGTACTCTAACTACTAGATCATCTCTCCACCGAATGCTTGGTCGACAGTCTGGTACTCTAACTACTAGACCAGCTCTCCCCAGAATGCTTCATCGACAGTCTGGTACTCTAACTACTAGACCAGCTTTCCACTGAATGCTTGATCGACAGTCTGGTACTCTAACTACTAGATCAGCTCTCCACCGAATGCTTGGTCGACAGTCTGGTACTCTAACTACTAGACCAACTCTCCCCAGAATGCTTGATCGACAGTCTGGTACTCTAACTACTAGATCAGCTCTCCCCAGAATGCTTGATCGACAGTCTGGTACTCTAACTACTAGACCAGCTCTCCACAGAATGCTTCATCGACAGTCTGGTACTCTAACTACTAGACCAGCTCTCCACAGAATGCTTCATCGACAGTCTGGTACTCTAACTACTAGTTCAGCTCTCCACAGAATGCTTGATCGACAGTCTGGTACTCTAACTACTAGTTCAGCTCTCAACAGAATGCTTGATCAACAGTCTGGTTCTCTATTATCACATTTCGACCAATAAATAAAATTAACATAAATACCCTTTATGAGGATCTAGCAAATTCTGATCTTTTGATCAAACCTAAATCTACACTATGCGAGCTTGTTAATCAGTACAATGAAACATTAAGTAAACTTCTGGATAAACATGCTCCGAAACAAACCAAACGTGTACAAGTTCGCCCTCCATCACCATGGATGTCTAATGATATAATTGTAGCAAAACGTCGTCGTCGATATTTTGAAAGAATTTGGCGACGAACTCGTTCTCCAATTGATCGATCCCATTATACTAAACAGCTACATATATGTAATCACATGATGTCAAAAGCAAAGTCTGATTACTATACACATTTTATCACAACAAATTCTGAAAACCCTTGGCAGATGTGGAAATCTGTAAACAAAATTCTACATCGGCAGAAATTAAAAGCACTGCCTGAACATTCTTCATTGGATACATTGTGTAGTTCTTTTTCAAAATACTTTACAGATAAGATTGCTCGTATTCGATCAAATTTTGTCATTAATAATAATGACTATGATTTCCCTGAACCGCCACTTTCTGAAAAAACACTAGAGTTTCACACCTGCAACTACTAATGAAGTTCTCATCATTATTAAAAAATATCCTAACAAATCGTGTGATCTTGACCCATTTCCAACACTTCTACTAAAAAGCTGTATCGATCAACTCATCTTTCCCATTACTACTATCATAAACCTTTCAATGCAGAGTGGAGTTGTTCCACAGGATTTCAAACAAGCTCTTGTAAATCCTCTTATTAAAAAACAAACTTTGTGCAAAGATGACCTAAGGAATTATCGTCCTATCTCTAATCTCAGTTTTCTGTCAAAAATATTGGAAAAAGTAGTTGCTAATCGCCTTCATGAATATATTTACAACCATCACTTATCAAATGATCTACAGTCTGCATATAAACGATTCCATTCTACTGAAACAGCTCTTCTCAAGATACACAATGATATAGTTGATAACATGGACAATGGCAAAGTCACAGCACTCACTTTACTTGATCTCTCAGCTGCTTTCGATACAATTGATCATTCAATCCTTTTACAACGCCTCCATAGATATTTTGGAATTTCTGGCCCAGCTCTTCGGTGGTTCAAATCATTTTTATCAGACAGATATCAAAGTATTAACATATCTGGCACATTATCTAGCCCAAAACATCTACCATTTGGAGTGCCACAAGGATCCGTCCTTGGCCCTGTTCTGTTCAGCTTATATACTACATCGCTCAGCCAAGTTATTGCTAATCGTAATCTCAGTCATCACCTTTATGCTGATGACACACAGGTTTATATATCACTTTCACAATCAAATGTACAAGAATCTCTTTCGACTTTTAGTGATTGCCTTACTGATATCTTGTCGTGGATGGAATCAAGTAAGCTAAAGCTTAATCCAGATAAAACAGACCTTATTATTATTGGCACTAAACAACAACGAAATAAAGTCATCAACCATTTTCCTGTTAAACTGCTTGGCAGTGATACATTCCCATCAGATACTGTTCGTAATCCAGGTGTTATCTTTGACAGTGATTTCAACTTTCGCCAGCATATCTCTCAAGTATGTAAATCCTGTTTCTATCATATTCGTGATCTTCGTCGAATTCGGCGTCACATATCTACATCTACTGCTAAAACAATATCAACGGCACTAATTAGCAGCCGTCTTGACTATTGCAATTCACTACTAAACAACATTGCTAAAAGAGACTTGGCTAAACTCCAACGAGTACAAAATTGTCTGGCACGTGTGGTTCTCAGGGCGCCTCGGTTTTCACCGTCACTACCACTACTTAAACAGTTACACTGGCTTCCAGTTTCTTATCGAATTAATTTTAAGCTGTCCACTCTTGCATATCGTGCTGTATCTACACAACAACCATTCTACTTGGCTAGTCTCCTGCATCTTTCAAATATCCCTAGGCAGCTAAGATCATCAGTTTCACAACAACTTATTGTACCTAAAACAAAACTTAACTTGGGTAAACGTGCTTTCTCTGTCGCTGCGCCTAGGGTCTGGAATGAACTCCCTATCGCTTTGAAAACATCCGAAACTATTGCTATTTTCCGTAAAAAACTCAAGACATATCTATTCCAAATTGCATTCCCACCATAAATGTTCGGTTGTCCCTCGTTCTGATACTGACTTTTGCGCGTCCTTGTTTACGATTACGCCTACTGATTCTGTTTTGTTGCGCCTCTGAGCTCAGGTTCCTGAGGATATAGGCGCCATAGAAGTCAATTATTATTATTATTATTATCAGCTCTCCCCAGAATGCTTGATCGACAGTCTGGTACTCTAACTACTAGACCAGCTCTCCACAGAATGCTTCATCGACAGTCTGATACTCTAACTACTAGACCAGCTCTCCACAGAATGCTTCATCGACAGTGTGGTACTCTAACTACTAGATCAGCTCTCCACAGAATGCTTGTTGACAGTGTGGTACTCTAACTACTAGACCAGCTCTCCCCAGAATGCTTGATCGACAGTCTGGTACTCTAACTACTAGTTCAGCTCTCAACAGAATGCTTGATCGACAGTCTGGTACTCTAACTACTAGACCAGCTCTCCACAGAATGCTTGATCGACAGTCTGGTACTCTACCTACTAGTTCAGCTCTCAACAGAATGCTTGATCAACAGTCTGGTTCTCTACTAGACCAGCTCTCCACAGAATGCTTGGTCGACAGTCTGGTACTCTATTAGACCAGCTCTCCACAGAATGCTGGTGATATGCTTACTCGACTTCTCCAAGAAAATGGTCCAGAATGTTCATCTGTCCAAGTCCAACCCTGAAAGTAAATTAGAACTGATACAGAAACTATAAAGGATCATGCAATGCTGTGTGAAGACAACTAAGGCAGACAACAAAGAAACTAGTAAATATTCTAAAGTAACAACTGCATTACATTGAAACAATATTCACTGTTTCATTCATTCTGCTTTTTAATTGTGACTGAGAACTAGTTTAATAGAATGAACAGAACGAGCATCTGAGAAACAGTTTTCACCCTGGTAAGTGTAGTGTTCAGAACTGACGCAGGCACACAAATTTTACATATCATTGGCGAATACCATTAACTATCATCCTGTGTGTTTCCAAGACCAAGTTGACATGTTCTCACAAAAGTTAAACAACACAAAACGCTGTCAATATAAGAGTCTTAAGACAATATATTATAATTTATATACCACCCGATTGATTTACAATCAGACAAGCTAACATATCTACATGTATACATACATCATCATTATCAAAATCGACAACAATCTTCTCTCCACACGGAATCTTCAATTTAGGAAACACAGAACGCAGCTCTTCGTCACTTGATTGTGATGCGTATTTGTCTGTGATTTCTGAGGGCACCAAATTGTTCCACAGCTCTTTATCTTGTTGATCACAGGAGAAATCATTCCAATCGTCGCCATAGCTTTCTTTTACGTTGTCGAGGTCCTGAGAGATTTTCTTTGCAAGAGGACTGATTGTGGCAAAGTATTCATCTACGTTTATGTATACAGTAGCCATTTTTTGACCAAGAAAAGGTAATTTAGTAGCCGAAACACTGAAACAAAAGGCGCTGTACTGCCTATGACCCCCGCCTACAGATAAGACTTCCGGTTCCGCGTTCAGAGGAATGTGGAGCTTGGCTAGAACAAAACATTCGGCTAGACCATGGGTGATTCCGAGACCGCCGCAGGAAACGATGTTTTCTGCAATTTACAATTAGAGGTACTTGCTAACTTTATAGCATTTCGCATCACAAAGACATATATTTTAACATGATACAAACTAAAGCCTGTAACAATGTTGCCATTATTGCATGTTCACTGTACATGTTTGTTTTCTGGGCGATAATAGCGTATCATGTGCACTCTGCCCGCCGTCAGAATCAGAATTTTTTTACTCGTCCTAATATACATCCCAACCAGACCTGATGCCGAGTACATTTTCATGAGTAAAGTACGAGTACATTGCTCAAAGCTGAATACGAGTATATTTCCATGAGTACGAGTACATCTTGTATGATATTATAGTAACTATATGTGGGGAGCGGTGGTCTAATGGTTAGAGCACCCGCCTGTCGATCGAGAGGACGGTGGTTCGATTCCACCTCCGCCGTTTCGAAGCTTGGGCAATTTCGTTCACCCCACTTTGCCCGTGTCTTTCGGAAGAGACACTAAAAGCCGTTGGTCCAAACTCCTGCGTTAGCTCAATATTGGGCTGTTTGGAGTATAACTACTTGAGACTTGAGACTTGAGTATAGTAATATTAACATATTTTTTAAACAAACGTGAATTAATTTTTCATAAATCAGGAATAGTTGACTATACAACGGCAGTTGATCAGACTTTTTTACGAGGAAAATTGTAAAATCCTATTTATGTTTGGGACAAAACTGGGGTCTGCATCCCATTCAATTTCAAATGTGCGATTTGCATTCAAATGCAAATGTGGAATAAAATGTATTTAAATTGAAAATACTTTTCAAAATACATTTTATAGCACAATATAACAAGAGAAAAGAAAGTAAAGTAAAGAAATATAACCATTAAATATATACAACATATGATTCAATGAACACTGTTAGACTGGCAGTGATCACAAGTCAACAAGTTCCAGATGGCAAGTGGACAAGGAAGCCATTGGCTTATTGAGAGTCCAACAAGTTTCTCATCTATGTGTAGCCTGTCAATTCTATTTTTTAAACATATTCACACTACTAGCATTAACACAATCATTTGGCATTTTGTTCCATCCATTTATCACCCTCTGTGAGAAAGAGTACTTTCTCATGTCCAACCTACACTGCTCCTTAACTAATGCTGCTTTGTGTCCTCTGGTTCTACTGCCTTCTTTAAGTTTGAAGAACATATTCCTATCAACATCCTCATAACCGTTCACTATTTTAAATACTTCTATTTGGTCTCCTCTTAGTCTCCTGGTCTCTAGTGTTGTCAAACCACATTGTAATAAGCGACTTTCGTAACTAAGGTCTCAATTCTGGAATCATTTTAGTTGCTCTTTGTCGTTTTCTTTCTAGCTTGTCTATGTCCTTTTTACGATACGGCCTCCATGCTTGAGTACAATATTCCAAATGTGGTCTAACTATTGCTTTGTACAGGGGTACAATTAGCTGTTTCTCCTTATACATGATAGTTCTCCTAATTAGCCCTAGAATTTGATTTCCTTTCGAAGCAGCAATTCCACATTGCTCTGAAACTTTCATGTCAGCACTAAATGTTACTCCTAAGTCCTTTTCTTGTGTGGTTCTACCTAGTACAGCATCCCCCATTTTATATCCTTCGTCCATGTTTCCATGTCCTATGTGTATGTGTAATTTTTACCCATCAAGACCCCACCCTGGGGGGATTTAAAAAAACTAAGTATATAAACCATCCCCATGGGACCCTATGCCAACACAAGCCCCATGGGGTCACAAGCCTACACAATCTCAGCCCCATGGCCCCCATGCATGCCTACACAATCTCAGCCACATGGCCCCCATGCATGTTTATGGAATCTCAGCCCCATGGGTCCATGCCCATGCCTACACAATCTCAGCCCCATGGGCCCCTGCACACACCTACACAATCTCAACCCCATGGGTCCCCGTGCATGCCTACACAATCTTAGCCCCCCACATGCCTACAAATCTGCATTTACAATTTGTGTGTAGAAATGGAAGAAAACCATATAAAGTTTAGAGACCTTTCCAATTGTTTGCAGGTCAGCAAAATGTTAAATAATATACAAAAATACATACAACTCTGCTTTATAGTATAAATGTTTCCCCACATGTTTGCTTGCTTACACATGAGAATGATCCACATGTGAAAGTGTGTGATCCCCAGATGAAAGAGTGTGATCCACAGGTGAAGTGGAAGATGAGTGACTCAGCGCTGTTTGTCACGTGTGGATCATTACAGTGAGTAGTTCATTGTGTTCTCTCTGCAGACATTCATGGAAGATGAAGAGAGGGCCCTGGTTGCCATAGCACTGTCCAACTGGGGATGCTGCGTTTACTGTGTGCTGAGGTTCCTGGGAGAGAGGAACCAGGACACCTACAGACTGCCACTCAAAGTACGAACTCTAAACACACCTAGAGACTGTCACTCAAAGTAGGAACTCTAAACACACCTACAGACTGTCACTCAAAGTAGTAACTCTAAACACACCTACAGACTGTCACTCAAAGTACAAACTCTAAACACACCTACAGACTGTCACTCAAAGTACGAACTCTAAACACACCTACAGACTGTCACTCAAAGTAGGAACTATAAACACACCTACAGACTGCCACTCAAAAGTAGGAACTCTAAACACACATACAGACTCACTCAAAAGTACGAACTCTAAACACACATACAGACTGTCACTCTAAGTAGGAACTCTAAACACACATACAGACTGCCACTCAAAGTAGGAACTCTAAACACACATACAGACTGCCACTCAAAGTACGAACTCTAAACACACCTACAGACTGCTACTCAAAAGTAGGAACTCTAAACACACATACAGACTCACTCAAAAGTAGGAACTCTAAACACACATACAGACTGTCACTCTAAGTAGGAACTCTAAACACACCTACAGACTGTCACTCAAAGTACGAACTCTAAACACACCTACAGACTGCTACTCAAAAGTAGGAACTCTAAACACACATACAGACTCACTCAAAAGTAGGAACTCTAAACACACATACAGACTGTCACTCAAAGTACGAACTCTAAACACACCTACAGACTGCTACTCAAAAGTAGGAACTCTAAACACACATACAGACTCACTCAAAAGTACGAACTCTAAACACACATACAGACTGTCACTCTAAGTAGGAACTCTAAGCACACATACAGACTGTCACTCAAAGTAGGAACTCTAAACACACATACAGACTGTCACTCTAAGTAGGAACTCTAAGCACACCCACAGACTGTCACTCAAAGTAGGAATTCTAAACACACCTACAGACTGTCACTCAAAGTAGGAATTCTAAACACACCCACAGACTGCCACTCAAAGTAGGAATTCTAAACACACCTACAGACTGTCACTCAAAGTAGGAACTCTAAACACTCGTACACATTATTAACTTCCCCTACACTAAAATAAATATTTGGCCCTTGGTGAATTGCCAATTTTACTTTAATGAACAGAAAAACTAAATATATTTTTAAATACTTTTAATGTATTTGTATGTAAAATACATAAAAAATACAATATATACTTCAGTGTTTTATTTTTTTTTAAATGCATGAGATGCTTTGTGTGTTCAGGTGCTGGAGAGATGGCTGCAGAACCTGAAGGGTGACACTCACAAGGACACTTCCTCTGGAGAGAATGGTGACACTCACAAGGACACTTCCTTTGGAGAGAATGGTGACACTAGTGACGCTGGCAAGGAAACACCTGCTGCAGACAATGGTGACACTTGCAAGGACACACCTGCTGGTGACCCCAGTGACATCACTGAAGACATGCCTGCTGGTGATGAGGGCAAGGTCACACCTGCCAGTGACACTACCATGGTCACACCTGCTGGTGACAGTGGTGTGTGTGTCTCTTGTCTTGGTGTCTTACAGCAAGGTCACTGCTCGATTGAGTTTCTTGACAAGGTCAGTTTGTGTCCTGTTGTTGTGCTAGTCGTCACAGTACGTGACACACATACGCTATCTCCAGTGGACTGTATGTTGATAATAACAGTCAGGTAACAGTTTGTAGCAAAATGTAATTTGTCTTAGCAGTCAAACTGTAAAACAATAAATATGAGATGATTCTTGCAGTTCACTGGCAGTAGTATCATGAATCTGGTGATCAGCAATGATATTTGTGCAATTTTATGATGATATCAGTGTTTAAAATTTGGTATTTTGCAACTTTCATGGTTCTCCTCTACATATTGTATAATTAATACCAGATGTGTGTTTCAGCAATACTTTTATGATAAGGTTGGACATTGTTAATAATTTCACATTTTAAATAAATATCATAAAAAGGAAATATTAAAAAATCACTTATTAAGTAATACTTCTGTTACTGAACTGTCCACTTTCAGATTTCTGAGACAGTGAAGTCCGAGAAGTTTGAATACAGCTTCTTCTTCTGTTCTCTCACGTTTCCTGTTGCCTTTCTACTGAGAGAAGTATGTCCTTAAGTACCACTTCTGTTCTCTCACATTTCCTGTTGCCTTTCTACTGAGAGAAGTATGTCCTTAGGTACCACTTCTGTTCTCTCACGTTTCCTGTTGCCTTTCTACTGAGAGAAGTATGTCCTTAAGTACCACTTCTGTTCTCTCACGTTTCCTGTTGCCTTTCTACTGAGAGAAGTATGTCCTTAAGTACCACTTCTGTTCTCTCACGTTTCCTGTTGCCTTTCTACTGAGAGAAGTATGTCCTTAAGTACCACTTCTGTTCTCTCACGTTTCCTGTTGCCTTTCTACTGAGAGAAGTATGTCCTTAAGTACCACTTCTGTTCTCTCACGTTTCCTGTTGCCTTTCTACTGAGAGAAGTATGTCCTTAAGTACCACTTCTGTTCTCTCACGTTTCCTGTTGCCTTTCTACTGAGAGAAGTATGTCCTTAAGTACCACTTCTGTTCTCTCACGTTTCCTGTTGCCTTTCTACTGAGAGAAGTATGTCCTTAAGTACCACTTCTGTTCTCTCACGTTTCCTGTTGCCTTTCTACTGAGAGAAGTATGTCCTTAAGTACCACTTCTGTTCTCTCACGTTTCCTGTTGCCTTTCTACTGAGAGAAGTATGTCCTTAAGTACCACTTCTGTTCTCTCACGTTTCCTGTTGCCTTTCTACTGAGAGAAGTATGTCCTTAAGTACCACTTCTGTTCTCTCACGTTTCCTGTTGCCTTTCTACTGAGAGAAGTATGTCCTTAAGTACCACTTCTGTTCTCTCACGTTTCCTGTTGCCTTTCTACTGAGAGAAGTATGTCCTTAAGTACCACTTCTGTTCTCTCACGTTTCCTGTTGCCTTTCTACTGAGAGAAGTATGTCCTTAAGTACCACTTTCTTGCCATCTTGTGAGACATATCATTTATTTGTGTCATTAGCATTGACAATATTAACAGCAAGTCTGCTTATAATTGTTTTGCAAATTGCAGAATACAACAGTGGCTTCATTGACACACAGAAGCAGCAAATACATGTACTCAACTGTACATCTTGTGTACAGTTTTGTATGCTTTCTTCATACATATAATCCCAAAATACAACTAATAAAACATGTATATACAAATGAGGATAATATTGACAAAAATATTTTGCAGCATTGCATGTGAAAAACTATTGGTGATGTGTCAAGTTTGGGCTCACTGAAAAGTAAAAGATTTATGACTGTAGCTATTTGTTAGTGAACAAAATATTAAATATATGCATTCAAAGATGATATATGACTGTTTGACATTCTTTAACAAGATTTAACAAGATTTGCCATCCAAGCCAAAGGCCCAGATGGCAAGTGGACAAGGAAGCCATTGGCTTATCGAGAGTCCAACAATGTTCATCTACTTATAGCCCGCCCTCCTGAGATATGTGTCAACCTTGTTTTTAAACATATTCACGCTGCTAGCAGTTACACAATCTGTTGACAATTTGTTCCATTCATTTATTGTCCTCTGTGAGAACGAGTGCTTCCTGATGTCCAATCTACATTGATCCTTTACTAATTTTACCTCATGTCCTCTAGTTCTGCTATCCTTCTTGAGTGAGAAAAACATATTTCTATCAATATTTTCATACCCATTCAATATCTTAAAAACTTCAATCTGATCTCCTCTTAACCTCCTTGTCTCTAGAGTTGTTAAACCACATTCTTTCAGGCGTTCTTCATAACTAAGGTCTCTCAGTTCTGGAATCATTTTAGTTGCTCTCCTTTGTATGCGTTCAAGCGTATCTATATCCTTCTTACGATATGGTCTCCATGCTTGTATACAGTATTCTAAATGAGGTCTAACTATTGCTTTATAAAGAGGTATAATTAACTTTTTTCCCTTGTATGTTATGTTTCTTCTAATCAATCCAAGAATTTGATTACCCTTTGAAGCTGCAATACCACACTGCTCTGAAACTTTCATATCAGCGCTTATTGTAACTCCTAAGTCCTTTTCTTTTACAGTAGTACCCAGAACAGTATCTCCCATTCTATAGTTTACATTCAAGTTCCTATGTCCTGTATGTAGGCATTTACATTTCCCAAAATTGAACAACATCTGCAATTTCTCAGACCATTTCACTAATCTGTCTAGATCGTTTTGTAAATGTTGTTTATCACCATCAGTATTAACCTTTCTAAACAGTTTTGTGTCATCCGCAAATTTCAGTACGTTACTTGTTATACTGTCGTCCAAGTCATTGATATAAATTAAGAATAATATAGGTCCTAATACTGATCCTTGAGGTACCCCACTCAAAACCGATTTCCAATTTGAAACTTCTCCATCTACTACAACTCGTTGTCTTCTGTCAGTCAGCCATTGTTCTATCCAGTCAGTTATGCTATCCCCGATACCATGGGCTTTTAATTTAAGTAGTACTCTTTGATGTGGCACTTTGTCAAAAGCTTTCTGAAAATCTAAGTAGATAATATCTACTGGCGATCCCACGTCTATCCACTTAGTGATTTCTTCCAAAAAACATAACATATTTGTTAAGCATGACCTCGCTTTAAGGAATCCATGTTGAGATGAATTTAATAATTTATGCTTAACGAGGAAGTCCACCATATGGTCTTTAATTAACCTTTCTAATAATTTACAAATCACTGACGTTAAACTCACTGGTCTGTAATTCTCTGACTTATTTCTCGAACCCTTTTTAAATAATGGTATGATGTTTGCTTCTTTCCATTCAAACGGAACAACTCCCTCTTTTAATGACAAGTTGAATACTCTTGCAAGTGGTATACTGATTTGTTCTACTGTTTCCATTAGTAATTTTGGAGGAATCCCATCCACTCCCGGTGATTTGTTATCCTTCATTGCCTTTATTTTCTTAGCTACCAATTCTGGAGATACAACTAACGGACCTAAATAGTCAGATTTAGCCCCCTGAAATTTAGCATCTGCAACTGGTAATGAACTAATATCTTCTTTGGTAAACACTGAACTGAAGTAACCATTTAGGTCTTCCGCCATTAAAAACCCCTGTGATATTATTCTTTTCAGCATGCTATTTGGGTCTTGCTGAAGGAATGCCTACCGTGAGTAAATGCGATGTTTTATTTTGACTTGGCTGAATCGACTGGGATGTAACATAAACAACTTGATGTAATCTGATCAGTGTGGTGTAACAGCTTTTGTGAATAGAATATGTTTTCATGTGATTTAACTTAATTTATTTGAAAGGTACTTTATTATTATTATTATTATCTGAATAAGGGGTTTGTCAATTAAAATACCAAAAAGCAAATACTTAAAACATATTTAAGCACGTTAAGCATAAATGCTTTTTGCCTTAATGAACTCATCATAAAACATTTATAATGCATTATAATTCATTAGGTCGATGGTCTTTGTAGGGATATATCATGTGTTAGATATGTAGATCAATATATCACTTGGTTATTGTAGACATGTGTTTATATAGAGATACATCACATCATCATTGTAGGCATGTGTTTATATAGAGATACATCACATCATCATTGTAGGCATGTGTTTATATAGAGATACATCACATCATCATTGTAAACATGTTTATATAGAGATACATCACATCATCATTGTAAACATGTTTATATAGAGATACATCACATCATCATTGTAGACATGTGTTTATATAGAGATACATCACATCATCATTGTAGACATGTGTTTATATAGAGACACATCACATCATCATTGTAGACGTGTTTATATAGAGATACATCACATCATCATTGTAGATATGTGTTTATATAGA
Organism: Lamellibrachia columna; assembly: GCA_963662155.1. Classification (NCBI taxonomy): domain Eukaryota; kingdom Metazoa; phylum Annelida; class Polychaeta; order Sabellida; family Siboglinidae; genus Lamellibrachia; species Lamellibrachia columna. The sequence continues at coordinate 862,507 of OY759262.1, forward strand.
GACACATCACATCATCATTGTAGACATTTGTTGTGTGTTAAATATAGAGCTATATCAGTGGTTGTAGACATGTATTAAGGTTAGCGGACACCTGCCCGTAACGGACACCTGTCTGTAACGGGAACACTTGAAAGTCCCAAATTATTTCCTATTAGTTAGCACTGTCCGCTAACTGTCCATAGCAGCCCCTGGCCAGTGTGGACAATGGACAGGGAATTTGGACCCAACCATTCATTGTCACCCTGTCTCTTGCGGACAGCTCAAATTGCATTGACAATCCTGCGAGTCAGACTAGCTGAGCCATCACTGATACGCACTAACCTCACTATGTGTGTGTTCTGTGTAATACCATCTGCATAATGTAGTCAGTAAATAAAATAAATTTGGTCCAAATAATGGACTGTGAATAATTTTATCTTCGTGCTACAACGAATGTTGTTGAAAACCAACCGCCATATTGTGCAACTGATGTCACACAGTGTTACCATATTGTGCAACTGATGTCACACAGTGTTACCATATTGTGCAACTGATGTCACACAGTGTTACCATATTGTGCAACTGATGTCACACAGTGTTACCGTTTTTCAAAAAAAAATATAATAATGTTATATGTGTGCCTGATTATTGTCAGGTAACTTTAATAATATACATATAAGAATGATTATAAACATGAAATATGTGTATATTGCATTTTAATAAGATTCCAAATATCCTCGGAGGCGGCCTGGTCCCAGAGTTTTCTGAAATGCGTCATTCTAAAATTATCATATCTACGAAAACGAACGATCTGACTTTGTGACTCAAAGTCGACTTGATAAAAGCAGCAGCACATCGGCCAATAATTCATAGTCAGCGCAACACTTGTGGGCAGTTCATAGTGTGGCAGCGATTTATTTCATCAACTTAATTTATGGCCCACATCCACCTGGCAGTCACAATAGCAATGAACTGAATGCGCTATGTAATCCAGTATTAGTTGAATTTACTCCATTCCACAGTTACCATGATAAAAGCAGCAGCATATCGGCCAACCATTCATAGTCGGCCCACCGCTTGCGGGCAGTTCAAAGTGCATTGATAATCCCTTGAGTCAATCAGGGTCACCTCGAGCAGTCGCAATATTCATACCTTGGCTTCTTTCGGCCACCAAAGCAATTCCAGCTCGCCTTTTCCTGGGGCAATGATTGATTTCATCAATTTAATTGATTCCACAGTTATTGTGTCTTCGAAAAGGAACGAACTGACTTTGAGACACAAAGTTGACTTGATCAAGGCAGCAGAATCGGGCAAATCTTGCTGCCAGATAGCCAATGATTTTCATATTAGCTGAACACAGGCCAGTTTGATCTTTAAGAGAAAAGCAGAACTGCTGCCTTGAACAGAAACGGAAGATGCAGAAGACAACTGACAACGAAGACGTGAACGTCGTTTGCTGGGAGTGCTTCTAAATGACACGATTACAGAACATTCCCCTGAGTAGCCTGACGGTTCAGGAGAAAGCCCTCGAATACGCAAGACAACTGGAGAATACCGAGTTTAAAGCATCGAATGGGTGGCTGTAATCGTTCCATAAATGACATAACACTGTCTTCCACATTATTTGCGGGGAAGCTGCCGACATTTCCCCCGTGACCATCGATGATTGGGAGCAGCGAATTCCAACAATCATCGATGGTTACAAGCTCAATGACATATACAATGGCTGTTCTACTGTGCATTGCCTGACAAGACAATGGCAATAAAGGGTCAAGAGTGCAGGGAAGGGAAACGATCGTAGGAATGTGTGACCGCTCTGCTGTGCCGCAACGCAACCGGGACAGGTTTATACATATTTTTTTTCAACATAGTATTTTATTATGTGCTGCATCAGTACGCCACCTGTACACCACCTGTACACCACCTGTACACCACCGGTACACCACCTGCAGTATATCGATACATGTGCACAGCCATCTGACAAGCTTCTTTTGCACACATGACAAGTTTCTTCCAAGTTTAGTGATATCAACACCAAACGTTGTTCCTGAAAACAAAGAAACACACCAATTAATGACAACTCCTGTGTTTTTATCACCCAGTGACTTGTAGCGCTCGCAACAGTACCAACTAGCGAACGTCAACGTAATCATTTATAGTATGATGGCACCACCTACTGAGTATCCATGTCATTAAAATCTCCATAATGGACATAATGCGGTGGTTGCAGACATGTGTTAGGGTTAGATATAGAGCTATATTGTGGGTCTGTGGTTGCAGACATGTGTTAGGGTTAGATATAGAGCTATATTGTGGGTCGGTGGTTGCAGACATGTGTTAGGGTTAGATATAGAGCTATATTGTGGGTCTGTGGTTGTAGACATGTATTATGGTTAGATATAGAGCTATATTGTGGGTCTGTGGTTGTAGACATGTGTTAGGGTTAGATATAGAGCTATATTGTGGGTCTGTGGTTGTAGACATGTGTTAGGGTTAGATATAGAGCTATATTGTGGGTCTGTGGTTGTAGACATGTGTTATGGTTAGATATAGAGCTATATTGTAGGTCTGTGGTTGTAGACATGTATTATGGTTAGATATAGAGCTATATTGTGGGTCGGTGGTTGTAGACATGTATTATGGTTAGATATAAAGCTATATTGTGGGTTGGTGGTTGCAGACATGTGTTATGGTTAGATATAGAGCTATATTGTGGGTCGGTGGTTGTAGACATGTATTATGGTTAGATATAGAACTATATTGTGGGTCTGTGGTTGTAGACATGTGTTAGGGTTAGATATAGAGCTATATTGTGGGTCTGTGGTTGTAGACATGTGTTAGGGTTAGATATAGAGCTATATTGTGGGTCTGTGGTTGTAGACATGTATTATGGTTAGATATAGAGCTATATTGTGGGTCTGTGGTTGCAGACATGTATTATGGTTAGATATAGAGCTATATTGTGGGTCTGTGGTTGTAGACGTGTTAGGGTTAGATATAGAGCTATATTGTGGATCTGTGGTTGCAGACATGTATTATGGTTAGATATAGAGCTATATTGTGGGTCGGTGGTTGTAGACATGTGTTAGGGTTAGATATAGATCTATATTGTGGATCTGGGGTTGCAGACATGTATTATGGTTAGATATAGAGCTATATTGTGGGTCTGTGGTTGTAGACATGTATTATGGTTAGATATAGAGCTATATTGTGGGTTGTGGTTGTAGACATGTATTATGGTTAGATATAGAGCTATATTGTAGGTCGGTGGTTGTAGACATGTATTATGGTTAGATATAGAGCTATATTTTTAGGTCGGTGGTTGTAGACATGTGTTAGGGTTAGATATAGAGCTATATTGTGGGTCTGTGGTTGTAGACATGTGTTATGGTTAGATATAGAGCTATACTGTGGGTCTGTGGTTGTAGACATGTATTATGGTTAGATATAGAGCTATATTGTGGGTTTGTGGTTGTAGACATGTATTATGGTTAGATATAGAGCTATATTGTGGGTCTGTTATTGTAGACATGTATTATGGTTAGATATAGAGCTATATTGTGGGTCTGTGGTTGTAGACATGTATTATGGTTAGATATAGAGCTATATTGTGGGTTTGTGGTTGTAGACATGTATTATGGTTAGATATAGAGCTATATTGTGGGTCTGTTATTGTAGACATGTATTATGGTTAGATATAGAGCTATATTGTGGGTCTGTGGTTGTAGACATGTATTATGGTTAGATATAGAGCTATATTGTGGGTCTGTGGTTGTACACATGTATTATGGTTAGACATAGAGCTATATTGTGGGTCGGTGGTTGTAGACATGTATTATGGTTATATATAGAGCTATATTGTGGGTCGGTGGTTGTAGACATGTATTATTGTTAGATATAGAGCTATATTGTGGGTCTGTGGTTGTAGACATGTATTATGGTTAGATATAGAGCTATATTGTGGGTCTGTAGTTGCAGACATGTGTTAGGGTTAGATATAGAGCTATATTGTGGGTCTGTAGTTGCAGACATGTGTTATGGTTAGATATAGAGCTATATTGTGGGTCTGTGGTTGTAGACATGTATTATGGTTAGATATAGAGCTATATTGTGGGTCGGTGGTTGTAGACATGTATTATGGTTAGATATAGAGCTATATTGTGGGTCGGTGGTTGTAGACATGTATTATGGTTAGATATAGAGCTATATTGTGGGTCTGTGGTTGTAGACATGTATTATGGTTAGATATAGAGCTATATTGTGGGTCTGTGGTTGTAGACATGTGTTAGGGTTAGATATAGAGCTATATTGTGGGTCTGTGGTTGTAGACATGTATTATGGTTAGATATAGAGCTATATTGTGGGTCTGTGGTTGCACATGTGTTAGGGTTAGATATAGAGCTATATTGTGGGTCGGTGGTTGCAGACATGTATTATGGTTAGATATAGAGCTATATTGTGGGTCGGTGGTTGTAGACATGTATTATGGTTAGACATAGAGCTATATTGTGGGTCGGTGGTTGTAGGCATGTATTATGGTTAGATATAGAGCTATATTGTGGGTCTGTGGTTGCAGACATGTGTTAGGGTTAGATATAGGGCTATATTGTGGATCTATATTGTGGATATTGTGGATCTTATGGTTAGATATAGAGCTATATTGTGGGTCGGTGTTGCAGACATGTATTATGGTTAGATATAGAGCTATATTGTGGGTCGGTGGTTGCAGACATGTATTATGGTTAGATATAGAGCTATAGTGTGGGTCGGTGGCTGTAGACATGTATTATGGTTAGATATAGAGCTATATTGTGGGTCTGTGGTTGTAAACATGTATTAGGGTTAGATATAGAGCTATATTGTGGGTCGGTGGTTGTAGACATGTATTAGGGTTAGATATAGAGCTATATTGTGGATCTGTGGTTGCAGACATGTATTATGGTTAGATATAGAGCTATATTGTGGGTCGGTGGTTGTAGACATGTATTATTGTTAGATATAGAGCTAATTTGTGGGTCGGTGGTTGTAGACATGTATTATGGTTAGATATAGAGCTATATTTTAGGTCGGTGGTTGTAGACATGTATTATGGTTAGATATAGAGCTATATTGTGGGTCGGTGGTTGTAGACATGTGTTAGGGTTAGATATAGAGCTATATTGTGGGTCTGTGGTTGTAGACATGTATTATGGTTAGATATAGAGCTATATTGTGGGTCTGTGGTTGTAGACATGTGTTAGGGTTAGATATAGAGCTATATTGTGGGTCTGTGGTTGTAGACATGTGTTAGGGTTAGATATAGAGCTATATTGTGGGTCTGTGGTTGTAGACATGTATTATGGTTAGATATAGAGCTATATTGTAGGTCTGTGGTTGTAGACATGTATTATGGTTAGATATAGAGCTATATTGTGGGTCGGTGGTTGTAGACATGTATTATGGTTAGATATAGAGCTATATTGTGGGTCGGTGGTTGTAGACATGTATTATGGTTAGATATAAAGCTATATTGTGGGTCGGTGGTTGCAGACATGTGTTATGGTTAGATATAGAGCTATATTGTGGGTCGGTGGTTGTAGACATGTATTATGGTTAGATATAGAGCTATATTGTGGGTCTGTGGTTGTAGACATGTGTTAGGGTTAGATATAGAGCTATATTGTGGGTCTGTGGTTGTAGACATGTATTATGGTTAGATATAGAGCTATATTGTGGGTCTGTGGTTGTAGACATGTGTACACAGACAACAGAGGAGACGTCAAGTTGGTGAAAGACATCTGGAAGTGGATCAACGGAGCGATTCTGGTTGAGAAACTGTCAGCCCACCTTGACCAGAGGGTATGTGTGGAGTGAGCCATAGAATGACTGATCTTATCTTGAGTGAGTCATGTGTCGTGACTGTGTAAGCCAATGTGTAATGCTCACTAACAACCACAGATGATGCAGACATAGGTCCAGGTGGAGGTGCACTATTCGTTTGTGCTGCATTCCTCAACATTTCTACTCAAGTCCTGCAGGCTGCTGGAGCATGTGTCTGTGCCCGGAGGCGTAGGGTGGGGTAGATTTGTGCAGATCCATCCCACATACTTGGTCTAGCCCCCCCACACACAAATTCAGACACTAATGGGGTAGACGTCCCCAGCAAGGGTACTACCATATGTGTGGCAGTCTGACATGCAAGTGTACCACCATATGTGCAGCTGTCTGACATGCAAAGGTATTACCATATGTGTGGCTGTCTGACATGGATCAGTACTACCATATGTGCAGCTGTCGGATGTGCAAGGGTACTACCATATGTGTGGCTGTCTGACATGGATCAGTACTACCATATGTGCAGCTGTCGGATGTGCAAGGGTACTACCATATGTGTGGCTGTTTGACATGGATCAGTACTACCATATGTGCAGCTGTCGGATGTGCAAGGGTACTACCATATGTGTAGCTGTCTGACATGCAAAGGTACTACCATGTGTGTTGCTGCCTGACATGCAAGGGTACTACCATATGTGCGACTCTGATATGCAATGGTACTACCCTTCCTCCCCACCCCAACTTCCCCTGATCTGAGGGGACAGACAAGCTGAAATGTGTCACCCGGCATCTCTGACTCTGATGATTCAAACGCTGATCTATATTGGGTGTAAATAAGTTGCTGAGATTAATTTGTCAACAATCAAACTAAATAATATTTCTCTTTCTCCACTTGTGTTCTTGGGAATCTGCTGCCTTTCTCCATTTGTGTTCTTGGGAATCTGCTGCCTTTCTCCATTTGTGTTCTTGGGAATCTGCTGCCTTTCTCCATTTGTGTTCTTGGGAATCTGCTGCCTTTCTCCGTTTGTGTTCTTGGGAATCTGCTGCCTTTCTCCATTTGTGTTCTTGGGAATCTGCTGCCTTTCTCCACTTGTGTTCTTTGGAATCTGCTGCCTTTCTCCACTTGTGTTCATGGGAATCTGTTGCCTTTCTCCACTTGTGTTCATGGGAATCTGCTGCCTTTCTCAATTTGTGTTCATGGGAATCTGTTGCCTTTCTCCACTTGTGTTCTTGGGAATCTGCTGCCTTTCTCCACTTGTGTTCTTGGGAATCTGCTGCCTTTCTCCATTTGTGTTCTTGGGAATCTGCTGCCTTTCTCCACTTGTGTTCTTTGGAATCTGCTGCCTTTCTCCACTTGTGTTCATGGGAATCTGTTGCCTTTCTCCACTTGTGTTCATGGGAATCTGCTGCCTTTCTCAATTTGTGTTCTTGGGAATCTGTTGCCTTTCTCCACTTGTGTTCATGGGAATCTGCTGCCTTTATCCACTTGCTTTCTTGGGAATCTGCTGCCTTTCTCCACTTGTGTTCATGGGAATATGCTGCCTTTCTCCACTTGTGTTCATGGGAATCTGCTGCCTTTCTCCACTTGTGTTCATGGGAATCTGCTGCCTTTCTCCACTTGTGTTCATGGGAATCTGCTGCCTTTCTCCACTTGTGTTCATAGAAATCTGCTGCCTTTCTCCATTTATGTTGATGAGAATCTGCTGCCTTTATCCACTTGCTTTCTTGGGAATCTGCTGCCTTTCTCCATTTGTGTTCTTGGGAATCTGCTGCCTTTCTCCATTTGTGTTCTTGGGAATCTGCCGCCTTTCTCCATTTGTGTTCTTGGGAATCTGCTGCCTTTCTCCACTTGTGTTCTTGGGAATCTGCTGCTTTTCTCCATTTGTGTTCTTGTGTTCTGCTGCCTTTCTCCACTTGTGTTCATGGGAATCTGCTGCCTTTATCCACTTGTGTTCTTGTGTTCTGCTGCCTTTCTCCATTTGTGTTCTTGGGAATCTGCTGCCTTTATCCACTTGTGTTCTTGGGAATCTGCTGCCTTTCTCCATTTGTGTTCTTGTGTTCTGCTGCCTTTCTCCACTTGTATTCTTGGGAATCTGCTGCCTTTCTCCACTTGTGTTCTTGGGAATCTGCTGCTTTTCTCCATTTGTGTTCTTGTGTTCTGCTGCCTTTCTCCACTTGTGCTCTTGGGAATCTGCTGCCTTTCTCCACTTGTGTTCTTGGGAATCTGCTGCCTTTCTCCATTTGTGTTCTTGGGAATCTGCTGCTTTTCTCCATTTGTGTTCTTGGGAATCTGCTGCCTTTCTCCACTTGTGTTCATGGGAATCTGCTGCCTTTCTCCACTTGTGTTCATGGGAATCTGTTGCCTTTCTCCACTTGTATTCATGGGAATCTGCTGCCTTTCTCAATTTGTGTTCATGGGAATCTGTTGCCTTTCTCCACTTGTTTTTGTGGGAATATGCTGTCTTTCTCCACTTGTGTTCATGGGAATCTGTTGCCTTTCTCCATTTGTGTTCATGGGAATCTGCTGCCTTTCTCCATTTGTGTTCATGGGAATCTGCTGCCTTTCTCCATTTGTGTTCGTGGGAATATGCTGCCTTTCTCCACTTGTGTTCATGGGAATCTGCTATCTTTCTCCATTTGTGTTCATGGGAATCTGCTGCCTTTCTCCACTTGTGTTCTTGGGAATCTGCTGCCTTTCTCCATTTGTGTTCTTGGGAATCTGCTGCCTTTCTCCACTTGTATTCTTGGGAATCTGCTGCCTTTCTCCATTTGTGTTCTTGGGAATTTGCTGCCTTTCTCCACTTGTGTTCATGGGAATTTGCTGCCTTTCTCCACTTGTGTTCATGGGAATCTTGCTTAATAAAGTTTGCAACTTTGCTCATAATGTCAACGATAAAGTTATTTCGTTTTATCGATAATATATACAATACAACAAAGAAGACTTCTATAGCGCAAAAATCCTCAGAAAACCGAGCTCAGCAGCACACCAACACCAAAGTGTTAGGCAAATCTAAAATTCAGTTCCGAATCGTCAACAGTGATGGTGGTGTGCTGAGGAGCTAAGGAGGATATTGACTTTTTTTATTTAATTTCTAGTATTTGCCTGGAGAGGGGAATGTTTTTAGTTTTAATCCATTGTGTCTTTGCATTCAGTCCTCTTTTGAAGTGGCCTTGACCTTTGAACACCCAGGCACATCAGGAGAATGTAATTTCTTGTAAGTATTGTTAAATTATTAATTACCTCTGTTATTAACTAGCTCTGTTATTCTTACACAATTACACACCATCATTTTACAGTTACAAATCATGAACATGTCATTGTTTTCACCCAATGGTAAGTGGAACTTATGCAGTAAATTACTAACGTATGCAGTAAATTACTAAATAGTTTGTTGTCACTGCATTAAGTTAAAGTATGAGTAAACAATATTCTCATTGACACAACTCATGGGGGGCTGCTATTTGTGACCAAAAAAATTTGCAACAGCAAAAGACAGGTTCTTATTGTGGGTTTTGTTCGGTTTATAGTGGAGCGTGGTGGTTAGAACGTAGTGGGGGCTAGAACATCGTGGAACATGGTGGTTAGAACATAGTGGGGGCTAGAACATCGTGGAACATGGCGGTTAGAACGTGGTGGGGGCTAGAACATCGTGGAACATGGTGGTTAGAACGTAGTGGGGGCTAGAACATCGTGGAACATGGTGGTTAGAACGTAGTGGGGGCTAGAACATCGTGGAACATGGTGGTTAGAACGTAGTGGGGGCTAGAACATCGTGGAACATGGTGGTTAGAACGTAGTGGGGGCTAGAACATCGTGGAACATGGTGGTTAGAACGTAGTGGGGGCTAGAACATCGTGGAACATGGTGGTTAGAACATAGTGGGGGGCTAGAACATTGTGGAACATGGTGGTTAGAACGTAGTGGGGGCTAGAACATCGTGGAACATGGTGGTTAGAACATAGTGGGGGCTAGAACATCGTGGAACATGGTGGTTAGAACGTAGTGGGGGCTAGAACATCGTGGAACATGGTGGTTAGAACATAGTGGGGGCTAGAACATCGTGGAACATGGCGGTTAGAACGTAGTGGGGGCTAGAACATCGTGGAACATGGCAGTTAGAACGTAGTGGGGGCTAGAACATCGTGGAACATGGCAGTTAGAACGTGGTGGGGGCTAGAACATCGTGGAACATGGCGGTTAGAACGTAGTGGGGGCTAGAACATCGTGGAACATGGCAGTTAGAACGTGGTGGGGGCTAGAACATCGTGGAACATGGCGGTTAGAACGTGGTGGGGGCTAGAACATCGTGGAACATGGCGGTTAGAACGTGGTGGGGGCTAGAACATCGTGGAACATGGCGGTTAGAACGTAGTGGGGGCTAGAACATCGTGGAACATGGCGGTTAGAACGTGGTGGGATGCGGTAGTTAAAACGTCATTGGGCGCGTTGGTTAGAATGTCGTCGCGATTTTGCGTACAAAATATATGTCTGAGTCCATTGGATGATAAATTGACTGATACATTTATTAATATAAACTCTTAATGTTGTTTTGTTGCATTTCAGATGTGATTTGTATCCAGACCAGTTCAGGAAACATAAGGTTTGTGTTTCATGCCAAAGATGTTCTTTGTTTATTTCATGTTCATGATGTGTTGGGAATTGTTTTCACCCAACCATTTAGTGTTAGTGGTTCATTTAGTGTTAGTGGTTCATTTAGTGTTAGTGGTTCATTTAGTGTTAGTGGTTCATTTAGTGTTAGTGGTTCATTTAGTGTTAGTGGTTCATTTAGTGTTAGTGGTTCATTTAGTGTTAGTGGTTCATTGATATTAACTGAAGCTGTTTGGCTAGTTGTGATACCATGAATACATACATGCATGCATTCATACATGCATGAATAAACTATTGATATAAAGTGTTTCTACTAGTTGCAAGGCACTGTATGTGGTACAGTATTGCCAGCCACTACAACATTAATCACAGTCACTTTATTGTACACCACATTTGTACACACAATTTGTGAGATTTGAATCAACTTGAGATTATAGACAGTGCTGCATAAACAGATGATCTAAGCTGTTGCTGTCTAAAAAAGTGCTGTTTTAATGTACCTGTATTTGTGCAGGGCCGGCATACAGACGCGCACGTTTAGGTGCATGCACACACATTTGTAAAGTGTTTTCTCTGACGTGTCTTAGAACAGAGAGGTGTTCACAAAGATCTGACATGTATAAGTATAAGTGTTTTCTCTGTCATGTCTTAGAACAGAGAGGTGTTCACAAAGATCTGACATGTCTTATAAGTGTTTTCTCTGGCGTGACTTAGAACAGAGAGGTGTTCACAAAGATCTGACATGTATAAGTGTTTTCTCTGACGTGACTTAGAACAGAGAGGTGTTCACAAAGATCTGACATGTCTTATAAGTGTTTTCTCTGACGTGACTTAGAACAGAGAGGTGTTCACAAAGATCTGACATGTCTTATAAGTGTTTTTTCTGACGTGACTTAGAACAGAGAGGTGTTCACAAAGATCTGACATGTCTTAGAAGTGTTTTCTCTCTCGTGTCTTAGAACAGAGAGGTGTTCACAAAGATCTGACATGTCTTAGAAGTGTTTTCTCTGTCATGTCTTAGAACAGAGAGGTGTTCACAAAGATCTGACATGTCTTATAAGTGTTTTCTCTGACGTGACTTAGAACAGAGAGGTGTTCACAAAGATCTGATATGTCTTATAAATGTTTTCTCTGACATGACTTAGAACAGAGATGTCTTAGAAGTGTTTTCTCTCTCGTGTCTTAGAACAGAGAGGTGTTCACAAATATCTGACATGTCTTATAAGTGTTTTCTCTGACGTGACTTAGAACAGAGAGGTGTTCACAAAGATCTGACATGTCTTAGAAGTGTTTTCTCTGTCGCGTCTTAGAACAGAGAAGTGTTCACAAAGATCCGAGTGACACAAGTTCTCAGTACAATGGACCACTCAACATTCAAAAGGTACTGTGTCACTGGTCAAATAAATCTCTCTAGCATCACTATGGTGAGAACTACTAGGCTGGTGACTTCTTACAATTCTAGGATGTTTCACATCTACAGAAAGGTTGATTCATTATTAAAGGCTGTATGCCTTTTAAAAAGAATATATGGAATAAGTATTATTTTTTACTAAGTCTGAAGTCTATGTGTATCAAAATAATCCTGGTTTAGATGTAGTATATACACATTTAGTTAATTGATAGCAAGAAGGGTTAAAATGGTCAGTTTAATAAAAAAATATTCAGTGCACACAATTACATTACTGTAGTGCATGATTTGTGCTAGAAGCCATTGCTGTAACTAATGTCAGTAGATATCTTCTAGTTATGTTACTAGTGAAGTAGGCATTAAACTGCATCCTGGGAATTTGTAGTTGTTTATTGAAGATAATAAATGAGTAGTAGTCGTAGAGTAGAGTAGTGTGTTGACTGGGGCCCATATCATATGACTGAGTTGGATGTTGGAATTGAACATGTGATGACAGTGGAATAGATGTCAACGTTAGGTGGTTGACTGTACAACTGTAGCCAGTCAGTCTTGCATTGTCTTGCCTTATGTCCCCTGGCAGCTGCTACCAGTGTCCACCCAAGAAACTGGACAGGCCGTGTGACTGTGTGACCATCAGATGTAAACATGACGCTGTCTATGTCGCAGGTATGGTGATCTTTGATGACTTGAAGCAGTGACCATGGCAACTGTTTAGTGGTAGTTGACGTAGCTCCATGTTGTTTCGTTATTGAAACAGTGACCATGGCAACTGTTTGGTGGTAGTTGATGTAGCTCCATGTTATTGAAACAGTGACCATGGCAACTGTTTGGTGGTAGTTGATGTAGCTCCATGTTATTTCGTTATTGAAACAGTGACCATGGCAACTGTTTGGTGGTAGTTGATGTAGCTCCATGTTATTGAAACAGTGACCATGGCAACTGTTTGGTGGTAGTTGATGTAGCTCCATGTTATTGAAACAGTGACCATGGCAACTGTTTGGTGGTAGTTGATGTAGCTCCATGTTATTGAAACAGTGACCATGGCAACTGTTTGGTGGTAGTTGATGTAGCTCCATGTTATTTCTGAGAAACAACGTAATCATCAAACAATAAATACTAATGCTAAATCAGTTGTTTAGTGGCTGTATTGCCTGATACCCTTGAGAAGATGAGAAGACACTGTGAATGTTTGAGGTCATCACAACAAGTACTCTAATTATTCAGGTCACTGCAACAAGTACTCCAATTTTCAAGGTCATTACAGCAAGTACTCCAATGTTCCAGGTCGTTACAATAAATACTCCAATGTTCCAGGTTGTTACAAGTGCTTCAATGTTCCAGATTGTTACAACAAGTACGCCAGTGTTTGAGGGTTTTACAACAATGTACCAGGTCGTTACAACATGTACTCCAATGTTCCAGCTCATTAATACAAGTACTCCAATGTTCCAGGTCATTACTACGAGTGCTCCAATGTTCCAGGTCATTACAACAAGTACTCAAATGTTCCAGGTCGTTACAACAAGTACTCCCGCACTCTCAGTCAGACTCCGTGGATCATCGATGGTAGTCGCAAGACCGAGTCATCTATTGAAGAACTCATCTGCACCAAGATCCAGAGTCTCTTCCATGCAGACGGTCTGTACCAAGTGTGTTAGTGCCAGATGGTCTGTGCCAAGTGTGTTGGTGCCAGATGGTCTGTGCCAAGTGTGTTAGTGCCAGATGGTCTGTGCCAAGTGTGTCAGTAATCAACTGAATATTTAGCAATGTAAAACAAAACAAATTAGGTTAGTTGTAATGTTACGGTTAGTTGTAATGTTACGGTTAGGACAACTGAAGACATTAAACAGAGCTTGTTACTAAGGTTTAATTTATTTTACTAGAATAGTGTTGACTGTGTCTTAAAACATGCATTAAATTGATGTATATTTGTGTACATCGATTTGTGTTGACATACTCCCAGTCAATGGTTCTCGACATACTCCCAGCCAATGGTTCTTGACATACTCCCAGTCAATGGTTCTTGACATACTCCCAGTCAATGGTTCTTGACATACTCCCAGTCAATGGTTCTTGAAATACTCCCAACCAGTGGTTCTTGACATACTCCCAGCCAATGGTTCTTGACGTACACCCAGTCAATGGTTCTTGACATACTCCCAACCAATGGTTCTTGACATACTCCCAACCAATGGTTCTTGACGTACACCCAGTCAATGGTTCTTGACATACTCCCAGCCAATGGTTCTTGACATACTCCAAGCCAGTGGTTCTTGACATACTCCCAACCAATGGTTCTTGACATACTCCCAGCCAATGGTTCTTGACGTACACCCAGTCAATGGTTCTTGACATACTCCCAGCCAGTAGTTCTTGACATACTCCCAGTCAATGGTTCTCGACATACTCCAAGCCAGTGGTTCTTGACATACTCTCAGCCAGTGGTTCTTGACATACTCCCAGCCAGTGGTTCTTGACATACTCCCAGCCAGTAGTTCTTGACATACTCTCAGCCAGTGGTTCTTGACATACTCCCAGCCAGTGGTTCTTGACATACTCTCAGCCAGTGGTTCTTGACATACTCCCAGCCAGTGGTTCTTGACATACTCTCAGCCAGTGGTTCTTGACATACTCTCAGCCAGTGGTTCTTGACATACTCTCAGCCAGTGGTTCTTGACATACTCCCAGCCAGTAGTTCTTGACATACTCCCAGTCAATGGTTCTCGACATACTCCAAGCCAGTGGTTCTTGACATACTCTCAGCCAGTGGTTCTTGACATACTCCCAGCCAGTGGTTCTTGACATACTCTCAGCCAGTGGTTCTCGACATACTCCAAACCAGTGGTTCTTGACATACTCCCAGTCAATGGTTCTTGACATACTCCCAGCCAATGGTTCTTGACATACTCCAAGCCAGTGGTTCTTGACATACTCCCTGCCAGTGATTCTTGACATACTCCCTGCCAGTGATTCTTGACATACTCCCAGCCAATGGTTCTTGACATACTCTCAGCCAGTGGTTCTTGACATACTCCCTGCCAGTGATTCTTGACATACTCCCAGCCAATGGTTCTTGACATACTCCCAGTCAGTGGTTCTTGACATACTCCCTGTCAGTGATTCTTGACATACTCCCAGCCAATGGTTCTTGACATACTCCCAGCCAGTGGTTCTTGACATACTCTCAGCCAGTGGTTCTTGACATACTCCCAGCCAGTGGTTCTTGACATACTCTCAGCCAGTGGTTCTTGACATACTCTCAGCCAGTGATTCTTGACATACTCCCAGCCAATGGTTCTTGACATACTCCCTGCCAGTGATTCTTGACATACTCCCTGCCAGTGATTCTTGACATACTCCCAGCCAATGGTTCTTGACATACTCCCAGTCAATGGTTCTTGACATACTCCCAGTCAATGGTTCTTGAAATACTCCCAACCAGTGGTTCTTGACATACTCCCAGCCAATGGTTCTTGACGTACACCCAGTCAATGGTTCTTGACATACTCCCAACCAGTGGTTCTTGATATACTCCCAGCCAATGGTTCTTGACGTACACCCAGTCAATGGTTCTTGACATACTCCCAGCCAATGGTTCTTGACATACTACCAGCCAATGGTTCTTGACGTACACCCAGTCAATGGTTCTTGAAATACTCCCAACCAGTGGTTCTTGACATACTCCCAGCCAATAGTTCTTGACGTACACCCAGTCAATGGTTCTTGACATACTCCCAGCCAATGGTTCTTGACATACTCCAAGCCAGTGGTTCTTGACATACTCCCAGTCAATGGTTCTTGACATACTCCCATCCAATGGTTCTTGACATACTCCCAGCCAATGGTTCTTGACGTACACCCAGTCAATGGTTCTTGACATTCTCCCAGCCAATGGTTCTTGACATACTCCCAGCCAATGGTTCTCGACATACTCCCAGTCAATGGTTCTTGACATACTCCCAGCCAGTGGTTCTTGACATACTCCCAGCCAGTGGTTCTTGACATACTCCCAGCCAGTGGTTCTTGACATACTCCCAGCCAATGGTTCTTGACATACTCCCAGTCAATGGTTCTTGACATACTCCCAGTCAATGGTTCTTGACATACTCCCAGTCAATGGTTCTTGACATACTCCCAGTCAATGGTTCTTGACATACTCCCAGCCAGTGGTTCTTGACATACTCCCAGCCAGTGGTTCTTGACATACTCCTAGCCAATTTTTCTGCCCCATATTTAACTACACAGCCACATTCAATGTTTGGTGATTAGTACTAGAGGATGAACTGAGAGGGGTAGGCAGTCTGAGCACTGCAGCCAAGTTGTGTCCAGTCAGTGTATCTGTAGTACATGCGGAGGATGTTGATATTTTAAGGTGGTTGTTGTAGAGTACAGATTCAGTGCTTCTGGTCGCGAGGATGTGGATGTGAAGATGTTAGGAACAGGTACAGTTGTCTTTATCGATGTTCACTACAGTTTGTCAAGTTGATTAATCTTCATTTGCCCTGCCTCTGACTTCAAGGGCAATCAGTGTATTGTTACTGTTAAGAAATATCACCACAGTTACACAACCTATTCCTAACTAACTTGACTTCTTTCACAGTGTGTATGGGCGAGTGTCCATCGTATGTAGCTATGGTCCTCTGAGGTTGAAACACACCTATAATGCCAGTACACTGACGGGCATGCCACACAATAGACGTCAATGTGGCATATATGGGGGTAATAAGAATCTCCCAGTCAATGATTTACTGTCAACATGAACAGGAGTTCAGAAGATAAAGACGAAGATTTCCATCTTGACAAGAAATGTCAGGACGCTACATCAGGAAGAGCAGCTTGATATGCTGTTGGACGAACTAGAAAAATTCAACATATATCATAAACATTGTGGGTATATCAGAAACACACTGGTGTAGTGATGTGGATGTGGCATTTCAACAAAATGGATACAAGATGATTCACTCTGGAAGAGAAGATCCACAGACAAGGTGTGGCTCTAATCCACAGACAAGGTGTGGCACTAATCCACAGACAAGCTGTGGCACTAATCCACAGACAAGCTGTGGCACTAATCCACAGACAAGCTGTGGCACTAATCCACAGACAAGCTGTGGCACTAATCCACAGACAAGCTGTGGCACTAATCCTCTCATCTGAGTACGCGAACGGTCTACTTTCTTACGAAGCCGTTTCTCTGAGGATGATTAGTGTCAGGGTCAAAACCAGAACTGGTGTGTGAAACATCATCCACGTATATGCACCAGACTCATCTTACCCTGATGAACAATACCAAGACTTCCTTAATCTACTGCAGTTAAAGATCAGTGCTGTCCAAAAGGGTGAAGAACTACAGGTTCAGGGAGATTTCAGTACAAAAGTGGGAGACGACCAACATTCTTCCTGGCCAGAAGTTGTTGGAAAGTTTGGCCGTGCGAATGACAGAGGACAACACCTGCTGCAGTTGTGCCGTAAATGACCTCGTCATTGCCAACACAGTGTTTCAACATGTCAACACTAGGAGAGCGACGTGGATTTCAGGTCTCGCTGCATTTCAATTGTGTGGACTTCAAGGCGGCATTTGATACTATCTGGAGAGGGGCATTGTGGAAGATGTTGAGGTCTATTGGGGTAGATCGCAAAATATATCTCACAAATTGAAGCTATGTATGATAATGTTGAATGTGCAGTCGTCATCAGTGGTCAACTGACATAATGGTTCGAGTGGAGATAGGAGTGAGACAGGGCTGTTTGTTATCACCTTTCCTGTTCAGTTTCTTCCTGGAGTTCGTCATGGCAGACCTGAAGAGCTTATGCAAGGAGTTTAAACTAGATACCAACCTCAGCTTTGACATACGATATGCAGATGACACAACAATTATGTCAGTTTTTTTAGAAGCTAGAACTCAACTGAAGAACTTCAAGCTGCCAGGGTATGAAAATCAACTTCTGCAAATTCTAGGTCACTTCATCAGAGAATTCTGGAAGGCGATGTACTCAAGACTGTGGGAGAGTTCTGCTTCTTGGGTAGCACAGTACCATCTACAGAGAGAGATGTTAGTCAACACAGAGCCTTAGCACCGGCAGCCTTTGGTAGACTCAGAAATGGCATATTTTCAAACAGAAGCATCTCAACAAGACTGAAAGCCATATTATATGGAGCCCTTATACTGTCAATAGTAATCTATGGTGTGGAGGCTTGGATGCTATATTATGGAGCCCTTATACTGTCAATAGCAATCTGTGGTGCGGAGGCTTGGATGCTATTATATGGAGCCCTTATACTGTCAATAGCAATCTATGGTGCGGAGGCTTGGATGCTACGATCACAGGAGATTCAATCTCTTGAGGTTTTTGAGATGCGCTGCCTGCGGGCTATTAGAGGTGTTACCAGGGCGGACAGACACAATATCAAGATCAGAGAGGACACCTTTACCCCTGAGTCTATCACAGATGTCATCAGAAACAGGTGATTTGGGCATGTTGGCTCTATGCAAAAAGATAACATCATTAGGCAAGCATACAAACCAGACTTGAAAGGACAGCGGAAAAGAGGTGAAGAGGTGGAGTGACCAGATGAGGAATGACACTGGGCTCCTACTGTTGACAGCAGAGCGGCATGCTATAAATAGAACAAAATGGAGGGTGCAACTTCCCGGAGGACAGCGAAGGGTCACTATGGCCTATAATTTTAAGTCAAGTAAGTTTGCTTAGGGTGTTTTATTTCAACAACAACAACACAAAAAAAAAAATAGCCAAACATAAAATATAAACCACAGCCTTGATGTTGAAAAGGGCAAGAAGAAGTGTGTCATTTATAACACTTGCCCAATTACCATAAATATAACAAGAAGCAAATAATTACAGTATGCAACATGCATGATTACAACTTAACTATTTATGTTTCAATATGAATGATGAAATAAGTAAGTCAAAGTTAAGTTGTTTGTTTATTTATTATTAATGTCTATTCTTTAATTGACAACTAATTGTGTCATGTGAATTTTACTCATGTCATATTCAACCCAGATTGAAGAAATTCTAAGACGTTATATAATGGCCATTCCCTGTCTTGTGTTGTAGGACGACCATTGTGACATATTGAAAGAATCATAAGACATCACATAATAGTTATTTCCTGTCTGATTTTGTAGGACGGCCATTTGTGATGGACATGACAAATCCACACCGGGTGACCGTCAGTGCTGACGAACTACAGAAACTGCAGAAGGTTAGAAAGCAACTTTAAATAATTTATGTGAACACTAATACTGTGAATGTTATGTGATTTACATAGACAGCACATGGAAGTAACATGTAGCTATGTGATGCTAAACATTTACACAGACAGAACATGGAAGTAACATGAAGCTATGTGATGCTAAACATTTACACAAACAGCACATGGAAGTAACATGAAGCTATGTGATGCTAAACATTTACACAAACAGCACATGGAAGTAACATGAAGCTATGTGATGCTAAACATTTACAAAGACAGCACATGGAAGTATCATGAAGCTATGTGATGCTAAACATTTACATAGACAGCACATGGAAGTAACATGAAGTCATATAATGCTAAACATTTACATAGACAGTAGATGGAGGTAACATGAAGGTATGTGATGCTAAACATTTACAAAGACAACACATAGAAGTAACATGAAGCTATGTGATGCTAAACATTTACAAAGACAGCACATGGAAGTATCATGAAGCTATGATGCTAAACATTTACACAGACAGAACATGGAAGTAACATGAAGCTATGTGATGCTAAACATTTACATAGACAGCAGATGGAGGTAACATGAAGGTATGTGATGCTAAACATTTACAAAGACAACACATGGAAGTAACATGAAGCTATGTGATGTTAACATTTACAAAGACAGCACATGGAAGTATCATGAAGCTATGTGATGCTAAACATTTACATAGACAGCACATGGAAGTAACATGAAGCTATGTGATGCTAAACATTTGCATAGACAACACATAGAAGTAACATATGATGCTAAACATTTGTCATGAAATACTGAATAGCTTAAACCAACTAAGGCCTATATCTTGCAGAAACTTCAAAAAGTATTGTTTAGAATAACATTAAATCATATCTTTTATTGGAATTCAGAGCACAGAACAGTGAAACTGTTTCCTGACAGAAGTTGGGAATCTACTTTTGCTTGAATAAACTCTGAGCATGTTGCTAATGCAAATATATTAAAATGAAAGTAAATTGTTGATGTGTTTTCACAGGAGATTAACAGCAGTACTTCCGAGATCGCAGTAAGGGACTTACAGATAGTGTCAAGGTCAGTTGTGTTGGAGGCCTTATTTTACTAAACTCAACAGAATAATGAAGTCTCATTTCAAGTGAAATGAGACATGTTCAAGCAATTTGGATGGGTGGGTGGATGGGTAATTTTTAATATCATGTTGTGTAGTAAGGGATACATTTGTTCTGTGATGATTTAGTTTCTGTATCGTGACATGCTAGGACACCTGTTGTTTATGATTTAGGGAAGAAACCAACATGTTGAAGGAAGGCGAGATGTTAAAGACAAAGTCCTACTCTGCCATCTGCTGGGCACAAAATACAATAACAGAAGAAGATTTGAAGAAGTTGGAATCCATTAAGGTATATCATTCATTAATAAAACACTTTTAAAATTTGTTTTATTTTACGTATTACAGGATTTGATTTTCCCATGAGTCTGTGAGTGCTTTTTCACCCTCCGGACTCATACAGCCCTTTGTAAGAGTCTGTGTAACTCCCTACTTTGTAAGATTCTGTGTAACTCCCTACTTTGTAAGAGTCTGTGTAACTCTCTACTTTGTAAGAGTCTGTGTAACTCCCTACTTTGTAAGAGTCTGTGTAACTCCCTACTTTGTAAGATTCTGTGTAACTCCCTACTTTGTAAGAGTCTGTGTAACTCCCTACTTTGTAAGATTCTGTGTAACTCCCTACTTTGTAAGATTCTGTGTAACTCCCTACTTTGTAAGAGTCTGTGTAACTCTCTACTTTGTAAGAGTCTGTGTAACTCCCTACTTTGTAAGAGTCTGTGTAACTCCCTACTTTGTAAGAGTCTGTGTAACTCTATACTTTGTAAGAGTCTGTGTAACTCTCTACTTTGTAAGAGTCTGTGTAACTCCCTACTTTGTAAGAGTCTGTGTAACTCCCTACTTTGTAAGAGTCTGTGTAACTCCCTACTTTGTAAGAGTCTGTGTAACTCCCTACTTTGTAAGAGTCTGTGTAACTCTCTACTTTGTAAGAGTCTGTGTAACTCTCTACTTTGTAAGAGTCTGTGTAACTCCCTCCTTTGTAAGAGTCTGTGTAACTCCCTACTTTGTAAGAGTCTGTGTAACTCTCTACTTTGTAAGAGTCTGTGTAACTCTCTACTTTGTAAGAGTCTGTGTAACTCCCTACTTTGTAAGAGTCTGTGTAACTCTCTACTTTGTAAGAGTCTGTGTAACTCTCTACTTTGTAAGAGTCTGTGTAACTCTCTACTTTGTAAGAGTCTGTGTAACTCCCTCCTTTGTAAGAGTCTGTGTAACTCCCTACTTTGTAAGAGTCTGTGTAACTCCCTACTTTGTAAGAGTCTGTGTAACTCTCTACTTTGTAAGAGTCTGTGTAACTCTCTACTTTGTAAGAGTCTGTGTAACTCCCTACTTTGTAAGAGTCTGTGTAACTATCTACTTTGTAAGAGTCTGTGTAACTCTCTACTTTGTAAGAGTCTGTGTAACTCTCTACTTTGTAAGAGTCTGTGTAACTCTCTACTTTGTAAGAGTCTGTGTAACTCCCTACTTTGTAAGAGTCTGTGTAACTCTCTACTTTGTAAGAGTCTGTGTAACTCTCTACTTTGTAAGAGTCTGTGTAACTCCCTCCTTTGTAAGAGTCTGTGTAACTATCTACTTTGTAAGAGTCTGTGTAACTCTCTACTTTGTAAGAGTCTGTGTAACTCCCTACTTTATAAGATTCTGTGTAACTCCCTACTTTGTAAGAGTCTGTGTAACTCCCTACTTTGTAAGATTCTGTGTAACTCCCTACTTTGTAAGATTCTGTGTAACTCCCTACTTTGTAAGAGTCTGTGTAACTCTCTACTTTGTAAGAGTCTGTGTAACTCCCTACTTTGTAAGAGTCTGTGTAACTCCCTACTTTGTAAGAGTCTGTGTAACTCTATACTTTGTAAGAGTCTGTGTAACTCTCTACTTTGTAAGAGTCTGTGTAACTCCCTACTTTGTAAGAGTCTGTGTAACTCCCTACTTTGTAAGAGTCTGTGTAACTCCCTACTTTGTAAGAGTCTGTGTAACTCCCTACTTTGTAAGAGTCTGTGTAACTCTCTACTTTGTAAGAGTCTGTGTAACTCTCTACTTTGTAAGAGTCTGTGTAACTCCCTACTTTGTAAGAGTCTGTGTAACTCCCTACTTTGTAAGAGTCTGTGTAACTATCTACTTTGTAAGAGTCTGTGTAACTTTCTACTTTGTAAGAGTCTGTGTAACTCCCTACTTTGTAAGAGTCTGTGTAACTCTCTACTTTGTAAGAGTCTGTGTAACTCTCTACTTTGTAAGAGTCTGTGTAACTCTCTACTTTGTAAGAGTCTGTGTAACTCCCTCCTTTGTAAGAGTCTGTGTAACTCCCTCCTTTGTAAGAGTCTGTGTAACTATCTACTTTGTAAGAGTCTGTGTAACTCCCTCCTTTGTAAGAGTCTGTGTAACTCCCTACTTTGTAAGAGTCTGTGTAACTCTCTACTTTGTAAGAGTCTGTGTAACTCCCTACTTTGTAAGAGTCTGTGTAACTCCCTACTTTGTAAGAGTCTGTGTAACTCCCTACTTTGTAAGAGTCTGTGTAACTCCCTACTTTGTAAGAGTCTGTGTAACTCTCTACTTTGTAAGAGTCTGTGTAACTCCCTACTTTGTAAGAGTCTGTGTAACTCTCTACTTTGTAAGTCTGTGTAACTCCCTACTTTGTAAGAGTCTGTGTAACTCCCTACTTTGTAAGAGTCTGTGTAACTCCCTCCTTTGTAAGAGTCTGTGTAACTCCCTACTTTGTAAGAGTCTGTGTAACTCCCTACTTTGTAAGAGTCTGTGTAACTCCCTACTTTGTAAGAGTCTGTGTAACTCCCTACTTTGTAAGAGTCTGTGTAACTCTCTACTTTGTAAGAGTCTGTGTAACTCTCTACTTTGTAAGAGTCTGTGTAACTCCCTCCTTTGTAAGAGTCTGTGTAACTCCCTACTTTGTAAGAGTCTGTGTAACTCTCTACTTTGTAAGAGTCTGTGTAACTCTCTACTTTGTAAGAGTCTGTGTAACTCCCTACTTTGTAAGAGTCTGTGTAACTCTCTACTTTGTAAGAGTCTGTGTAACTCTCTACTTTGTAAGAGTCTGTGTAACTCTCTACTTTGTAAGAGTCTGTGTAACTCCCTCCTTTGTAAGAGTCTGTGTAACTCCCTACTTTGTAAGAGTCTGTGTAACTCCCTACTTTGTAAGAGTCTGTGTAACTCTCTACTTTGTAAGAGTCTGTGTAACTCTCTACTTTGTAAGAGTCTGTGTAACTCCCTACTTTGTAAGAGTCTGTGTAACTATCTACTTTGTAAGAGTCTGTGTAACTCTCTACTTTGTAAGAGTCTGTGTAACTCTCTACTTTGTAAGAGTCTGTGTAACTCTCTACTTTGTAAGAGTCTGTGTAACTCCCTACTTTGTAAGAGTCTGTGTAACTCTCTACTTTGTAAGAGTCTGTGTAACTCTCTACTTTGTAAGAGTCTGTGTAACTCCCTCCTTTGTAAGAGTCTGTGTAACTATCTACTTTGTAAGAGTCTGTGTAACTCTCTACTTTGTAAGAGTCTGTGTAACTCCCTACTTTATAAGATTCTGTGTAACTCCCTACTTTGTAAGAGTCTGTGTAACTCCCTACTTTGTAAGATTCTGTGTAACTCCCTACTTTGTAAGATTCTGTGTAACTCCCTACTTTGTAAGAGTCTGTGTAACTCTCTACTTTGTAAGAGTCTGTGTAACTCCCTACTTTGTAAGAGTCTGTGTAACTCCCTACTTTGTAAGAGTCTGTGTAACTCTATACTTTGTAAGAGTCTGTGTAACTCTCTACTTTGTAAGAGTCTGTGTAACTCCCTACTTTGTAAGAGTCTGTGTAACTCCCTACTTTGTAAGAGTCTGTGTAACTCCCTACTTTGTAAGAGTCTGTGTAACTCCCTACTTTGTAAGAGTCTGTGTAACTCTCTACTTTGTAAGAGTCTGTGTAACTCTCTACTTTGTAAGAGTCTGTGTAACTCCCTACTTTGTAAGAGTCTGTGTAACTCCCTACTTTGTAAGAGTCTGTGTAACTATCTACTTTGTAAGAGTCTGTGTAACTTTCTACTTTGTAAGAGTCTGTGTAACTCCCTACTTTGTAAGAGTCTGTGTAACTCTCTACTTTGTAAGAGTCTGTGTAACTCTCTACTTTGTAAGAGTCTGTGTAACTCTCTACTTTGTAAGAGTCTGTGTAACTCCCTCCTTTGTAAGAGTCTGTGTAACTCCCTCCTTTGTAAGAGTCTGTGTAACTATCTACTTTGTAAGAGTCTGTGTAACTCCCTCCTTTGTAAGAGTCTGTGTAACTCCCTACTTTGTAAGAGTCTGTGTAACTCTCTACTTTGTAAGAGTCTGTGTAACTCCCTACTTTGTAAGAGTCTGTGTAACTCCCTACTTTGTAAGAGTCTGTGTAACTCCCTACTTTGTAAGAGTCTGTGTAACTCCCTACTTTGTAAGAGTCTGTGTAACTCTCTACTTTGTAAGAGTCTGTGTAACTCCCTACTTTGTAAGAGTCTGTGTAACTCTCTACTTTGTAAGTCTGTGTAACTCCCTACTTTGTAAGAGTCTGTGTAACTCCCTACTTTGTAAGAGTCTGTGTAACTCCCTACTTTGTAAGAGTCTGTGTAACTCCCTACTTTGTAAGAGTCTGTGTAACTCCCTACTTTGTAAGAGTCTGTGTAACTCCCTACTTTGTAAGAGTCTGTGTAACTCCCTACTTTGTAAGAGTCTGTGTAACTCCCTACTTTGTAAGAGTCTGTGTAACTCCCTACTTTGTAAGAGTCTGTGTAACTCCCTACTTTGTAAGAGTCTGTGTAACTCCCTACTTTGTAAGAGTCTGTGTAACTCCCTACTTTGTAAGAGTCTGTGTAACTCCCTACTTTGTAAGAGTCTGTGTAACTCCCTACTTTGTAAGAGTCTGTGTAACTCCCTACTTTGTAAGAGTCTGTGTAACTCCCTACTTTGTAAGAGTCTGTGTAACTCCCTACTTTGTAAGAGTCTGTGTAACTCCCTACTTTGTAAGAGTCTGTGTAACTCCCTACTTTGTAAGAGTCTGTGTAACTCCCTACTTTGTAAGAGTCTGTGTAACTCCCTACTTTGTAAGAGTCTGTGTAACTCCCTACTTTGTAAGAGTCTGTGTAACTCTCTACTTTAGGAGACAATAAATCCAGTGTTAAACTGGCCGATTTCAACAGTCCATCCACGTGTGTGCTGCCATCTTGAATCGGCTCCAGGCTGTATCAAACAGTCATACTCGCTTTTGTTTGTTTGAAAATACCTGTGAGCATGGCACTGCTCCAGTGGCACTGTTCCAGTGACACCTCTCCAATGGCACTGCTCCAGTGGCACTGCTCCAGTGGCACTGTTCCAATGGCACTGCTCCATTGGCACTGCTCCAGTGGCACTGCTCCAATGGCACTGCTCCAGTAGCACTGTTCCAATGGCATTGCTCCAGTGGCACTACTCCAGTGGCACTGCTCCAATGGCACTGCTCTTAGACCCGACATGGGTGCAGCCATTTTAGATTAGGGGCCAAACAGAGGTGCTCGTTTTTGATTAATCAAGGTACCAGAATTATATTAAATCACCAACCTGGCCCTGCTCCACCCCATTTGATGGGGTACATAGGTTGTTGAAAAAGTACAGACTCCCAAATATGTCTGCAACTACTAAATATGAGCACAGTCCGATGTCCCATGGAATGCCTGAATATTCTATACTATGTAAACTTCTTTTGATTGTGTGTTGTCTTTCTCAGGATTTGCCTGTGCAGCAGAAAACGCCAGTCCGAGTTCTACACAGGTGACTGTTATTTTTGTGCATATGTCATCTCATAGTGCTTTGCTATGTAATTTTACAGTACACCATAATGGATAAAATCAGGTTTATGATGGAAATACCTTTGGATGTACCGTCCCATAAAAAACAAAGCCGTTTTATATTACCAACATTTTGGTAATCTGTATTTAGAATTATAAACTGCCTAAATCTGGTAACATCTGCTTCAGACGCCCCCAGGGGGTACGGGAGAAATGCGTATACAAGATGTCTGCGGAGTTGCTCGACCCCCACCACTTCCGTCTCCAGCTCTCCACCCAGGCAGGAACGTATCCTTGGAGTGAGGCTTCTCTGTCAGCAACATGGCTATTGCTGTCCTTGCCGCCTTCTGAATTCAACCCACCTTTCTCTTTCCAACCTTTCCTCCAGAGTATTTTACTCTCTACCAATATGTAAGGGACATCACATTTGTCTTATTACATCTATTGTTGATACTACCACCACCTAACAGTTTAAGTAATTGACATTCTTAAGAAGGTAACACTGTTTGTAACAACTATAAGGGTTGTGTGTGTAGCTGGAATAGCTGTAGCATTGACTGTGTGACCCCAGGACTTTAACCCTTGCCACAGTTACATTAAAGAGTTTGTGCACGGAGACTTTGGGCGGACACGGCCGAGTGTGGGGGAGCTGCTTCAGACCGACTGCGACATCCTCGAGCTCAACGTCGAGGTGTGTCATCACAACCAACACAGACTGCTCAAGTCATTGTGTCATCAAAACCGACACAGACTGCTCACTCTTAGTGTCATCACACCCAACACAGACTGCTCAGTATCACAACCGACACAGACTGCTCAGTATTAGTGTCATCACAACCGACACAGACTGCTCAGTCTTAGTGTCATCACAAATGTCACAGACTGTTCAGTCTTACTTTACTTACTTATGCCCATCGCCCCTCTTGGGGCATAGGCCGTCGACAACAGATCGCCAGAGTCCCCTGTCCTGGGCCATCCTCTCTAACTGGTTCCAGGTGTAGCCCATCTTCCTGGTGTCTGCCTGGAGGTCCCGTCGCCACGTGTTTCTTGGTCGTCCTCTTCTCCGTTTGCCTTGAGGATTCCATGTCAGCGCTTGCCTGGTGGTGCTTGTTACTGGTTTTCGGAGCGAGTGGCCAATCCAGGCCCATCTTCTTCTTCTGATTTCCTCTTCGACAGGTCGTTGTTGTGTCTTTTCCCACAATTCACTGTTGCTGATGGTGTCTGGCCAGTGGATCTGGAGGATTCTTCTCAGGCAGTTGTTGACAAAGGTCTGCACTTTGTTGATGGTGGTGTTGGTTATCCTCCATGTCTCTGCTCCATACAACAAGACCATCTTCACGTTGGAGTTGAACAACCGGATCTTTGTGCGTGATGACAGTACCCTGGAGCTCCAGATGTTCTTCAGTTGCAGGAATGCCACTCTTGCCTTGCCTATCCTTGCTCTGACGTCTGCGTCTGTGCCGCCCCGCTTGTTGATGACACTGCCGAGGTATGTGAAGGTCTCTACCTCCTCCAGTGCATTCCCCTCCAGTGTGACTGGGTCAGTGCTGGCTGCATTCATCCTGAGGACCTTGGTCTTTCCTTTGTGGATGTTCAGGCCCACTTGTAAGGAGACAGCTGCCAGTTCTGTCGTCTTGTCCTGCATCTGTTGATGGCTGTGAGACAGCAGTGCCAAGTCATCGGCGAAGTCCAGGTCTTCAAGTTGCGTCCATAGTGTCCACTGGATCCCACTTGTCCTCTGTACTGTGGTCATCTTCATAATCCAGTCAATGGCCAGGAGGAAGAGGAATGGGGACAGCAGGCAGCCTTGTCTTACTCCAGTCTTTACCTCGAAGCGACAGGTGAACTGTCCTCCATGGATTACCCTACAGCCTGTTCCATCATAGCTGTTCTTGATTAGGTTGACCAGTTTAGTGGGTACCCCATAGTGTCGTAGCAGTTTCCAGAGGGTTCAGTCTTAGTGTCACCACAACTGACACAGGCTGCTCAGTCTTAGTGTCATCACATCCAACACAGACTGCTCAGTCTTAGTGTCATCACAACCAATGCATACTGCTCAGTCTTAATATAACACTGACAGCTTAGTCTTAGTGTCATCACAGCCAACACAGACTGCTCAGTCGTAACATGACACTGACTGCTTAGTCTAAGTGTCATCACAACTAACGCAGACTGCTCAGTCTTAGTGTTGTCACAACCAATGCAGACAGCTCAATCTTAGTGTCATCACAACCAACGCAGACTGTTCAGTCTTAGTGTCATCACAACTAACGCAGACTGCTCAGCCTTAGTGTCATCACAACCAATGCAGACTGCTGAGTCTTAGTGTGACACTGACTGCTCAGCCTTAGTGTCATCACAACCAATGCAGACTACTGAGTCTTAGTGTGACACTGACTGCTCAGTCTTAGTGTCATCACAACCAATGCAGACTACTGAGTCTTAATGTGTCACTGACTGCTGAGCCTTAGTGTCATCACAACCAATGCAGACTACTGAATCTTAATGTGACACTTACTGCTCAGCCTTAGTGTCATCACAACCAGTGCAGACTGCTGAGTCTTAATGTAACACTTACTGCTCAGTTTTAGTGTCATCACAACCAATGCAGACTGCTGAATCTTAATGTGACATTTACTGCTCAGACTTAGTTTCATCATAACCAATGCAGACTGCCTAGTCTTAATGTGACACTGACTGCTCAGTCTTAGTGTCATCACAACCAATGCAGACTGCCGAGTTTTAATGTGACATTTACTGCTCAGCCTTAGTGTCATCACAACCAATGCAGACTGTTGAGTCTTAATATGACACTTACTGCTCAGTCTTAGTGTCATCACAACCAATGCAGACTGCTGAATCTTAATATGACACTGACCGCTCAGCCTTAGTGTCATCACAACCAATGCAGACTGCTGAATCTTAATGTGACATTTACTGCTCAGCCTTAGTGTCATCACAACCAATGCAGACTGCCGAGTCTTAATGTGACACTGACTTCTCAGTCTTAGTGTCATCACAACCAATGCAGACTGTTGAGTCTTAATGTGACATTTACTGCTCAGCCTTAGTGTCATCATAACCAATGCAGACTGCCGAGTCTTAATGTGACACTGACTTCTCAGCCTTAGTGTCATCACAACCAATGCAGACTGTTGAATCTTAATATGACACCGACTGCTCAGTCTTAGTGTCATCACAACGAATGCAGACTGCTCAGTCTTAATGTGACACTGACTGCTCAGCCTTAGTGTCTTGGTGTCGCTCATTGTTCCAAGTAAGTCTCATAGGTTAAGGATATTAGACTGTGTACCTCTGATTGATTGTCACTTGCTGACTAGAGACTATAATGTCTTATTATTGGATAACATTTAGTACTTTTCACATCTTTTTAAAAGTTTCAAACCAGATATGATTACGTCAGAATGAATCTGAATGTTCATTGCCAGTTGAGATGTATTCCACCAACCAATAAACACTTTTTAACTAAAATATTGTCTGTGATCGTGCTGCTCTGAAGAAACTTAATTGATCATTTCAGGAAATAGAGCTTGATTGGCCAAAGAAGCTGGACTCGCCGGTATGAAGTCTAGGTGGACAGGAATGTAGGAAAAATTCACAGTAAGGTGAGAATAAATGTACAGATGACAAAACGGTAATAAAATGTTGTATAGGAATGTCATTCACAAAATTTAATGGTGAGTATAAAATTATTTTTATAATAACATATTTAATTGTAATGTGCAATACAAATTAGAGACTAAATGTTTGGTAATGTGCAGTAAAAATATGAAACGTATGAATAGTAAATGTAAAACAATCCCATTACTAGTGGTCAGTTTCTACATGTTTATGGCAAGCAAGAATGTAAACTTCATATTCTCTAGTTTGACCATAAAACATTCTAACTTTGTGCTAATGAAGAGCTATTGAACTCGTTACAACTCAAAATTGCCAGTTTTATTGGTTGATGAATGAAAACACATCCTGGCTTTATATTTCTACGTAAAGATCTGTTTGTCTTATCAACAGTTTCTTGGCAGCAACCAAAGTACTTGTTACTTTTCAAGTACAGAGGTTGCAAATCACAGAAGCCTCACAGACCACAGTCGGAGGCCTCGCATACCACAGTCGGAGGCCTCATATACCACAGTTAGAGGCCTCACAGACCAGTCGGAGGCCTCAAGGACCACAGTTAGAGACCTCACAGACTCAGTTTTACAGTCATAGTGCCATGTTTGTTTTGTACAAAATGCAAGAATCATTTTGTAGGATATTAGCAGAATATCTAGATGAAATACTACAGCAATGTGTTTGTCACAAGTTGTCCATCTTTCCAGCCAAAATAG
This sequence comes from Lamellibrachia columna, assembly GCA_963662155.1. NCBI lineage: Eukaryota > Metazoa > Annelida > Polychaeta > Sabellida > Siboglinidae > Lamellibrachia > Lamellibrachia columna. The sequence continues at coordinate 892,784 of OY759262.1, forward strand.
GCAATCATGTGGTAGGAACCAAACAAATAAAATCATGTTATCACCTTATATGGCTGTATATTTTGTTTCTACCTAGTGCCGATGTGCCTATGCAAGCAACCCATTTGCAGTTACCACAGCTTCATAATCAGATGTACAGTACAACTGACATATACAGTACAACTGAGATATACAGTACAACTGAGATATGTACAGTACAACTGAGATATGTACAGTACAACTGACATATACAGTACAACCGAGATATGTACAGTACAACTGACATATACAGTACAACTGACATATACAGTACAACCGAGATATGTACAGTACAACTGACATATACAGTACAACTGACATATGCAAAATAATTAAATAATTGTGTATCCAACATTAATTCTTACTCATTTAATCATTCATGACAAGGAACATAAGAAACCTTTAGTGTTTTGATACATTACCTGGTATGATCCTAGAGGAATGCTCACACGTACTATAATGGGGGGGACAGTGTGGCAGCCAGGATAGGAGGGGCAGTGTGGCAGCCAGGATAGGAGGGGCAGTGTGGCAGCCAGGATGGGGGGGGGGGCAGTGTGGCAGCCAGGATAGGGGGGCAGTGTGGCAGCCAGGATAGGAGGGGCAGTGTGGCAGCCAGGATGGGGGGGCAGTGTGGCAGTCAGGACAGTGTGGCAGCCAGGATGGAGGGGCAGTGTGGCAGCCAGGATAGTTGGGGCAGTGTAGCAGTCAGGACAGTGTGGCAGCCAGGACAGGCGGGGCAGTGTGGCAGCCAGGATAGGTGTTGTATGGCGGCTAGGATAGATATACATATATCACAGAGGCAATGAGCGAATTATAAAACTTTATTGTTACAACCGATTTATCTTCCAGACATTTAAAAAACTTGACAAAGCAGTAGAATGTAAGTGGACAATTATATGAAACATGTCCCCTTCTTTGTCAATTATTCTAGCAATGCAACACATTCCAAATTATGCCGTTTGAATGAATGAAATACAAGAATTAAGAAAAAGAATTCTTTTAATTAAAACTAATATTTAATGTGAAAAAACCCATGGGGTGTGTCAAATGAGGTACACATGAAGACATGACATGTAACTGTTTTTCAAACTCGCATGACATACAGAGAAACCTTGTTTATCTGTGCACTTTGGTGCCCACAGGTTTTGGCTGCACTAATGAAGCAATTTACACTGTGCCAAGATGTGTTCACAAAAACATTTCGAGTACTGAATAAAACGTATTATCAAAGAACAGACTAACAAGGTTTCACTGTACAATAATTGTGTTTACCAGCAGCAGCAGATGGAATGAGCTGAACACAGGTTGACAGGTCTCTACCAACAACTGTCCCTCCATGTGACACCAGATACCATGTACACAACTGTCCCTTCATGTGACACCAGATACCATGTACACAACTGTCCCTCCATGTGACACCAGATACCATGTACACAACTGTCCCTCCATGTGACACCAGATACCATGTACACAACTGTCCCTCCATGTGACACCAGATACCATGTACACAACTGTCCCTCCATGTGACACCAGATACCATGTACACAACTGTCCCTCCATGTGACACCAGATACCATGTACACAACTGCCTTCACGTGGAAGCACTGCTTCATTCTTTTAAAGACTGCCTACTTGGATACACAACATTGCATACAAATCAGTATTGACCAGTGTCCTCTCCTCTCCTTGCCAAGAATGATAATAAATTAGTGTGGAGTAACTTCTCAGTATGAACTCAATCAAGATGACAGAAGGTACTCCAACTGTCACAAGCACAGATCTTCCGATGCTTTCTGTCAACTCCGAGAACAACTTCATACGACCGAGTTAGTAGTCGGGAGACTAACTTGTCAGTCAACATGTCCTGCAGGTTATACATGTATGTGTATCTACATGTATGTGTATCTACATGTATGTGTATCTACATGTATGTGTATCTACATGTATGTGTATCTACATGTATGTGTATCTACATGTATGTGTATCTATATGTAGATTACACTGAACAACAGTAGAAATACACTCAACAAAGACAATGCACACAATAGTTGGTCCTGCCACCTCCTGAAATCAGCCATATGGAGAGGAAAGACAGCACAGGGACACGAACACATTGCCTAATGTTTGTGACATTATCTGAGATGGGTTGTCCTGTCTGTCGACTTTCTATTACTACAAATGGTGGACACATCACATAATGTGTGACCCACATACCATCTGTAGCACTTCAGCAACAAATTATGATGCATTTCTAATATTGTTTACACATAACCAAGGTATAATGCAACTCAAGAACATGATGCTTAAATCAATGTAGCGAAACACATAAAGCACATTTTACGCAGGCTTCATAAGGCTTGCATCCATCAAATGGCGTACATCATTGAGTTGCATCACTGCCAGGTTAGATCACTCAGACATCATCACTGATATTGACAATAACACAACCAGCAGGGTTATGGCTGCTACACTTTCAATCCAGTCACTGATATTGACAGTAACACAACCAGCAGGGTTATGGCTGCTACACTTTCAATCCAGTCACTGATATTGACAGTAACACAACCAGCAGGGTTATGGCTGCTACACTTTCAATCCAGTCACTGATATTGACAGTAACACAACCAGCAGGGTTATGGCTGCTACACTTTCAATCCAGTCACTGATATTGACAGTAACACAACCAGCAGGGTTATGGCTGCTACACTTTCAATCCAGTCACTGATATTGACAGTAACACAACCAGCAGGGTTATGGCTGCTACACTTTCAATCCAGTCACTACACTCTTAACACTTACACAGTTTATGACATTGTTACACTGCACTCTTAACACTTACACAGTTTATGACATTGTTACACTGCACTCTTAACACTTACACAGTTTGTGGCATTGTTACACTGCACTCTTAACACTTACACAGTTTGTGGCATTGTTACACTGCACTCCTAAGGCTTACACAGTTTGTGGCATTGTTACACTGCACTCCTAAGGCTTACACAGTTTGTGGCATTGTTACACTGCACTCTTAACACTTACACAGTTTGTGACATTGTTACACTGCACTCTTAACACTTACACAGTTTGTGGCATTGTTACACTGCACTCTTAACACTTACACAGTTTGTGGCATTGTTACACTGCACTCCTAACACTTACACAGTTTGTGGCATTGTTACACTGCACTCTTAACACTTACACAGTTTATGACATTGTTACACTGCACTCTTAACACTTACACAGTTTGTGGCATTGTTACACTGCACTCCTAACACTTACACAGTTTGTGACATTGTTACACTGCACTCGTAACACTGTTACACAGTTTGTGACATTGCTACACTGCTCGGGGAAATCCGGATGTTGTCCGTCTAGAGCGAGAGTTCACTTGGACGCCATGTGTCGCATTAGTTGGCTTGTTAACTTCTCCAGCTTCTTGATGTCTTGGGCGTGTTCCGTCTGGTACTGCAGACACTGCAACAGAACTCATTCTATGGTCACACATTCGATAACAACCTCACTCAGACAACAAGACTACTGGTTTTTGTTTGGCTTATAGTTGTAATACATTGCCATGTCTAACGAAAATAAGTTGAGTTGTAATTAGCTGTTCATTTAGGTAAATACTAATTACATTAGCATAAACATTCACGATCCTAACAAACAGGACAGGTCAAATGTTTATCTCTAATGTCAACCCAACATCTGTCACTTGAAGCGAACTGATGGTGTCAGTCTGTTCAGATTACATGTACATGTCTTCATCATCTACAATACTTTGAAGCAGCTTAGCCAATGGCATACAAATAGATATATTTCTCAAAGCACCATTCCTGGATGGTATCACACAGTGTATACAGCTAATAACTGCTCAATTTAAGTATCATTATGATAAATAGAAGATCCCACTGTGATATAAATTGCTGTTCCAGACATTTATATACTTGCATGATATATATAGTGAAGGCTATTACAGTGATATTTGTATGGTCAAGTAATGTCATTATTTCTGAATGAAATAGTGTTTGACATGTTAGTAATATATACAATGTTCTGATGGCAAGGCACCTATCATGTGGTCATCTGTCATTTTGATCACAAGCTGTCTGCTACAATGTCCTGGGTGTCAGAATACTGATGGCAACGCACCTATCATGTGGTCATCTGTCATTTTGATCACAAGCTGTCCGCTACAATATCCTGGGTGTCAGTACACTGATGACAAGGCACCTACTGTGTGGTCATCTGTCATTTTGATCACAAACTGTCCGCTACAATATCCTGGGTGTCAGTACACTGATGACAAGGCACCTACTGTGTGGTCATCTGTCATTTTGATCACAAGCTGTCCGCTACAATGTCCTGGGTGTCAGTGCACTGACGACAAGGCACCTACCATGCGGTCATCTGTCATTTTGATCACAAGCTGTCCGCTACAATGTCTTGGGTGTCAGTACACTGACGACAAGGCACCTACCGTGCAGTCATCTGTCATTTTGATCACAAGCTGTCCGCTACAATGTCCTGGGTGTCAGTACACTGATGACAAGGCACCTACCCTGCAGTCATATGTCATTTTGATCACAAGCTGTCCGCTACAATGTCCTGGGTGTCAGTACACTGACGACAAGGCACCTACCGTGCAGTCATCTGTCATTTTGATCACAAGCTGTCCGCTACAATGTCCTGGGCGTCAGTACACTGACGACAAGGCACCTACCGTGCAGTCATCTGTCATTTTGATCACAAGCTGTCCGTTACAATGTCCTGGGTGTCAGTACACTGACGACAAGGCACCTACTGTGCAGTCATCTGTCATTTTGATCACAAGCTGTCCGCTACAATGTCCTGGGTGTCAGTACACTGACAACAAGGCACCTACCCTGCAGTCATCTGTCATTTTGATCACAAGCTGTCCGCTACAATGTCTTGGGTGTCAGTACACTGACGACAAGGCACCTACTGTGCAGTCATCTGTCATTTTGATCACAAGCTGTCCGCTACAATGTCTTGGGTGTCAGTACACTGATGACAAGGCACCTACCCTGCAGTCATCTGTCATTTTGATCACAAGCTGTCCGCTACAATGTTCTGAGTGTCAGTACACCGATGACAAGGCACCTACCATGCGGTCATCTGTCATTTTGATCACAAGCTGTCCGTTACAATGTCGATACTTCATCACAAACCGACACTGAAACAAAATCATTCACTTGTAAAATCTGTATTTTTAGTACAGTAGAACCTTTTAATATCATCATTAAAGTTTTCTACAAACACAAAACACAATATCACTGTATATATAAAACTATAACAATAAGTAATGTGTGGTGAACAACTTTTGGCTAAACTCACACTAGTATTGAGACCCATAGATTTAGAATAAAATAACTAGCTCGCTAGATTTCCTTCGACATTTCACAGCACATTTATCCTCAACTAACACACGTGCTGTGTGTTTATTTCGATACAATCACATACCATAGAGAACACTGTACCCAAAGGAGAGAACACTGTACCCAAAGGAGAGAACACTGTACCCAAAGGAGAGAACACCATACCCAAAGGAGAGAACACTGTACCCAAAGGAGAGAACACTGTACCCAAAGGAGAGAACACCGTGCCCAAAGGAGAGAACACCGTACCCAAAGGAGAGAACACTGTACCCAAAGGAGAGAACACTGTACCCAAAGGAGAGAACACTGTACCCAAAGGAGAGAACACTGTACCCAAAGGAGAGAACACCGTACCCAAAGGAGAGAACACCGTACCCAAAGGAGAGAACACCGTGCCCAAAGGAGAGAACACCGTACCCAAAGGAGAGAACACTGTACCCAAAGGAGAGAACACTGTACCCAAAGGAGAGAACACTGTACCCAAAGGAGAGAACACCGTGCCCAAAGGAGAGAACACCGTACCCAAAGGAGAGAACACCGTGCCCAAAGGAGAGAACACCGTGCCCAAAGGAGAGAACACTGTACCCAAAGGAGAGAACACCGTACCCAAAGGAGAGAACACCATGCCCAAAGGAGAGAACACTGTACCCAAAGGAGAGAACACCGCACCCAAAGGAGAGAACACCGTGCCCAAAGGAGAGAACACTGTACCCAAAGGAGAGAACACCGTGCCCAAAGGAGAGAACACCGTACCCCTCAATGCCCAGCATTGTGAATGATTTAGAAATGTTAGAATGTTGTCATCAAACCAAAGATCTAATGCATTAGTAAAGAAAACATTAACTTTACCAACGTATGAGAATACTCAGGAAAACATTAATTCATTAAACAACCACAAAGGTAGTTATTTTCTACATGTTGGACAAAAGACAGACACAGTGGATGAATCGAGTGTTGAACCACTACATTCATGACCTATCCGCCATTACCTACAGAGTCCCTAGGATACTGGCATTACTAGTGAAATGTTATCGCCGTCAATGGGTAGATCATAGGCGACTGGTCCAATGAGGCGAATGAGCACAGAAAGAGGTGAGTGTGCATGAGAGCCTAGGAGGAGACACTGCCGGGGCGTCCAGAGTTAGTGTATTAATATATAGATGCTGATGTTCATGGAATTAGCACCAACAGATAAATGGCACTGTGTGGGACAAAGTAAGTGTATTACTATATAGATGGTGGGGTCATGGTTATGCCATCTGGAGAGTGGCTTACTCAATTTGGCCACTGTTTCCATCTTTGTCCGACAAGTAGAAAACCATAATAGTAAATAAGTCTAAATAAGTGCCTTTGTGGTTTTTTTAATACATCGCCAATTGGTATCATTGGTGGTGGTGCGAGGAGGTGAACAGAAAGAGGCAAGTGGATGTGAGCGTCTGGGAGGAGATACTGCCAGACAGTCCCCAAATTAGTGTATTAATATATAGATGTCTAATATCACACCAGAACATACTCTGAAACCCCCCCTGGTACAAATGTTGCATCAAAATCTAGACCGCTTGACTGTAAGTACATAACACTTGCATTAAAGCCCTGGTGGAACAAGGCAGTGTTATTCTTAAAAGAAGCTCTAGAAAGAACTTAACAGTAGGAATGGAGAAAATAGTTATACATCATAATTGATAAAGTATTATAAAATATGAATTACCCAGATGCAAGCTAAATTACTGTTTTTAAAATTTTATTTATTTGGATTTTTTTATAAATGCATAAAATGCATGTTGTTGCATTTAATATTGCGTAAAATTTCATAAAATAAATATATAGCGATTCAGCAACTTATGTAAATTTCATCACTGGCATTTGTTTGTTTGTATAAAATATCCATTTATGGTATTTTTTTCAGATACAATATTGTTTTGTAAAATAATTATACATTTTACCATTCTTACAGTACAACATTGACCTTCCAGCCTGTGTTTACAGTTGAACATTGACCTTCCAGCCTGTGTTTACAGTTGAACATTGACCTTCCAGCCTGTGTTTACAGTGCCATTCAGCCATCAGCCAACCCACTATAAGCCACTGCAGGACTGCTACAAGCAGTAATCCCCCATATCAACTGAACCCAAGACACTTAAAAGTTTGGGAAATGGTTTCACTAACATAAAAAAATGCAAATCCATGAAATATCTCTCTACATTAACACAATGTTTCATATCCTGACACTTTGAATACATATTTCTGGCTGCAACCCCTGTATACTGGCTGTATACCAGCTGTATACCGGCTGTATACCAGCTATATACCGGCAAACGTGTCATGTGAAAATGTTCTTTGCTTTGGCTTTCTATATGTTGTACTTTATATTATGAAATTTTAAATAGGTTGTGGGGCATCCACCAGTGGTTCATGTAGTGTGAAACCAGTGGCCGTGTTTGTTTCTGGTGCAATAATGCACACCGTATTTGAGTTTTGGACTTTTAGTGCACTGGAATTGTTCCACAGAAACAAATTACATTTGTTTTATTTATTAATTAGGTGTAAACAGTTAATGTTCACACCTAATTAATACCAGTTACAATAGCTATAAAGCCTTTGTGTGCATTATTTTCCTAAATGTACCATTTATTATGAGACACTTCTACTTTATTAATTCACAGTGTCCATAAATCAGCATTTATTGCTGGTATACCTTAACATTAAATAACGTTTTTTGCATGGGCCGAACCATCCGTGTAAGTTAACAAGTTTTGCTGATGAGATACCCGATAGATTAAAAGCATAAAAGGCTTGATCACATAAAATGTGCTCACACAAACAATGAAGTCAATACATTATAATATATATTATATTACAATACAAACTCAATTAGTTATTACTTTTATTTGTGGATGTTTCCCTTAGACATTAATTACTTCGATTTGGTTAATTTCTTTTATTTTATTTATATTACTATATTTCTATAAATAGTTATAGATTATTATTATTATATTAGCGTGTGAGCATGTTTCTGTGGTGTGCAACCATAATTTCTGCAGCTCCGCCTTTCTTATTGATTCAGGCCGCGGGCCGAAATTACAATTCTTAGATAGGCGGATATCCAAGTGAAATTGGCCGAACCATCCGTCTGCATGGACCGAATCGACGTAGGCTGAACCCGTCTTGGGCCGAACCATCCGGGACCCGAGCAGAACACCGTAAGACACAAATACACCCACTGAAACAATATGAGGATGGTGTTGTGGAATGACCTCGTTGCTTGGAATAGCCTGTCCCAGCCTACAACAGCACTGTTGATAGGCAAAATTGTCCGCCCCACTCTTCGTCTCTGGGGCGAAAGTCGACACCGGCATTTGCTAAAGCATGGTTTTGGCAGTTCCGTAGCCAAATGGCTACGGAACTAATAACTTAAGTTTTAAAACCAATACGCACTAACCGTTTCACATGTGTATTCTGTGACATACAACCAACAATTGGGCGTCAATAAACTGAAGAAATGTGCTCCAAATAATTACTTATGAGTACTTTTATCGGTGACATAGAAAATATTTCACAATTAGCCGTCATACTGTGCACGTGATGTTGCCTTTGGGTCACATGATCAAACGCGATTTCGTGTAGAATGAGGCCAGCAGCACAGACATAAATAAAACACCTGTTAGTAAGTTAGTAGTTTATAGGGGCATGATTAATGATGTAACTCTATGGCCAGCAGACGGCAATTCTTAGCATAACCTTATATAGATCCACAGGATTCCCGCTTGGTATTCTCGCTCACAACAACATCCGGTTATATACAAATGTTGACAAGCACATGCACTCTGACAAAAAGGTAATAATTTCACACTTTTACATGGTTATTGTCAGGTAACTTTAGTGATATACATATAAGAAAGACGTGTTTATGGCATTTTTGTAAGGTTTCACGTTTCATGAAAATACTTAAGCTTTTGATGAACGAGATCTTCGCCCCTACTACAGCAACAGCCAGATAGGAAAACATTGTAGGGCGATTGACTTTGCCTAATTGACATTGCCTACACTGTTGAGTGTTGTCCACAGCCTACACCACTTTGTTGGAAACAAAAACATTGTTAATGCATTGCTTAGTATAATTTATACCTTCGCTGGGTCGGCCAAATACAGCTTTTCTGCTGCCTTAGCAAACTCCTCCCACGAATTAATGTAAGTCATGCTAAATGTAACTAAATAAGACTTATGAAGATGTTCTGACACATCACCAACACACAAGCTACGAATGGTACCATCTGTTTCCGGTTTCGTAACTAGGTCATATTACCCACAATGCCATTCATTATTCAAGATGGCGGTTTTGCGGAAGACATCTGGTCGTAGCTTGTCATGATTTCTGACCGGTGAATCGCAGTAGTTTCGGTAAAAAATAATTAAGCATCCCACGCGAAACGCATGGTTTAGGGGAAGCTTCCAGTTACGTCCAACGTGAAGGGCAGACTTCAGTGGGCAGCCGACCAGTTCACAAAGAAAGCGACATGGGGTGAGTAAGCGGCTACCGAGTAAGCTTTGTTTTTGTTGTGTACGATCTCAGGTCAGACCGAGCCTCCCCTGGCGTCACTCTTTCTACGGCTAGTTTTTATAGACATGTTTTCTGGAAAAGTCAAGCAAGCAGATCTATGAAGCAAAATTTAAAGATAGAAAAATTTAAATTAATAATTGTAATAAAATAAACGGTTCGTAAAATAAAATACACAGCTTTAAGCTTATGTGGCGAAGTCTCAGGTTAATAACCTTTTGATTTGTGTAACCCTTTTAATTTAGATCATTGTAAAAAGTAACACCAAAAAAATAAGGTGCACTGTATTGATTTAAATAGGTTCTATTTAATAATTGGGGTTACAGTTAGCTAAAGTTGGGACTGGCTTTACAGTTATGATTTGGAAGAGTGAACATTACAAGTTTCGTCTAAAAAAACAAGAAAACTGCAGAATAAGACTTGAATTGATGTAATGCTGGTAGATTAACTTACGTTAAGTTTATCCCACCCTAGATGATGATTCATATGTATTAACACAAGGAATCATCATAATAAATTCAAATGTCTTGTTACTGTTATACTATATGCAGGCATCAATTGTATTATGGCTGCCTGTTACATATTTGATGCAAAACAATGCACATTCTACTGATTTGCTGAGTATTTCATGGTTGGCAATGGTGAAATGCAATGGATGAGGAGAATCCATGCTGTAGCACAATTGAACACTCAGAGGTGCAGACCAGCATCAGGTGAAATGGGTGTGTCAGAATGCTCACTATGTAATTACACAGGCGATTTGGCAGCGCTCGGTGAAAGCTTATAAATCATATACATTGACTTTCTGTGCTTGGATCATTAACAGTTTATTTGACAGGGACTTACAGCAGCACTGTTACATATCATGTTTACAATAATTGGCATTAGTGGAATGTATCAGAAACAGTTGCCTGTTCACTGTTGCAGGCTGCAATGTGCACCTCATGAATCCACTTACTAGCATTGTGCTGTTTGTGCATACACATAGGGACAGGCCACTATTTTACTTTTATGTTTATCATAGACAAAATAATTGTCAGTGGGATCTTGAGATAGTACCCACTTGCAGCTAGCGGATACATCAAATAACATTTCATATACATGATTTTTATGGTAAATCACATGTACATGATACCTCATTGGACTTCCTCCTCTAGAAGTGAAATCAGTGTCCATGTGTTGAGATCTTTCAAGAAGTGGTGCTCAGTGCATTTGCCAATTGCTTTGTTGGCGAAATTGAATGCCAAAAGTATACCACAACAGACAGATCAATGTTAGAAACCAGTCAGTTGATGAATTCATTCAAAGTTTCACTGAACATCTCCAACATCTCATGATTTCATTGCAAAAATACAAACATCATATTACCAAGACCTGTGAGGCAACATGCTGGGTGACAAGGAGGTACTTGAGGGGAAACCTGCTTGAGAGCCGCTTTGCAAAGGTGCAGACAGTGCCAGGGACCCAACAGTGCCATGGACCCAACAGTGCCATGGACCCAACAGTGCCAGGGACCCAACAGTGCCAGGGACCCGACAGTGCCAGGGACCCAACAGTGCCAGGGACCCTACAGTGCCAGGGATCCGACAGTGCCAGGGATCCGACAGTTGCATTGCTTCTGTCCTGTGTCAGTGTTCACAGTAAAAGTGAGTCAATTCTTGATAAGTACACAAACCTGACAAGAAATCATGAAAGCTGAAGAACATGTCACCAGGTTTGAAGAGGTGAAGGGTTATGTCACAGTTCAGTATGATGGATGGTGGTGGCTTGGAATGGTCACATCCTTAGATCAGAAAAAAAGAGGTGGCTATTAATTTTCTTCATCCTCGTGGACCAGCCATATACTTCGCTTTCCCTGAGCGACCAGATAACCTGGTGGTAGACATGGGGGACATCCTAACCACTGCTCACCCTACCACAGCAACTGGAAGAACATATATCTTGAAGAAAGAAGAACGCACGGGACACATGTCTAATGCACTGGAGGAATGTGTTCAACAGAGAAACCAAACATTCATTATGTGTGTGAAAAGGTGAGATAATAAATTGTTAATAATCCAGAAACATTTTCAATTTATGGTCTTGAACATTGTCACTGAAAAGGGAATAGCATGACTTTTGCAAGGTCAAGTCAAAGGTAACACTTTTTTAAATATGTTTTCAACATTATTTAGTGTTTTATAGCATACAAAGATAGACAAAAGTGTACGCTCTGTACGCTATGAAATACAGTGGTGCATTTAAAATGTTATAACTCCTAAAGTATTGAAATGCACATGATCAAACTTTCAATGGTAATTGCCAAGTAGGTATGCTTCGACATAAAAAATCAGCGAAATCTTAGATTGCATGATTCTTGCTAGGTCAAAAATAAAAAGCATGTTTTTTTTACATTTTTGTGTGTTTAATTGTCTACATAGACATTTAACATAGCTTTAAAATGACACCAACATCACATCTGTAGGTTACCTATGAGAGGAGTTATAGCACCTGGGAGGTCGTGAGGTAGTCAAGGTTGGGTCTGACATTGATGACCTCTATCTCTGGAAAGGAAGGTCAGATTGAACTGACATTTGGTAACACGGACTCATGTACATAAACCAACAAACCAAGTTTCATCAAAATCAAAGATGGTCATGTAAATTCTTGGTTGATTTCACAACCTGCCACAATGAATATGTTATATGATTCACTGTGTTCGTAGTGGTGCCATATAGTATGTGATCTACCCGGTACTTACTGCTACATATTCATTTCCTGACCACTTTTCCAAAACTCACCACTGACTGGTGTCACTGAACATTACATCCATTTTGGGAATGGGGTTTAGGAACAATCCCAACTTGGGCCGGTCCATTATTGGAATTCCAACTAGGGATGGCCCGTATTGGAATTCCAACAACTCACGATGTGAGACATGTATAGTGTTGTGCATTATTGGAATAATGCATTTGCTTTACAGAAATTATTGCAAACTGTATGGTTGAAGCGTTTTAGTATACACAATGTTACAAAGATTTCTTACTGCATCTATTCATCCTATCCTAATTATATTATTTGAATAATTATTACTAATAGTAAATGTTGATAGAATATTATTCCATAAAGTAGGTAGTGTTCAGTGCTTACCTTTGTGATGTTTTTTTAAGATTTATAGCATGCAATGATTACTTTGAAGTCAATTAAGATGCTGCAGCTTCGACCCTAAATAAACATCTGAAATTGGTGTATCTAGTAATACATTATTTTAAGACCTCCGCGAGGTGTCTGTGTGGTAAGCTACAAAGGAACTAGTTTGCTAATAGTGCATTCTGAAGCAACAAAGAGCTCAGTCTACATTGTATGTTGTTTCAATATGTGTGTCCAGCTATTCATCTTTATGTGGAGTGAGAATGATATGGCAACGTTATTTTTACACTAAATAACTTTAGCTTGTGTGGGCTACTGTTACTGGCAATCGTATGATATAAATATGACACAATATTTCTGACCACCACCTAAGTTTAGGATCAGCTGTGTCGGTGGCGGCATGTGGCTGCGATAGGTGAGCAACGATCTTGTCATACTTCGCCTCTGATATGACTTTAGAATTCCATGATGACAGCAAACTGGCCAGTACCTCGGACATATAAGATATATGATCACCAGCCATACTGTTCTGTTACTAAGACTATCAATACGATACAGGAATAAATGTAATTTTTATATTAAATGCTCAACGTTAGTTGATAAGTTAGGACATTGTAATATAAGTACTGTGACATGAACACAAATGCAAACTCAGTGAAGCACATATAAACCTCACATATAAACCTCACATATAAACCTCACATATAAACCTCACATATAAACCTCACATATAAACCTCACATAGGCAACTCAAACAGGCACATCTCACCATATAAACCTCACATAGGCAACTCAAACAGGCACATCTCACCATATAAACCTCACATAGGCAACTCAAACAGGCACATTTCACCATATAAACCTCACATAGGCAACTCAAACAGGCACATCTCACCATATCGATGATTGACTGAACAAATCCCGACTTGGGTGGGCATTATAAGATTCCAACTTGGACCCACACAGGGTTGTTTGATTTAAATCATTTGATTTAAATAATTGATTTATATCATTGATTTAAATAATTTATTTAAATAATTGATTTAAATAATTGATTTATATCATTGATTTATATCACTCCCAAAAAAATCATTGATTTATGATTTTTTTTACTTCCGTTTTTTTTAATCGCTGATTTATATGAATTTAACACAAATAATTGTTTACAAGCATCAAGATTAACAAAGTTTTGTATGTTTTTTAATGCAAAACACAAAGTGCGCACACTTGTGTAGCTGTATTGTCACCAGATAGCCTGATAGTAAAATATTTTATGACATGGTGTATGTTTGAGCTATTCCCTTTCTGAATGCAGTGAAGCCACACAAACTTGTCTTCCAGAGGAAGTATCTTTTCAAAACAGAAGCCCTGAGTTAAAGTCCACTTATAGGTTGTGCTAGTTGTTACCAATTCAGTATGTTGATTCAGTTGTTTAATACTGTACCAGTTTGTATTCTAGTTAGAGACCCTTAGAGTACACAGAGCCCTGGACAGGTGCTAATCCACCCTATAGGCAAACAATAATTACCACTGCTACAGCCACAGATACACAGCATGCTTTCCTTTCCAAGACAGATTATGCAACTACAGGGGGTGATTGTGTCTGTGATAATGTCTTTATATAAGCAAAAATCATGTACCCTCTGTTAAGACAAGAACCCAAATCGATTTGAATATAACATGTTTGAAAGAGTTTACAAATTTAAACATCTATATAAATATCTATATACCAGATTTTAATTAAAAAAAAAAAATAAAAAAAATCCAATAAATCCGATTTAAATTAAAAAAAATCCGATTTAAATTTTTTTAATAATAAAAATCAAGATTTTTTTCAACCCTGGACCCACATGACCATCAACTGATTCCGGAATCGATCTGATCCTGACTTTGACCTGAACATCACCACTGACTGGTCTCAACCCATGTGAACCAGTGCTGTCAACTGTCATTGTTTTCTGTTCGACAGTTCCACTTGACTTACTCCAAGAAATAATTGCTGTAAACTGGTGAAACATTTCATTTAGGAATTTGTATTTATTGGTCAGTTCATTGATAGGCTGCAATAAACATCTGGACATGGTAGATAGTTTACTGTTCAATGAAGTGCCCTGTTTATAAGCAGTATTGTGCTACATCATAGTCAATACCTGGTCCACATACACCACTGGTTAAATGTTAGTCAGTGAAAGCAAACAGCAGGCAGTCTTAGGTGAATCACAGTCAGTTCTGAATATTGATTTTGGGCCTAGAGTACTGCCAGGATTAGAGTACTGTCTGGGACCAGAGTACTGTCTGGGACCAGAGTACTGTCCAGGACCAAAGTACTGTGTCCAGGACCAGAGTACTGTCCAGGACCAGAGTACTGTCCAGGACCAGAGTACTGTCCAGGACCAGACTTCTACAAGTCTGATGTTTCAGAAATTCCTAGCACATTGTGATAATTGACAACTTGTATAGATAGGTAATTGACAGCTGCATCAAAGTTCGCTTGGTGCTGTTAGGTGTGATGTTATGGATATCAGTGATTGACAGGTGTTTTGACAATTAACATATTGTAGCCTTTTTGTAGGAATTCTATATCCATGAGTATCAACAAATATAAAGGCATGTTTATAAATAATATTTATGTGTCAACTTTGTTAGTAGTAACATGTGTAGGCATTTAAAGATAGAACATGACACTTTGGTGAAAAAATTGTTCAAAGTGGACTAAGATGACAAGTAATGACTCATTCTAGTGGCCCATCCTTACATTCTAGTGGTCCATCATTACATTCTAGTGGTCCATCATTACATTTTTCCTCTGTCAACGTCAGTTGTAATTTGCATTTGAAGAAATACATTATTATAATTATTACTATTTAACATGGGGCAGGACTACATCAGAGGTGAGGGTCTCAAGACTAAAGCTAGAATCAATAACAACCTTTATACAGCCTCATTAGACTTATTATTTGTGGTATCAGCAGATTGTTAACACTGTTCTGTAAATATATACACAGTGGTTCTGTCAGTGCTAGAGTTTGTATTCTTCCTTATTGCTTATTCACATATTAATTACTTAATTAACTTTTACAACTGGTGAAGACATTATAATTGATTTCTAATTAAGATTTTGTTGCTCATCGATCCCTCAATTTGTTTTTTAAGTGTTATTCCCACCAGTAAGTGGCAAGTTGCAGTCAGTCGGCTGATCAGTCAACATTAATAAGTAATTAATATTTGGAGCCTGTCTGATGGACTGGTGACGTCACTGAACATCCATGGGTCGGTTAACCATCTGGGCCAGTGGGCCGGGCTATTGACTGGGCAAATCTAATTTAACAACATCCTGCAGCAGGTCATTGCATGTAATATATTTTGCAGTGTTTTTGTGGCAGCCATGTTCCTTCCTCATCAATAGTCACCGCTGTCAGTGCAGGGCTCACATAATGGTTGGTGTGTCAACGTAGAGGCCTTGGGAGTGATCACTGACTCACACAGGATGCTCTCATCAACATTGACAAGTCATAGTCCCCTCAGTGGGGATTGTACAGTCTTGTCCCCTTACTAGAGGTATCTGTACAGTGATGTCAAGTCAACAGGGCTGGTGACATCAGGAACTGAGCCATGCATTGCGCTGTCTCGGAGCAAATGTGTAGACTTTAGTCTGAGGTGTGTGAAACCTATTGAGAACAGGAAGGACTGTAGTGATTGTTGTGTTGACTGGCAATGGAACAGAACTACAACACATGGCCAAGACAACCCAAGTGTCGCATGTGAGTAGTGACTGGCTTCACTAGGTGTCTTCTGCATGCTTAGGCAAGCGTCATACTCTTCTCATGTCTTATCATAGTCTTTTCGTGTCTTCCAGGGTTATGGACTAGGGTTTGTTCAAGACACACACTGAAGCATCCTTTTGTAGTTATTCTTGATGGCAACAACTCCCTGGAATCGAAGTAAATCAGAATGTTAAACTTTATTAATATATATATATATATATCTATGGTTAAACTAAACTAGTAGTTCATGTTTCATGACATTGTCCAGTGATGAATTGTCGGGTCTAATTGCATAGACAAGCCATTGTATATATATTGTTCCAAAGGGCCTGGCTAATTTAGCACTGATAGCATCAAGGTGTGCTAACAATGCTTCACATTGAGTGCTACAGACACTGTCCTAGCCAGGTCAATCTATGCCACCACAGTGAGTGCTACAGACACTGTCCTAGCCAGGTCAGTCTATGCCACCACATTGAGTGCTACAGACACTGTCCTAGCCAGGTCAGTCTATGCCACCACAGTGAGTGCTACAGACACTGTCCTAGCCAGGTCAGTCTATGCCACCACATTGAGTGCTACAGACACTGTCCTAGCCAGGTCAGTCTATGCCACCACATTGAGTGCTACAGACACTGTCCTAGCCAGGTCAGTCTATGCCACCACAGTGAGTGCTACAGACACTGTCCTAGCCAGGTCAGTCTATGCCACCACATTGAGTGCTACAGACACTGTCCTAGCCAGGTCAGTCTATGCCACCACAGTGAGTGCTACAGACACTGTCCTAGCCAGGTCAGTCTATGCCACCACAGTGAGTGCTACAGACACTGTCCTAGCCAGGTCAGTCTATGCCACCACAGTGAGTGCTACAGACACTGTCCTAGCCAGATCAGTCTATGCCACCACATTGAGTGCTACAGACACTGTCCTAGCCAGGTCAGTCTATGCCACCACAGTGAGTGCTACAGACACTGTCCTAGCCAGGTCAGTCTATGCCACCACATTGAGTGCTACAGACACTGTCCTAGCCAGGTCAGTCTATGCCACCACAGTGAGTGCTACAGACACTGTCCTAGCCAGGTCAGTCTATGCCACCACATTGAGTGCTACAGACACTGTCCTAGCCAGGTCAGTCTATGCCACCACAGTGAGTGCTACAGACACTGTCCTAGCCAGGTCAGTCTATGCCACCACATTGAGTGCTACAGACACTGTCCTAGCCAGGTCAGTCTATGCCACCACAGTGAGTGCTACAGACACTGTCCTAGCCAGGTCAGTCTATGCCACCACAGTGAGTGCTACAGACACTGTCCTAGCCAGGTCAGTCTATGCCACCACATTGAGTGCTACAGACACTGTCCTAGCCAGGTCAGTCTATGCCACCACAGTGAGTGCTACAGACACTGTCCTAGCCAGGTCAGTCTATGCCACCACAGTGAGTGCTACAGACACTGTCCTAGCCAGGTCAGTCTATGCCACCACAGTGAGTGAGAGTCATCCTGCTACAGCCATCTATAATGTATGGGAGCAACTGTCACTGTCAGACCACAACCCGTGTCCTATGGGAAGAGGCTAAAAATAAATACTATTAACATAACACTGTGTGGCAAGAACTCTGCAGGGATTTCTTTAAATGATGTGCCATAAATCATGGTAATATCTATAAAGATATTGGTCTGTAATCGGTCTACAGCATGAATTCTGCCGTTTCATTGTGCTGACAAACAAATTGTACAAAATGCCTGAGTCGTGGAGCTTCTTTCTAGTCATACTAGGCCAAGTAACACTGAGAAAACAATGTAAACAACAGACCAACATTGCAATACAAAGGTTGACCTGGTATCAAGACAGCTACATTCACATAACACCAGTGAACATTAGAACAGTTTCACTTATCTCCATTATAAATAACAGTCTGCATACATGTATATGCACGCTTGTGTATGAAATGTGCCTGTGCACATACATGTATATGCACGCTTGTGTATGAAATGTGCCTGTGCACATACATGCACATTTGTGTAATGCTGCTGTGCTTGTATGTGATGCTGTGTGCATCTCTCATGCTGTCTTGAAGACAGTGGTCCCTATCTCCATTAGATACCTCTCCACCCAAGCCTTCAATGGTCCCTGGCTTCAATAGATACATCTCCACCCAAGCCTTCAGTGGCCCCTGGCTTCAATATATACCTCTCCACCCAAGCCTTCAATGGTCCCTGGCTTCAATAGATACCTCTCCATCCAAGCCTTCAATGGTCCCTGGCTTCAGTAGATACCTCTCCACCCAAGCCTTCAATGGTCCTGGCTTCAATAGATACATCTCCACCCAAGCCTTCAGTGGCCCCTGGCTTCAATAGATATCTCTCCACCCAAGCCTTCAGTGGTCCCTGTCTACAATAGACACCTCTCCATCCAAGCCTTTAGTGGTCCCTGTCTACAATAGACACCTCTCCATCCAAGCCTTCAGTGGTCCCTGTCTACAATAGACACCTCTCCATCCAAGCCTTCAGTGGTCCCTGTCTACAATAGATACCTCTCCATCCAAGCCTTCAGTGGTCCCTGTCTACAATAGACACCTCTCCATCCAAGCCTTCAGTGGTCCCTGTCTACAATAGACACCTCTCCATCCAAGCCTTCAGTGGTCCCTGTCTACAATAGATACATCTCCACCCAAGCCTTCAATGGTCCCTGGCTTCAATAGATACCTCTCCATCCAAGCCTTCAATGGTCCCTGGCTTCAGTAGATACCTCTCCACCCAAGCCTTCAATGGTCCTGGCTTCAATAGATACATCTCCACCCAAGCCTTCAGTGGCCCCTGGCTTCAATAGATATCTCTCCACCCAAGCCTTCAGTGGTCCCTGTCTACAATAGACACCTCTCCATCCAAGCCTTCAGTGGTCCCTGTCTACAATAGACACCTCTCCATCCAAGCCTTCAGTGGTCCCTGTCTACAATAGATACCTCTCCATCCAAGCTTCATTACCACAGCCATCTTGAGACAGGACATCAGACTGTGACCAGTCTCAGACTGTGGCCAGTATCAGACTGTGGCCAGGCTCAGGCCCATAGTCATCACTGTCAGCATAGTCACTGCTGTCAGCTCTTTCACAATAACAGTAATTGATATGTATGCTTGTACATATTTAGAGTGAAACCAAAAGCATTGTTTTGGGCCTCTGCACTTATAAGAGGGCCTAAAAACTAACCATTTGCAACTATAATCAAGGATATCACGTAAGTGGTTTACAGGAATCTGTTCTAAAAGTGTGAAATTCTGGTCTAATTAAATTTTTCGTTGAGGCTGACATTCATCAGTGTTTGCCATTTCGACCAATCAGCGGCGAGCAGCCCCTTAACCCCAGACGCGGCTGTGACGTAGGCTGTGCATATCGCATGTATTTTTAACGTGGTTGAGACGTGCAGTTACATTTTTATTTGCTTTTATATTGGATTTACACACAACAAAAACTCTTACAATGCTGTACTGTGCAGCATTTGGATGTAAATATGATTCAGCGAGGTATAGAGAGTTGTCTTTTTTAAATTTTTATTTAAAAAAAACAGACGGTAGTGAAGCAAAGAATTCACAATTGCGGGCGGGCTGGTTGGAAGCCCACACGATTTGCTAGACTTTGTTCGGCCCATTTTGAAGAGTGTTTTGAAGTTGATATATTTTCATCAAGTAATGGGTCAAGATCATTCAAAACGTCGGCGACGGAGAACGTTAAAGCATGATGCAGTACCGACAATCTTCCAGCATGTACCTCGGCCGAAGGCTTCAACACAACGCAAACACTCGACCAAGAGTCAAATTGGAACGCAAGGCGGTTAGTAAACAATGAATGAATAGACTATCTTGCCATATAAGTTGATTTTAGACGCAAACAGCATGTCCAAACTTATTGGCAAGTATGTGACTAAAATCGCCTACGTCTATGATCAGGCATTTAAAGTTGAATTTGTGGGAAACCTAGTCAGCACGTGTTGACGTAGGATTCTGAACACATATGGCACTGCCCATACAAAAAGATTTTCGGTTTTAGTTGCAAATGGTTTGTTTTCAAGTACTCTTATAGGTGCAAAGGTCCCAAAAATGCCTTTGGTTTCACTTTAACAGTGCCACACCTCTAGCGTGGATATGTGTCATGCCAAAATATTATGAGCTGCTGCAATTAATAAATAAAATCAGTTGAAACAGCTCCTAGAAAGTATGTGAGGGAACTTGAAGTGGCTGGACTAATTACACAGCGAGTGCTTGTGATGTCTGTACAGACTCTACAAAGACAAGTGGCTGGAGGAATGTGATGTAGAGATAAGTGACACAGGACCACATATAACAGACACTATTAGGCACATGTGTGACTTACATAACTTTGTTGGGGCTGGTTTTTGTTGTTAGGATGACACCAGACAGGTAGATACGTAGCTAGCACTGAGTGTTGTTAGGGTGATACCAGACAGGTAGATACGTAGCTAGCACTGAGTGTTGTTAGGATGATACCAGACAGGTAGATACGCAGCTAGCACTGAGTGTTGTTAGGATGACACCAGACAGGTAGATACGTAGCTAGCACTGAGTGTTGTTAGGATGACACCAGACAGGTAGATACGTAGCTAGCACTGAGTGTTGTTATGATGATACCAGACAGGTAGATACGTAGCTAGCACTGAGTGTTGTTATGATGATACCAGACAGGTAGATACGTAACTAGCACTGAGTGTTGTTAGGATGACACCAGGCAGGTAGATATGTAACTAGCACTGAGTGTTGTTAGGATGATACCAGACAGGTAGATACGTAACTAGCACTGAGTGTTGTTAGGATGACACCAGACAGGTAGATACGCAGCTAGCACTGAGTGTTGTTAGGATGATACCAGACAGGTAGATATGTAACTAGCACTGAGTGTTGTTAGGATGATACCAGACAGGTATATATGTAGCTAACACTGAGTGTTGTTAGGATGACACCAGGCAGGTAGATACGTAACTAGCACTGAGTGTTGTTAGGATGACACCAGACAGGTAGATACGTAACTAGCACTGAGTGTTGTTAGGATGACACCAGACAGGTAGATATGTAGCTAGCACTGAGTGTTGTTAGGATGATACCAGACAGGTAGATACGCAGCTAGCACTGAGTGTTGTTAGGATGATACCAGACAGGTAGATATGTAACTAGCACTGAGTGTTGTTAGGATGACACCAGGCAGGTAGATACGTAACTAGCACTGAGTGTTGTTAGGATGACACCAGACAGGTAGATACGTAACTAGCACTGAGTGTTGTTAGGATGACACCAGACAGGTAGATATGTAGCTAGCACTGAGTGTTGTTAGGATGATACCAGACAGGTAGATACGCAGCTAGCACTGAGTGTTGTTAGGATGATACCAGACAGGTAGATATGTAACTAGCACTGAGTGTTGTTAGGATGATACCAGACAGGTATATATGTAACTAGCACTGAGTGTTGTTAGGATGATACCAGACAGGTAGATATGTAACTAGCACTGAGTGTTGTTAGGATGATACCAGACAGGTAGATACGTAACTAGCACTGAGTGTTGTTAGGATGACACCAGACAGGTAGATATGTAGCTAACACTGAGTGTTGTTAGGGTAATACCAGACAGGTAGATACGTAGCTAGCACTGAGTGTTGTTAGGATGATACCAGACAAGTAGATATGTAGCTAACACTGAGTGTTGTTAGGATGATACCAGACAAGTATATATGTAGCTAACACCGAGTGTTGTTAGGATGATACCAGGTAGTCTGTGTGGATTTACAATATCTTAATCAGCATGTAAGTTGATTCCGTAATATGTTACATTCATATTGAAAATAAGTTAGATAACTGTCAGAATACTGGTAGTGCTCTGTGGAGCTTTCAGAACCTTTGCAGTTCCTTCATCAGCGTTCAAATGCTGATGGAGGAACTGCAAAGGTTCCATAAGCTCCGTAGAATACTACCAGTATTCTGACAGGTGTCTAACTTATTTTCAATAAAATTGAACTGTTTGCTGAGCTGCTACACTAGTATGAATGGTGGATAATCGTAATAGCTTCGCTGACATTTCATTTTCAGATATATGGTGGGCTTTTTGGGATCAAAAGTTTCATGTATAAAATAATGTTGAATTTGTACACATAAATTGTTAGTTTTGTTGATATCGTTAGATTTATGGCAGCTCACAACTGTGTCAGACATGTAGGTGTTGTTGTAGGTGTTGTTGTTGGTGTTGTTGTAGGTGTTGTGTGTGAAGAAAAGATTGATTTGAATGCTCGCTTGGATCACATCTTATTTTACACCATGTTCACATAAATACAATGCACACATTTGTCTTTTTAAAGAGATTGTGTTTGTGGTTTGAATCTTCTACTGGGGATTAAGTGGTATGTTTGAAGCCAGCTGGCCCCATTTGCTGCCTGGAGGAGCAGCAGGCTTGTACACAGAGTCACAGACAAGGCCTGAAGAACCCTCATGGAATGTGGCTGTTGTTTGAGAATGTGAGGAATGTAGGCCCATTCAGCCAGCTGTGCTCTGTTAAATGCTGTTAGTTCACCTGAAAGCAGGACCAGGGTTTCTCCTTTCTCTGGTCACCCTCACTCTCTGGTGTATGAGGCTAATCTGGGGCAGATCTCTGATCTGTGCAGAGATGTTTATTGCCAGGCAAGTGTTGTGTATGAGTGGTGGAGTAAGCATTGACACTAGGTCAGTGTTGACAGTCATGTATGTGCGTTGACAGTCATGTTGATTGTAATGTATGAATGTTGATAGTCATGTATGAATGTTGATAGTCATGTATGAATGTTGATAATCAT
Organism: Lamellibrachia columna; assembly: GCA_963662155.1. Classification (NCBI taxonomy): domain Eukaryota; kingdom Metazoa; phylum Annelida; class Polychaeta; order Sabellida; family Siboglinidae; genus Lamellibrachia; species Lamellibrachia columna. The sequence goes on from OY759262.1 coordinate 916,475, forward strand.
GTATGAATGTTTATAGTCATATATGAATGTTGATAGTCATATATGAATGTTGATAGTCATATATGAATGTGTGTATTTGTTGTTTAATGTTTATGTTTTACTGACAATGTTGGAATAATGTGAATGAATGGTTTTTGTTCAGTAATTGCAGCATGGCTGATTACTTTCCAAAACAACATACTGGGTGATCAGATGAACAGACCTACCAGTGTAATGTTATAACTGTTCTGTAAGACAGGAATATGTTGTTCTCTGGATGTTGTCATATTATTAGGAACCCACTCGATGGTTGGCTGTTTTATGTAGTTGGCCATTTATAGAGGTTTTTGGGGAAGAACTGATGGCCCACCAGGCTGATGGCCCACCAGGCTGATGGCCCATCAGGCTGATGGCCCACCATGTTGATGGCCCACCATGTTGATGGCCCACCAGGCTGATGGCCCACCATGTTGATGGCCCACCAGGCTGATGGCCCACCAGGTTGATGGCCCACCAGGCTGATGGCCCACCAGGCTGATGGCCCACCATGTTGATGGCCCACCATGTTGATGGCCCACCAGGCTGATGGCCCACCAGGCTGATGGCCCACCATGTTGATGGCCCACCATGTTGATGGCCCACCATGTTGATTCACACTTAATGTATCTACACGTCCATGTTCTTGTGCCAACTCTTGTCTTCATATCTTCTGTCACAACCCTTAATGAAGGGTTGCTGATATACAGACATGGTCCATGTTCAGCATTGAAAGCAGGCAGTGGTTAGCATCCACTCAGGAAAACATTTCTGTTTTATCCAAAAATGCAACATTGTTTATTGATCGGTGCTCAATGCAGGTTTGTTTCACATCGTCCTGTCTGAGACTGTGGCTGTGTTCTAACAAGGGGGTTATGTATTGATAGAGCCAGCCATCTTTGTCCTGTCTGAGAATGTGGCTGTGTTCTAACAAGGGGGCTATGTATTGATAGAGCCAGCCATCTGTGTCCTGTCTGAGACTGTGGCTGTGTTCTAACAAGGGGGTTATGTATTGATAGAGCCAGCCATCTTTGTCCTGTCTGAGACTGTGGCTGTGTTCTAACAAGGGGGCTATGTATTGATAGAGCCAGCCATCTTTGTCCTGTCTGAGACTGTGGCTGTGTTCTAACAAGGGGGCTATGTATTGATAGAGCCAGCCATCTTTGTCCTGTCTGAGACTGTGGCTGTGTTCTAACAAGGGGGTTATGTATTGATAGAGCCAGCCATCTTTGTCCTGTCTGAGACTGTGGCTGTGTTCTAACAAGAGGGTTATGTATTGATAGAGCCAGCCATCTTTGTCCTGTCTGAGAATGTGGCTGTGTTCTAACAAGGGGGTTATGTATTGATAGAGCCAGCCATCTTTGTCCAGTCTGAGACTGTGGCTGTGTTCTAACAAGGGGGCTATGTATTGATAGAGCCAACCATCTTTGTCCTGTCTGAGACTGTGGCTGTGTTCTAACAAGGGGGCTATGTATTGATAGAGCCAGCCATCTTTGTCCTGTCTGAGAATGTGGCTGTGTTCTAACAAGGGGGCTATGTGTTGACAGAGACAGCTGTTTTTCTCCTGTCTGAGAATGTTGCTGTTTTCTAACAAGGGGGCTATGCTTTGACAGAGCCAGCCATCTTTGCCCAGTCTGAGACTGTGGCTGTGTTCTAACAAGGGGGTTATGTATTGATAGAGCCAGCCATCTTTGTCCTGTCTGAGACTGTGGCTGTGTTCCAACAAGGGGGCTATGTATTGATAGAGCCAGCCATCTTTGTCCAGTCTGAGACTGTGGCTGTGTTCTAACAAGGGGGCTATGTATTGATAGAGCCAGCCATCTTTGTCCTGTCTGAGAATGTGGCTGTGTTCTAACAACGGGACTATGTGTTGACAGAGACAGCTGTTTTTGTCCTGTCTGAGACTGTGGCTGTGTTCTAACAAGGGGGTTATGTATTGATAGAGCCAGCCATCTTTGTCCTGTCTGAGACTGTGGCTGTGTTCTAACAAGGGGGCTATGTATTGATAGAGCCAGCCATCTTTGTCCTGTCTGAGAATGTGGCTGTGTTCTAACAAGGGGGTTATGTATTGATAGAGCCAGCCATCTTTGTCCAGTCTGAGACTGTGGCTGTGTTCTAACAACGGGACTATGTGTTGACAGAAACAGCTGTTTTTGTCCTGTCTGAGAATGTGGCTGTGTTCTAACAACGGGGAGCTCTGCATTGACAGAACCAGCCAGCTTTGAAGACACGTTAAACATTGGTCCCTAATTCGAGATCAAACAGTCACTGTCTGCTGGGCCTGAGAGTGTACAGAGTTACTGCAACTGTGTGCTTGGCCTGAGAGGGTACTGAGTTACTTGAACTGTTCGCTGGGCCTGAGAGTTACTGGAAGTGTGTGCTTGGCCTGAGAGGGTACTGAGTTACTTGAACTGTTTGCTGGGCCTGAGAGTTACTGGAAGTGTGTGCTTGGCCTGAGAGGGTACTGAGTTACTTGAACTGTTCGCTGGGCCTGAGAGTTACTGGAAGTGTATGCTTGGCCTGAGAGGGTACTGAGTTACTTGAACTGTTCGCTGGGCCTGAGAGTTACTGGAAGTGTATGCTTGGCCTGAGAGGGTACTGAGTTACTTGAACTGTTCGCTGGGCCTGAGAGTTACTGGAAGTGTATGCTTGGCCTGAGAGGGTACTGAGTTACTTGAACTGTTCGCTGGGCCTGAGAGTTACTGGAAGTGTATGCTTGGCCTGAGAGGGTACTGAGTTACTTGAACTGTTCGCTGGGTCTGAGAGTTACTGGAAGTGTATGCTTGGCCTGAGAGGGTACTGAGTTACTTGAACTGTTCGCTGGGCCTGAGAGTTACTGGAAGTGTATGCTTGGCCTGAGAGGGTACTGAGTTACTTGAACTGATCGCTGGGCCTGAGAGTTACTGGAAGTGTATGCTTGGCCTGAGAGGGTACTGACTTACTTGAACTGTTCGCTGGGCCTGAGAGTTACTGGAAGTGTATGCTTGGCCTGAGAAGGTACTGAGTTACTGGAATTGTTCGCTGGGCCTGAGAGTTACTGGAAGTGTATGCTTGGCCTGAAAGGGTACAGAGTTACTGGAAGTGTGTGCTTGGCCTGAGAGGGTACTGAGTTACTTGAACTGTTCGCTGGGCCTGAGAGTTACTGGAAGTGTATGCTTGGCCTGAGAAGGTACTGAGTTACTGGAATTGTTCGCTGGGCCTGAGAGTTACTGGAAGTGTATGCTTGGCCTGAGAGGGTACAGAGTTACTGGAAGTGTGTGCTTGGCCTGAGAGGGTACAGAGTTACTGGAAGTGTGTGCTTGGCCTGAGAGCATACAGACTTGTGGAAATATTCAAGTCTCCGGTAATGAAACTGGTGAATGGTCCATTTAATTCACAGTCAGTCTGGCTGCTTTTGATTGTCTGATGTGGTTTTGTAATGAATAATGAACAGTCTGCTTCCTTGTAACATGGACGCTAAGCATGCAATAATATACATAAAGCAAGTTTCTCTCCTGTCTGTCTGGTTGGTTATATATAATATATTATATATATATATATATATATATATATATATATATATATATATATATATATATATATATATATATATATATATTGCTGAGAATATTAACCCATCATTCATTAATTAATTTATTCATACTGAGTCTATGACCATCATGGAGGTACAGCTGTAATGCCAAATTATAAAGGTGGCGCTAAACATTTGTATGAAATGTACAAGTAGTCATGTAGTACGTGTACACAAAGAAGAGTACATGTCGTACGTGTACACAAAGAAGAGTACATGTAGTACATGTACACAAAGAAGAGTACATGTCGTACGTGTACACAAAGAAGAGTACATGTAGTACGTGTACACAAAGAAGAGTACATGTCGTACGTGTACACAAAGAAGAGTACATGTAGTACGTGTACACAAAGAAGAGTACATGTAGTACGTGTACACAAAGAAGAGTACATGTAGTACGTGTACACAAAGAAGAGTACATGTAGTACGTGTACACAAAGAAGAGTACATGTAGTACGTGTACACAAAGAAGAGTACATGTAGTACGTGTACACAAAGAAGAGTACATGTAGTACGTGTACACAAAGAAGAGTACATGTAGTACGTGTACACAGAGAAGAGTACATGTAGTACGTGCACACAAAGAAGAGTACATGTAATACGTGTACACAAAGAAGAGTACGTGTACACAAAGAAGAGTACATGTAGTATTTGTACACAAAGAAGAGTTCATGTACACAAAGAAGAGTACATGTAGTACGTGTACACAAAGAAGAGTACATGTAGTACGTGTACACAAAGAAGAGTACATGTAGTACGTGTACACAAAGAAGAGTACATGTACACAAAGAAGAGTACAAGTAGTACGTGCACACAAAGAAGAGTACATGTAATATGTGTACACAAAGAAGAGTACATGTAGTATTTGTACACAAAGAAGAGTACATGTACACAAAGAAGAGTACATGTAGTACGTGTACACAAAGAAGAGTACATGTAGTACGTGTACACAAAGAAGAGTACATGTACACAAAGAAGAGTACATGTAGTACGTGCACACAAAGAAGAGTACATGTAATACGTGTACACAAAGAAGAGTACATGTAGTATTTGTACACAAAGAAGAGTACATGTACACAAAGAAGAGTACATGTAGTACGTGTACACAAAGAAGAGTACATGTAGTACGTGTACACAAAGAAGAGTACATGTACACAAAGAAGAGTACATGTAGTACGTGCACACAAAGAAGAGTACATGTAATACGTGTACACAAAGAAGAGTACATGTAGTATTTGTACACAAAGAAGAGTACATGTACACAAAGAAGAGTACATGTAGTACGTGTACACAAAGAAGAGTACATGTAGTACGTGTACACAAAGAAGAGTAAGATCAACACAACAAACTGTCAGGAATGTGCCAAAAGGAAACATTTTATGCAGTTTCTACATAATTTGACATTTTCTATTGCTTTTAGGAAAAATTAAACAAGCATATTTGTTTTTTTTATGTTCATTTATGTTACAGTGAACTATGTTATCAGCCATTTAAATGTCTGAAATTGTTCATGACTGGAAAAATGCTGGAAAAATTACTCATTATAACTTTAATGAAATGGAAGCTTAGTGAATCCAAGCTACAAATGGGAACACCAAGTAATAAAACCCCCAAGTGGAGGAAGAAGACGTCGTAGTAGTTAGTACATTTAGATCCCCTGAAGACCTGTCTATGTAATATCGGGTGATTCATGCTATAATTCATTCTATGGATAGTATTTCGATTGTGGGGCTTTTGTATGGGGGAACTTTTTGTCCATGGAGCTTTTGTCTGGAGGGGCTTTTGTCCTGGGTTCTACTTTATTACCATGTGTGGATGCAGTAGTGCATGCCTCGTTGTGGCAGGTAAACACTTTGTAATAAAAACTTTTGAAACACCAACTTTACAATAAATTTGGTACAATCTTTGTCAATGTTAATGAACATGTTGCTGATGACTATTTTGACTGGGATTTTACCTAAACAATACCAAAGGTCAATTAGTATATGACATCTTGACCCATTACCACACATTACATCTTGACCCATTACCACACATTACATCTTGACCCATTACCACACATTACATCTTGACCCATTACCACACATTACATCAGGTAAATTCCAACTAACTTGGACTTCCAACATGTAAACAGATTGTATTGGTAGCTACAAAGGTAGTCACTTGGGATAATGAGAGTTGCTTCAGTACCTTTGGACAAGGAGTTGATCAAGGCACATTCCTGAGCAACTGAATTATACTCTATTGACCAACTGATGCTGCTCTGTCTTATCACTGATCAAGCTCTCCATCTCTGCTAGCTGAGGATCTCAATTATGCAGTGTCTGTCTTTGAACGTCCTCCAGAATAGCTGACAAAAAGTACCAAAAAGCAATGTCTGGCTGCCTGGCTGCCTGGCTGCCTGGCTGCCTGCACTGAGCCATGGGGTGGCCCAGAGGTTGCACAGGCAGTCACCCCAAGTGACTGTCACTGGGTGTCAGACTGTGTCACCACAAGTGACTGTCACTGGGTGTCAGATTGTGTCACCACAAGTGACTGTCACTGGGTGTCGGATTGTGTCACCACAAGTGACTGTCACTGGGTGTCAGATTCTGTCACCCAAAGTGACTGTCACTGAGTGTCAGATTGTGTCACCACAAGTGACTGTCACTGGGTGTCAGATTGTGTCACCCCAAGTGACTGTCACTGGGTGTCAGATTGTGTCACCACAAGTGACTGTCACTGGGTGTCAGATTGTGTCACCACAAGTGACTGTCACTGGGTGTCAGATTGTGTCACCACAAGTGACTGTCAGTGGGTGTCAGATTGTGTCACCACAAGTGACTGTCACTGGGTGTCAGATTCTGTCACCCCAAGTGTCTGTCATTGTGTGTCACAGATCATGTGTAGTGTAGGAATCGGCAAAACGACTTTTAATTATTTATTAACTTATTTATTATTTTTAGTAACACTTTAATTGAGTTTTTTAGTAATTGTTTAAACAAAATTTATGATATGGACATTTTAATTATTTATTTATTTTATTTATTTATCTATGTATTAATTAACTTTTAAAAACTGTCATGGTACATTTTGTGGAATGGCATAATAATAATAATAATTAACTTCTATAGCACCTATATCCTCAGGAACCTGAGCTCAGAGGTGCAGGGACAGGGACAGGGACACGCAAAGGTCTGTCAGAACGAGGGACAACTGAAGATTTATGGTGGAAATGCAATTTGGAATAAATATTTCTTGAGTTTTTTCAGATGTTTTCAAAGTGATGGGGAGTTCATTCCAGACCCTGGGCGCAGCAACAGAGAAAGCACGTTAGCCCAAGTTAAGTTTTGTTTTAGGCACAATAAGTTGTTGTGTAATTGATAATCTGAGTTGCCTAGGGATATTTGAAAGATGCAGGAGATTAGCCAAGTAGGGTGGTTGTTGTGTAGATAGAGCACAATATGTAAGAGTGGACAGTTTAAAATTAATTCGATAAGTAACAGGAAGCCAGTGTAACTGTTTAAGTAGTGATGGTGAAAACCGAGGCGCCCTGAGCACCACACTTGCCAGACAATGTTTTACTCGTTGGAGTTTAGCCAAGTCTCTTAGCAATGTTATTTCATAGTGAATTATAGTAGTCAAGGCAGCTACTAATTAATGCTGTTGATATTGTTTTAGCAGTAGTCACTAGATATAGATATAAGCAAAACACGTGAGTAATATCACATCTGCCACGCAAAAATGCATTTAATAATAAGATCATGTCACTACATTGGACAGTGCAGCAACAATGTAGGTATCAGAAGAATTCTTTATTTGCAATTTTCAACCTATGAAGCTCTAATATCGTGTTGATTCTGGTAGGCTGGTTTTAGAGTGGGTGAATAAATAAATTTACAATTTGTCATCACGTATTGCAGGAGCCTCTTGTATTTAGAATGCAGGTTGTGTGGTTTAGCTGGCAGCATGAGAAATTCCAGTTTTATTTTGAGTAAATGTGGTAACTGTCTGTGTTTAGTAACACTGGTGTCATAGCAACATTGCTTGGTGTGACAACAACAATGTCTGTCACTAGACCTTGGTGTTGTAATATGTTTGGAGTAAATATAAATTAACATTTGCAATGTTTGCACACTGTATAATGACATTCTCTGACATCATCTGAAGGTGTAGGTGTGAGACTGGGGGTGTCACAGCCAATCAAGTTGAACAGCCTTGGTTCACATGACTCAAGGCTGTATAGGTGTGGCACTAGGGGTGTCACCACCAATAACATTTAACAGCACTGGTTCACACGACTCAGGGCTATGTAGGTGTGGGACTGGGGGTGTCACAGCCAATCAAGTTGAACGGCGCTGGTTCACATGACTCAGGGCTGTGTAGGTGTGGGACTGGGGGTGTCACAGCCAATCAAGTTGAACGGCGCTGGTTCACATGACTCGGCTGTGTAGGTGTGGGACTGGGGGTGTCACAGCCAATCAAGTTGAACGGCGTTGGTTCACATGACTCGGCTGTGTAGGGGTGGGACTGGGGGTGTCACAGCCAATCAAGTTGAACGGCGTTGGTTCACATGACTCAGGGCTGTGTAGGTGTGGGACTGGGGTTATAACAGCCAATCAAGGAACTTGCTGCAGGTATGTCTCTGGAATGCATTTGTGGAGGCAGTCAGTAGCTGTGTGATCTACACCTACAGGTCATGTCACATGTCATGTCACATGAAGTCCATCCTGATTTGATTGTTTGTTATTGCACAAACTGCCAGTGTAGCAACTTACTGAAATTTGCGGATGACACAATATATTATATATATATATATATATATATATATATATATATATATATATATATATATATATATATATATATATATATATATATATATATATATATATGGTCTAACTCTAGCACAGCGCCAAGTCTAACTCTAGCACAGCGCCAGATCTTACTTTTTTATCTTAGCTTATTTATTGTTATCTTACCTTATGTATTTAGTGAATTTATATTTTAGATTTAGTCAACACATCATATTATTGTGAAGCGCTTTGATTGGTGTTTAGTTAGCTAAAAAGCGCTATATTAAGAAGCGGAATTATTATTATTATTTTCTAACTTTAGCACAGTCCCAGGTTTAACTCTAGCATAGCGCCAGTTTTAACTCTAGCACAGCACCAGGTCTAACTCTAGCATAGCGCCAGTTTTAACTCTAGCACAGCACCAGGTCTAACTCTAGCATGACACAATATATATTATATATATATATATATATATATATATATATATATATATATATATATATATATATATATATATATATATATATATATATATATATATATATATGGTCTAACTCTAGCACAGCACCAGGTCTAACTCTAGCACAGCACCAGGTCTAACTCTAGCTCAGTGCCAGGTCTAACTCTAGCTCAGTGCCAGGTCTAACAATAACTCAGTGCCACTCCAAGTATATTGAGTCTGCAACTTGTCAGTGCTGCCCTCTGGTGAATGTGTTGGGTGTGACATAGTATAGTTAAATGCTAGTTGAGTTGGTGTTGGAATGAACATGTCTGCCAGGGGGTGAAGTGTAAAATGCTTTGAGCATTCCCGTGGACTGGATACCTCGCTATATGAGAGCCTTGTATAGTCAGGATTAAAATTAAAAAGCCAATGATTTTGAGGGGATACCTCATTCAAGAAAGTAGACCATGTGGACTGTGTCCTATGTTCTAGGCCATGGGGACAACATTCTACGCCATGGGGACAACATTCTATGCCATGGGGACAATACTCTGTTATAGACCATGGATACAACATTCTAGGCTGTGGGGACATGATTCTAGGCCATGGGGACAACACCATGGGGACAACATACTGTGTTATCGGCTGTGTAAGCAACACCCTATGTTCTAGACTTTGAGGACAACATCCTATGTTCTAGGCCATGGGGACAACATTCTACGCCATGGGGACATCATTCTATGCCATGGGGACAAACCCTGTTATAGACCATGGATACAACATTCTAGGCTGTGGGGACATGATTCTAGGCCATGGGGACAACACCATGGGGACAACACCATGGGACAACATACTGTGTTCTCGGCTGTGTAGGCAACACCCTATGTTCTAGACTTTGAGGACAACATCCTATGTTCTAGGCCTTGGTGACAACACCATAATGTTCTACACCTTGAGGACAACACCCTATGTTATAGGCCATGGAGACAACACCCTATGTTCTACGCTGTTGGGACAACGCTCTATGTTCTAGGCTGTTGGGACACACCCTATGTTCTAGGCCTTGGTGACAACACCATAATGTTCTACACCTTAAGGACAACACCCTATGTTATAGGCCATGGAGACAACACCCTATGTTCTACGCTGTTGGGACAACGCTCTATGTTCTAGGCCTTGGTGACAACACCCTATGTTCTAGGCCTTGGTGACAACACCCTATGTTCTAGGCCTTGGTGACAACACCCTATCTTCTACGCTGTGGGGAAAACTGCTACATTCTGTGGTGTACAATGGCTAATGCAACAGTCATGTTGAGGTCAACGAGCACACTTGTGACGTTTTTTATTGCAGTGATATAATCAGACAGATACCAGCCATCTGGAGTTTCCGCAGGCATGGGTTGGTTCCGGAAAGGGGTAGTAAATATATGGGGTTGTATTGGGTTGGGAAGGCTTCACTTGGCCTGTATGAGTTGAGTGGAACAGTGACCAGGACCCTACATGGATAGCAACAGTCAGACAGACAGGTTGGTAGAGATATACAGCTACACTTGATTGTGTCCAGTCAGTGTTCACAAAGCCCAGTAGACAACGATCGTTAGTACATAATGATCACTAGTACACAGTGATCAATAGTAGACAATTATCATTAGTACACAATGATCACTAGTATACAATGATCACTAGTACACAGTGATCATTGTCTCCTAGTGATCATTGTCACTAGTAGACAGTGATCACTAGTAGACAGTGATCACTGTCTCCTAGTGATCATTGTCACTAGTAGACAATGATCACTAGTAGTCAATGATCACTAGTTCACAATGATCGCTAGTAGACAATGATTGCTAGTACACAATGATCACTAGTACACAATGATCAATAGTAGACAATGATCATTAGTACACAATGATCAATAGTAGACAATGATCATTAGTACACAATGATCAATAGTAGACAATGATCATTAGTACACAATGATCACTATAGTAGACAATGATCACTAGTAGAAAGTGATCACTAGTAGACAATGATCACTAGTAACCAATGATCGCTAGTTCACAATGATTGCTAGTAGACAATGATCGCTAGTATACAATGATCATTAGTATACGATGATCACTAGTACACAATGATCACTAGAAGACAATGATCACTAGTAGAGAATGATTACTAGTAGACAGTGATCACTAGTAGACAGTGATCACTAGTAGACAATAATCTCTAGTAGACAATGATCACTAGTATGTTATTTAAATTTGTATATAATATATATATATATATATATATATATATACAGTGGAACCTCGGTATTATGGTCACCCAAGAGACTCCATAATAGTGAGGTGACCTTAATAGTGAATATGGGCACTGAAGCATCATGGGACTTGTTGAAATGTCACATTGAGTAAGTATGTCATGTGTAATGTAGTGGTTGTAGTATTGATATACGTAATTACATGTACACAAAACCATTCCCATGTCACAGTGTTAACCTGCAATAAAAACATGTCTTAACAGCTGTTCAGTCGAAACTCGAATAAACACGCACTCATAAACACACACAGAAATTCCCGATGTTGTTTTTTCATAAGCCGTAACTTCTTGTAACACTATAAGGCATTTAGCATGCTCAATTGCAGTGAAATTATTCATACATCAGAACAACCGATGTTTGCTAGTTGGTTTTGTTACGTATCATTATTTGCTGACATGACAACTCGTTAAATATTTGCTGTTCTGGATTAAACACGAGTTATCCACCAGAGGTGCGATGGTTTATTTTGGGGAGCCTGTATTATATAACTGCAAGTGCTACGTATCAGAGGATTATTGAATCGCTATCCCACTTATTTTGCAACATTTTGGTTCATTATGCCACTTATTTTGCAACACTTTGCCACCTCCAGGGCCTGCTATTCCTACAAGTGCTCATTGGTGTCTAAGCAAACAATAGGGCACCTAGTACATAATACAGTGTCCTATTGTTAGCGTCAATGACCGAGCCATCAATGCCAATGTGTTTTTCATTAAAATTTACTCATCTGCTAAGTTTAGGCCTAAGAATTTGCCTCCAAAGTGTTAACAAAAATGACTGGTGTCTGGCTTCTTGCATTGTTTTCTGCAGTTAACTGGTCACTGTGTAAACAGGCAGGCGCCAGTGGGTGGCTTCATACTGAGATCGCCTTTGATGGAATGCTTGCCTTTGCAGCCCCCAAAATATGGCTTCCCGGCTGTGACTGACCATTAGTGCAGGGTTAATCTGCAGGCAATCTCAGACATTTTGAACTGGGTTACTGACCATGTTCCTGAATAACGAGGTGACTGGATTAGCAGGAATATCATCCTATCTTTTACTGTGGAAATCATTTGGGACTGTCCCAGGGTGACCATAATGGCGGTGTGACTGTATTACCAGGGTGACCATAATGGTGGGGTGACTGTATTATCAGGGTGACCATAATGGCGGGGTGACTGTATTACCAGGGTGACCATAATGGCGGGGTGACTGTATTACCAGGGTGACCATAATAGCGGGGCGACTGTATTACCAGGGTGAACATAATGGCGGGGCGACTGTATTACCAGGGTGACCATAATGGCGGGGCGACTGTATTATCAGGGTGACCATAATGGCGGGATGACTGTATTACCAGGGTGACCATAATGGTGGGGTGACTGTATTACCAGGGTGACCATAATGGTGGGGTGACTATATTACCAGGGTGAACATAATGGCGGGGCGACTGTATTACCAGGGTGACCATAATGGCGGGGCGACTGTATTATCAGGGTGACCATAATGGCGGGGTGACTGTATTACCAGGGTGACCATAATGGTGGGGTGACTGTATTACCAGGGTGACCATAATGGTGGGGTGACTGTATTACCGGGGTGACCATAAACCGAGGTTCCACTGTATATATATATATATATATATATCCCATGCAACTGGGCTAGTCTACATATATACTAGCTATAATATATAATATATATATATACCCTGTGCATATATATGAGCAATTCTCAGAAGGTCGCCATTTTCTATATGCCAATCCACCCGGCACCCGCTGGCGGAATTTTTCATTTGTTTTAATGTACGAACCATCCGCATGTGCCCTGGCACGCCTACAAAGTGTCAGCCCCTTACATGTGCCCTGGCACGCCTACAAAGTGTCAGCCCCTTACATGTGCCCCCGGCATGCCTACAAAGTGTCAGCCCCTTACATGTGCCCTGGCATGCCTACAAAGTGTCAGCCCCTTACATGTACCCTGGCATGCCTACAAAGTGTCAGCCCCTTACATGTGCCCTGGCATGCCTACAAAGTGTCAGCCCCTTACATGTGCCCCCGGCATGCCTACAAAGTGTCAGCCCCTTACATGTGCCCTGGCATGCCTACAAAGTGTCAGCCCCTTACATGTACCCCTGGCATGCCTACAAAGTGTCAGCCCCTTACATGTGCCCTGGCATGCCTACAAAGTGTCAGCCAATTACATGTGCCCTGGCATGCCTACAAAGTGTCAGTCCCTTACATGTGCCCTGGCATGCCTACAAAGTGTCAGCCCCTTACATGTGACCCCGGCATACCTACAAAGTGTCAGCCCCTTACATGTGCCCTGGCATGCCTACAAAGTGTCAGCCCCTTACAAGTGCCCTGGTATGCCTACAAAGTGTCAGCCCCTTACATGTACCCCTGGCATGCCTACAAAGTGTCAGCCCCTTACATGTGCCCTGGCATGCCTACAAAGTGTCAGTCCCTTACAAGTGCCCTGGCATGCCTACAAAGTGTCAGCCAATTACATGTACTCTGGCATGCCTACAAAGTGTCAGCCCCTTACATGTACCCCCGGCATGCCTACAAAGTGTCAGTCCCTTACAAGTGCCCTGGCATGCCTACAAAGTGTCAGCCAATTACATGTACTCTGGCATGCCTACAACGTGTCAGCCCCTTACATGTACCCACGGCATGCCTACAAAGTGTCAGCCCCTTACATGTACCCCCGGCACGCCTACAAAGTGTCAGCCCCTTACATGTGCTTCTGGCATGCCTACAAAGTGTCAGCCCCTTACATGTACCCCTGGCATGCCTACAAAGTGTCAACCCCTTACATGTACCCCCGGCACGCCTACAAAGTGTCAGCCCCTTACATGTGCCCCTGGCATGCCTACAAAGTGTCAGCCCCTTACATGTGCCCCTGGCATGCCTACAAAGTGTCAGCCACTTACATGTACCCTGGCATGCCTACAAAGTTTCAGCCCCTTACATGTACCCCCGACATGCCTACAAAGTGTCAGCTCCTTACATGTTCCCCTGGCATGCCTACAAAGTGTCAGCCCCTTACATGTACCCCAGGCATGCCTACAAAGTGTCAGCCCCTTACATGTATCCTGGCATGCCTACAAAGTGTCAGCCCCTTACATGTGCTTCTGGCATGCCTACAAAGTGTCAGCCCCTTACATGTATCCTGGCATGCCTACAAAGTGTCAGCCCCTTACATGTACCCCGGCATGCCTACAAAGTGTCAGCCCCTTACATGTGCCCTGGCATGCCTACAAAGTGTCAGCCCCTTACATGTACCCTGGCATGCCTACAAAGTGTCAGCCCCTTACATGTGCCCTGGCATGCCTACAAAGTGTCAGCCCCTTACATGTACCCTGGCATGCCTACAAAGTGTCAGCCCCTTACATGTACCCTGGCACGCCTACAAAGTGTCAGCCCCTTACATGTACCCCTGGTATGCCTACAAAGTGTCAGCCCCTTACATGTATCCTGGCATGCCTACAAAGTGTCAGCCCCTTACATGTGCCCTGGCATGCCTACAAAGTGTCAGCCCCTTACATGTACCCTGGCATGCCTACAAAGTGTCAGCCCCTTACATGTGCCCTGGCATGCCTACAAAGTGTCAGCCCCTTACATGTGCCCTGGCATGCCTACAAAGTGTCAGCCCCTTACATGTACCCTGGCATGCCTACAAAGTGTCAGCCCCTTACATGTGCCCTGGCATGCCTACAAAGTGTCAGCCCCTTACATGTACCCTGGCATGCCTACAAAGTGTCAGCCCCTTACATGTGCCCTGGCATGCCTACAAAGTGTCAGCCCCTTACATGTGCCCTGGCATGCCTACAAAGTGTCAACCCCTTACATGTACCCTGGCATGCCTACAAAGTGTCATCCCCTTACATGTGCCCTGGCATGCCTACAAAGTGTCAGCCCCTTACATGTGCCCTGGCATGCCTACAAAGTGTCAACCCCTTACATGTACCCTGGCATGCCTACAAAGTGTCAGCCCCTTACATGTGCCCTGGCATGCCTACAAAGTGTCAACCCCTTACATGTGCCCTGGCATGCCTACAAAGTGTCAGCCCCTTACATGTACCCTGGCATGCCTACAAAGTGTCATCCCCTTACATGCGAGACTGATGGAGATACGAGGGAACAGACAGGCAAGCTGGCAGGCTGGCATACAGGCATACATGCTTACATATATATTAATCCTATGTACAAATGTAAATATATGTTGTATGATTGATATGTAAATGATGCGTGAATGGCTCGGCCATCGAAAATAGTGTACAACTAAGTATGTTACTGAGTGAAAATAAAATTATCAATCAATCAATATATATATATATATATATATATATATATATATATATATATATATATATATATATATATATATATATATATCTGTGGGAATATGTACATATATATATATTCCTTGATGACGTTGAAGTCAACCATTTATGCATACACCGCTTTACTCGGTCTGCCACACGTGACAAATATGGCATTTCAAAATATACAAGGTTCTGGAAAAAACATGCTCAAACTCACCCAAAAAAATTGGGGGGTAATTAATTACACATTATTTAATTTTCGGTTAAGCTGTGTGCACTATCAATGACGATGCTAAACTAAAAGATTCGTTCCACAATGACACATCAAAACTTTAAGCAGACCGGCTTTGGACTGCTTAAAGCGGTAGTCTGCATAAACAGTCAACTTAAACGAGATCTAGGAATATATATAATATATATATATATATATATATATATAAAGAGGTGTCTCCACAGGTAAATGGGTAGGTTAGGATTGCGGAGTGTCACCAGAAGTAGATGGGTGGGTTAGGGTTAAGAAGTATCACCAGAAGTAAATGGGTGATTGAGGATTAAGGAGTGTCACCAAAAGTTGATGGATGGGTTAGGATTAAGGAGTTTCACCAGAAGTAGATGGGTGGGTTAGGATTAAGGAGTGTCATCAGATGTAGATGGGTGGGTTAGGGTTATGGAGTGTCACCAGGGGTATATTGGTGGGTTAGGGTTATGGAGTGTCATCAGAGGTAGTGATGGGTGGATTTGGGTTAAGGAGTGTCATCAGAAGTAGATGGATGAGTTAGGGTTAAGGAGTGTCATCAGAAATAGATGGATGAGTTAGGGTTAAGGAGTGTCATCAGAAGTAGATGGATGAGTTAGGGTTAAGGAGTGTCATCATGGGTAGATGGATGGATTATGGTTAATGAGTGTCATTGGAAGTAGATGGATGTAGATAAAGTGCATCATTGAAGTAGTAGTTTGCCTGCCAGGTGAGGTAATGTTGGCTGCATCATGTTAGCTGTAGTTTGTATTGATGTGGCAGAGGTCAGCACTGCAGTATCATTTACTTATGAGCTCTGTCAAAATGTACACCAACAGTACACCAACCATACACCAACAATACACCAACCATACACCAACCATACACCAACAGTACACCGACCATACACCGACCGTACACCAACCATACACCAACAGTACACCAACCATACACCAACAATACACCAACCATACACCAACCGACCGTACACCAACCATACACCAATAGTACACCAACAATACACTAACAATACACCAACCGTACACCAACCGTACACCAACCGTACACCAACCGTACACCGACCGTACACCGACCGTACACCAACCGTACACCGACCGTACAGGA
The DNA here is from genome assembly GCA_963662155.1 of Lamellibrachia columna. NCBI lineage: Eukaryota > Metazoa > Annelida > Polychaeta > Sabellida > Siboglinidae > Lamellibrachia > Lamellibrachia columna. The sequence continues at coordinate 933,263 of OY759262.1, forward strand.
GGCATGTAGTATAATGACTGCATTTAATCAGTTTCTAGGAATGACAGTCAGTTACAGACTGGTTGTGTTTATGTTAGTTTGAGTTTATTTAAGCTGTAAGTTAATTGTCTGTAATTACCGTGTAGCTGTAGTGTGCACTGGTAGATGTGTCATTACACAGATACCCATCACGTGTGTTGTGGCAGGGGGGCATGAGTTTCCCTAGCAACGTGGAGGGTAATAGCTGAATATTAATGTCAGCTAATTGAGAAATTATGTTTTTTACTTGTGTGACCGACCATAGTGTGCATACTCGATATATCCTGTGTACAGTGAATAGACATGCAGTAGGTGGTATTTGTGCCGCGTTTTTTACCCCTGTGTAACCATGAACAACCCTACGTGGATAGGGGTTGCTGGTAGGAAGGCTCTCCTGCAGAAGCCGTCTGTATGCCCTAAGCCGCCCATCAAGCCAAAGATGTCCAGACAGACCAGTGTCCGGTAAGATGATATTAAATGTGGGGTCAATTTAAACTAATTTTGTTGCTGTTTGGACCGGGCCCTCTCTTTCGCATCACTACATGAGCTGTTTGGACCATCTCTGTCACATTGCTATATGAGGTACACCAATGGTTTACTTTTATGGGATCAAGAAATGAGCAAAGTTTGCAACTGTGGGAATCTAAAGGATCATGTGGGAATCTAAAGGATCGTGTGGGAATCTAAAGGATCGTGTGGGAATCTAAAGGATCGTGTGGGAATCTAAAGGATTGTGTGGAAATTTAAAGGATTGTGTGGGTATCTAAATGATTATGTGGGAATCTAAAGGATTGTGTGGGAATTTAAGGATTATGTGGGAATCTAATGGATTGTGTGGGAATCTAAAGGATTGTATGGGAATCTAAAGGAATGTGTGGGAATCTAAAGGATTGTGTGGGAATCTAAAGGATTGTGAGTTTAAAAGTACAAATTTATTGAGTAGCTAGAAGTAAATTAAGGAAATGTCTTATTATCAAATCAAAACCTCCGTTCATGTTAAAGACGAGGTTCAAAAACATTTCGTTCATTAGTTTAAGTTGATTTAAATTATTTTTGAAAAAAAATCCAAAGACATTCCTTTACAAATGTTGGTTAATAACACTTAACTTACTTTAGAAATTGCTTAGACAGTCTGGCTGAGTCTGTGTGAAGGAAAGACAGATCGAAGGTTTATAACCTTGGGAGTGAGTTAACAAGAGTAACTGGGCCATGGACAGACCAGTGTAACTTGGCCACTGACAGACCCATGTAATTGGGCCACTGACAGACCAGTGTAACTTGGCCACTGACAGACCCATGTAACTGGGCAACTGACAGATCAGTGTAACTGGGTCACTGAAAGACCCATGTAACTTGGCCACGGACACACCAGTGCTACTTGGCCACAGACACACCAGTGTAACTGGACCAGTGCTTGTGTGTGTGTGTGCGTGCGTGCGTGCGTGCGTGCGTGCGTGCATTGAACAACTTGAATAATGATGTGAAGTTGCAGTTTAGCTTGTTCACAGAAGTAAATAATTCCACAGAAAAGTACACAGCAGAAGTGGACAAAACTGTGAAATAGGGCAGTGTACAGTTAAATGTGTTTGAACAGGGAAGTACACTGCGTGTCTGGCAGACAAACATGTTCTATGCCAAGCAGCAGCTTGTGGCTGTGACACCTAAAGAAACTACTTCCCTGTGCCTGTTGCCACCCATGAGGGGGTGCAGAGGGGGCAGCTGGTTATCTGCTGCCCTCAGTAGCTGCAGCAGCCCTGAGGAGGGTCTAATTCCAGCCAGGTGTCTGGGTAGATGGCTGCCAGAAACTGTACCAATTACATGGAACAGACTGTCTCTATTTATCTCCCTCCCTTTGCTAAGTCTCTCAGTCCAGGCTCCCTTCGATCAACCCTTCATCTGATGGGTCTGTAGACATTTGCTACTTCTTTGTCTATATCTTGTGATCTACTTCATGACTTCATCTGCCTAGGTTCCTGGTCAGTTGAATCCAACAGTAAATGATATCCAGACAAGTACAGTGGAACCTGTCTAATATACCCCACACCTCTTTAATTGCATGATTCCTGTATATGGAAAACTAATTGATGGAGAGCATACATTGGTTGGGGTCCAATGTGTTGGCATTAATGAGTTTCAACCATGACACTCAAAGCATGATGCCATTTGTTTGTAGTGTACATAATCAGAACAGTTGTTTGTAGAGTACATAATCAGAACAGTTGTTTGTAGTGTACATAATCAGAACAGTTGTTTGTACATAATCAGAACAGTTGTTTGTAGTGTACATAATCAGAACAGTTGTTTGTAGTGTACATAATCAGAACAGTTGTTTGTAGTGTACATAATCAGAACAGTTGTTTGTAGAGTACATAATCAGAACAGTTGTTTGTAGTGTACATAATCAGAACAGTTGTTTGTAGTGTACATAATCAGAACAGTTGTTTGTAGTGTACATAATCAGAACAGTTGTTTGTAGTGTACATAATCAGAACAGTTGTTTGTAGTGTACATAATCAGAACAGTTGTTTGTAGTGTACATAATCAGAACAGTTGTTTGTACATAATCAGAACAGTTGTTTGTAGTGTACATAATCAGAACAGTTGTTTGTAGTGTACATAATCAGAACAGTTGTTTGTAGTGTACATAATCAGAACAGTTGTTTGTAGTGTACATAATCAGAACAGTTGTTTGTAGTGTACATAATCAGAACAGTTGTTTGTAGTGTACATAATCAGAACAGTTGTTTGTAGTGTACATAATCAGAACAGTTGTTTGTAGTGTACATAATCAGAACAGTTGTTTGTAGAGTACATAATCAGAACAGTTGTTTGTACATAATCAGAACAGTTGTTTGTAGTGTACATAATCAGAACAGTTGTTTGTAGTGTACATAATCAGAACAGTTGTTTGTAGTGTACATAATCAGAACAGTTGTTTGTAGTGTACATAATCAGAACAGTTGTTTGTACATAATCAGAACAGTTGTTTGTAGTGTACATAATCAGAACAGTTGTTTGTAGTGTACATAATCAGAACAGTTGTTTGTAGTGTACATGATCAGAACAGTTGTTTGTAGTGTACATAATCAGGACAGTTGTTTGTAGAGTACATAATCAGAACAGTTGTTTGTACATAATCAGAACAGTTGTTTGTAGTGTACATAATCAGAACAGTTGTTTGTAGTGTACATAATCAGAACAGTTGTTTGTAGTGTACATAATCAGAACAGTTGTTTGTACATAATCAGAACAGTTGTTTGTAGTGTACATAATCAGAACAGTTGTTTGTAGTGTACATAATCAGAACAGTTGTTTGTAGTGTACATAATCAGAACAGTTGTTTGTAGTGTACATAATCAGAACAGTTGTTTGTAGAGTACATAATCAGAACAGTTGTTTGTAGTGTACATAATCAGAACAGTTGTTTGTAGAGTACATAATCAGAACAGTTGTTTGTAGTGTACATAATCAGAACAGTTGTTTGTAGTGTACATAATCAGAACAGTTGTTTGTAGTGTACATAATCAGAACAGTTGTTTGTAGTGTACATAATCAGAACAGTTGTTTGTAGTGTACATAATCAGAACAGTTGTTTGTAGTGTACATAATCAGAACAGTTGTTTGTAGTGTACATAATCAGAACAGTTGTTTGTAGTGTACATAATCAGAACTGTTGTTATTCTGGTGCTAAATTCAGTGCTACTAAAATCAAATAATATTTCTTGGAAATGATGCTTTTTTAGTTAACAGTAATGGCTGTTTTTAACTGACCAATATGATCAATATTGTAAACAGTCCTGGTGATTTAGTATGTTTACATTCATATAGTCAGTCATTAGGCAGTGGGGTAACTGTAAACATAAAAAAGGCCTATATGTTGGTGCATTGTTGGATCATTATCAGAAAAGCACAACTATGACATCAGTCAGTGGTTGAATCAGGAAATGATTGTTGCAACTCAACTGGATGAAAGTTGTTTCAATGTTGTATGTTGAGGTTATAAATGATTGCGGGTCAGTTTAACCGATACTATCCAGATTAAGTTAATTCAATCTCTGTTTGGCAATAGCCAAATCTCATTTGGAACTCACAACATAATGGTCATGGTCAACATAATGGTCATGGTCAACATAATGGTCATATGGTCAACATAATGGTCATGGTCAACATAATGGTCATGGTCAACATAATTTTGTATTTCTGTGTGGAAGATAAATGTTGGTGACATCATCTTTGTGTTAGTTAAATCACATATACATACATCGCATATTTTTATAGACAGCTCATGTAACTGTACTTAATAGACACAGCTCTTATAACTGTACTTGATAGACACAGCTCATGTAACTGTACTTAATAGACACAGCTCTTATAACTGTACTTGATAGACACAGCTCTTATAACTGTACTTGATAGACACAGCTCTTATAACTGTACTTGATAGACACAGCTCTTATAACTGTACTTGATAGACACAGCTCTTATAACTGTACTTGATAGACACAGCTCTTATAACTGTACTTGATAGACACAGCTCTTATAACTGTACTTGATAGACACAGCTCTTATAACTGTACTTGATAGACACAGCTCTTATAACTGTACTTGATAGACACAGCTCTTATAACTGTACTTGATAGACACAGCTCTTATAACTGTACTTGATAGACACAGCTCTTATAACTGTACTTGATAGACACAGCTCTTATAACTGTACTTGATAGACACAGCTCTTATAACTGTACTTGATAGACACAGCTCTTATAACTATACTTGATAGACACAGCTCTTATAACTGTACTTGATAGACACAGCTCTTATAACTGTACTTGAGAGACACAGCTCTTATAACTGTACTTGATAGACACAGCTCTTATAACTGTACTTGATAGACACAGCTCTTATAACTGTACTTAATAGACACAGCTCTTATAACTATACTTGATAGACACAGCTCTTATAACTGTACTTGATAGACACAGCTCTTATAACTGTACTTGATAGACACAGCTCTTATAACTATACTTGATAGACACAGCTCTTATAACTGTACTTGATAGACACAGCTCTTATAACTGTACTTGATAGACACAGCTCTTATAACTGTACTTGATAGACACAGCTCTTATAACTGTACTTGATAGACACAGCTCTTATAACTGTACTTGATAGACACAGCTCTTATAACTGTACTTGATAGACACAGCTCTTATAACTGTACTTGATAGACACAGCTCTTATAACTGTACTTGATAGACACAGCTCTTATAACTGTACTTGATAGACACAGCTCTTATAACTGTACTTGATAGACACAGCTCTTATAACTGTACTTGATAGACACAGCTCTTATAACTGTACTTGATAGACACAGCTCTTATAACTGTACTTGATAGACACAGCTCTTATAACTGTACTTGATAGACACAGCTCTTATAACTGTACTTGATAGACACAGCTCTTATAACTGTACTTGATAGACACAGCTCTTATAACTGTACTTGATAGACACAGCTCTTATAACTGTACTTGATAGACACAGCTCTTATAACTGTACTTGAAAGACACAGCTCTTATAACTGTACTTGATAGACACAGCTCTTATAACTGTACTTGATAGACACAGCTCTTATAACTGTACTTGATAGACACAGCTCTTATAACTGTACTTGATAGACACAGCTCTTATAACTGTACTTGATAGACACAGCTCTTATAATTATACTTGATAGACACAGCTCTTATAACTGTACTTGATAGACACAGCTCTTATAACTGTACTTGAGAGACACAGCTCTTATAACTGTACTTGAAAGACACAGCTCTTATAACTGTACTTGATAGACACAGCTCTTATAACTGTACATCATAGACAGCTCTTATAACTGTACTTCATAGACACAGATCATATAACTGTGCTTCATGGACACAGCTCTTACAGCTGTACTTGAGAGACAGCTCTTAAAATGTACTTGCTAGACACAGCTCTTATAACTGTACTTCATAGACACAGCTCTTATAACTGTACTTGCTAGACACAGCTATAAAGTTGTTATGACTGTCGTTTGCAGACACCATAGCCCAGTGTTTCCCTGTAGCTCAGTGTTTCCCTGTAGCCCATTGTTTCCCTGTATCCCAGTGTTTCCATGTAGCCCATTGTTTCCATGTAGCACATTGTTTCCCTGTAACCTAGTGTTTCCCTGTAGCCCATTGTTTCCATGTAACCCAGTGTTTCCCTGTAGCCCAGTGTTTCCAGGTAGCCCAGTGTTTTCATGTAGCCCATTGTTTCCATGTAGCCCATTGTTTCCCTGTAGGCTGGTGTTTCCTGTAACCTGGTGTTTCCCTGTAGCCCATTGTTTCCCTGTAGCCCATTGTTTCCCTGTAGGCTGGTGTTTCCTGTAACCTGGTGTTTCCCTGTAGCCCATTGTTTCCCTGTAGCCCATTGTTTCCCTGTAGGCTGGTGTTTCCTGTAACCTGGTGTTTCCAGTGTTTCCCTGTAGCCCATTGTTTTCATGTAGCCCAGTGTTTCCATGTAGCCCATTGTTTCCCTGTAGGCTGGTGTTTCCTTTAACCCGGTGTTTCCCTATAACCCGGTGTTTCCTGTAACCCGGTGTTTCCTGTAACCCGGTGTTTCCTGTAACCCAGTGTTTCCCTGTAGCCTGGTGTTTCTTGTAACCCGGTGTTTCCTGTAACCCAGTGTTTCTTGTAACCCAGTGTTTCTTGTAACCCGGTGTTTCCTGTAACCCGGTGTTTCCTGTAACCCAGTGTTTCTTGTAACCCAGTGTTTCCTGTAACCCAGTGTTTCTTGTAACCCGGTGTTTCTTGTAACCCGGTGTTTCTTGTAACCCGGTGTTTCCTGTAACCCAGTGTTTCTTGTAACCCGGTGTTTCCTGTAACCCGGTGTTTCCTGTAACCCGGTGTTTCCTGTAACCCGGTGTTTTCCTGTAGCCTGGTGTTTCTTGTAACCCAGTGTTTCTTGTAACCCAGTGTTTCCTGTAACCCGGTGTTTCCTGTAACCCGGTGTTTCCTGTAACCCAGTGTTTCCTGTAACCCGGTGTTTCCTGTAACCCGGTGTTTCCTGTAACCCGGTGTTTCCTGTAACCCGGTGTTTCCTGTAACCTGGTGTTTCCTGTAACCCGGTGTTTCCTGTAACCCGGTGTTTCCTGTAACCCGGTGTTTCCTGTAACCCGGTGTTTCCTGTAACCCGGTGTTTCCTGTAACCTGGTGTTTCCCAGTAGCCCAGTGTTTTGCTAGCTGATGTGCCTTCCTATGCAAGTGTTGCACCTAGTGACAGTTGAGTGAATGTTGTGTGATAAACAGTGGTGTGAAATTCGTGAGGTTCCACACATACCTGTGTGTTTACACCTGATAAGTTAGCATTACCTGTATGTTTCCACCTACAGTGCCAACTTTGTGTTTCTGCCAATACCTGGCCTCAGGCACTTTGATACCAGTCTACTGCTGTTGAAACACATGGGCATTTTCCTTCTGTGTAGTAACTGTGTAGTAACTGTGTAGTAACTGTGTAGTAACTGTGTAGTAACTGTGTAGTAACTGTGTAGTAACTGTGTAGTAACTGTGTAGTAACTGTGTAGTAACTGTGTAGTAACTGTGTAGTAACTGTGTAGTAACTGTGTAGTAACTGTGTAGTAACTGTGTAGTAACTGTGTAGTAACTGCAGCATGGATCAATACTCCCTAGAGTTGTTGAACTGGCATCAGTAAAAGCAATACTCCCTAGAGTTGTTGAACTGGCATCAGTAAAAGCAATACTCCCTAGAGTTGTTGAACTGGCATCAGTAAAAGCAATACTCCCTAGAGTTGTTGAACTGGCATCAGTAAAAGCAATACTCCCTAGAGTTGTTGAACTGGCATCAGTAAAAGCAATACTCCCTAGAGTTGTTGAACTGGCATCAGTAAAAGCAATACTCCCTAGAGTTGTTGAACTGGCATCAGTAAAAGCGGTATTCATAAGAACTGAGAATGAGTACATAATTATATGTCTACATTGTGTAAAAAAGTAACTTTCATTAGCTATGTACAACAGTTGTGTAGCATATTGTGTGTTACAAACAAGCTCTTGTTAATCACTAGCTGTGTACAACAGTTGTGTAGCATATTGTGTGTTATAAACAAGCTCTTGTTAATCATTAGCTATGTACAACAGTTGTGTAGCATATTGTGTGTTATAAACAAGTTCTTGTTAATCATTAGCTATGTACAACAGTTGTGTAGCATATTGTGTGTTATAAACAAGCTCTTGTTAATCATTAGCTATGTACAACAGTTGTGTAGCATATTGTGTGTTATAAACAAGCTCTTGTTAATCATTAGCTATGTACAACAGTTGTGTAGCATATTGTGTGTTATAAACAAGCTCTTGTTAATCATTAGCTATGTACAACAGTTGTGTAGCATATTGTGTGTTATAAACAAGCTCTTGTTAATCACTAGCTGTGTACAACAGTTGTGTAGCATATTGTGTGTTATAAACAAGCTCTTGTTAATCATTAGCTGTGTACAACAGTTGTGTAGCATATTGTGTGTTATAAACAAGCTCTTGTTAATCATTAGCTATGTACAACAGTTGTGTAGCATATTGTGTGTTATAAACAAGCTCTTGTTAATCATTAGCTATGTACAACAGTTGTGTAGCATATTGTGTGTTATAAACAAGCTCTTGTTAATCACTAGCTATGTACAACAGTTGTGTAGCATATTGTGTGTTATAAACAAGCTCTTGTTAATCACTAGCTGTGTACAACAGTTGTGTAGCATATTGTGTGTTACAAACAAGCTCTTGTTAATCACTAGCTGTGTACAACAGTTGTGTAGCATATTGTGTGTTACAAACAAGCTCTTGTTAATCATTAGCTGTGTACAACAGTTGTGTAGCATATTGTGTGTTACAAACAAGCTCTTGTTAATCATTAGCTGTGTACAACAGTTGTGTAGCATATTGTGTGTTACAAACAAGCTCTTGTTAATCACTAGCTGTGTACAACAGTTGTGTAGCATATTGTGTGTTACAAACAAGCTCTTGTTAATCATTAGCTATGTACAACAGTTGTGTAGCATATTGTGTGTTATAAACAAGCTCTTGTTAATCACTAGCTATGTACAACAGTTGTGTAGCATATTGTGTGTTACAAACAAGCTCTTGTTAATCATTAGCTGTGTACAACAGTTGTGTAGCATATTGTGTGTTATAAACAAGCTCTTGTTAATCATTAGCTATGTACAACAGTTGTGTAGCATATTGTGTGTTATAAACAAGCTCTTGTTAATCATTAGCTGTGTACAACAGTTGTGTAGCATATTGTGTGTTACAAACAAGCTCTTGTTAATCATTAGCTGTGTACAACAGTTGTGTAGCATATTGTGTGTTATAAACAAGCTCTTGTTAATCATTAGCTGTGTACAACAGTTGTGTAGCATATTGTGTGTTATAAACAAGCTCTTGTTAATCATTAGCTGTGTACAACAGTTGTGTAGCATATTGTGTGTTATAAACAAGCTCTTGTTAATCACTAGCTATGTACAACAGTTGTGTAGCATATTGTGTGTTACAAACAAGCTCTTGTTAATCACTAGCTATGTACAACAGTTGTGTAGCATATTGTGTGTTATAAACAAGCTCTTGTTAATCATTAGCTGTGTACAACAGTTGTGTAGCATATTGTGTGTTATAAACAAGCTCTTGTTAATCACTAGCTGTGTACAACAGTTGTGTAGCATATTGTGTGTTATAAACAAGCTCTTGTTAATCATTAGCTATGTACAACAGTTGTGTAGCATATTGTGTGTTATAAACAAGCTCTTGTTAATCACTAGCTATGTACAACAGTTGTGTAGCATATTGTGTGTTATAAACAAGCTCTTGTTAATCATTAGCTATGTACAACAGTTGTGTAGCATATTGTGTGTTATAAACAAGCTCTTGTTAATCACTAGCTATGTACAACAGTTGTGTAGCATATTGTGTGTTATAAACAAGCTCTTGTTAATCATTAGCTATGTACAACAGTTGTGTAGCATATTGTGTGTTATAAACAAGCTCTTGTTAATCACTAGCTGTGTACAACAGTTGTGTAGCATATTGTGTGTTATAAACAAGCTCTTGTTAATCATTAGCTATGTACAACAGTTGTGTAGCATATTGTGTGTTATAAACAAGCTCTTGTTAATCACTAGCTATGTACAACAGTTGTGTAGCATATTGTGTGTTATAAACAAGCTCTTGTTAATCATTAGCTATGTACAACAGTTGTGTAGCATATTGTGTGTTATAAACAAGCTCTTGTTAATCACTAGCTATGTACAACAGTTGTGTAGCATATTGTGTGTTATAAACAAGCTCTTGTTAATCACTTGCTATGTACAACAGTTGTGTAGCATATTGTGTGTTACAAACAAGCTCTTGTTAATCACTAGCTATGTACAATAGTTGTGTAGCATATTGTGTGTTACAAACAAGCTCTTGTTAATCACTAGCTATGTACAACAGATGTGTAGCATATTGTGTGTTATAAACAAGCTCTTGTTAATCCTCTTATTAAAAAAACAAACTGTGTAAAAATGACCTAAAGAATTATCGTCCTATCTCCAATCTCAGTTTTCTGTCAAAAGTATTAGAAAACGTAGTTGCTAATCGCCTTCATGAACATATTTGTAAACATCACTTATCAAATGATCCACAATCTGCATATAAACGATTTCTACTGAAACGGCTCTTCTCAAGATGCACAATGATATAATTGACAACATGGATAGCAGCAAAGTCACAGCACTCACTTCACTAGATCTCCCAGCTGCTTTCGATACGATTGATCATTAATCCTTTTACAATGCCTCCATAGACATTTTGTCATTTCTGGCACAGTTCTTTGGTGGTTCAAATCATATTTTTTCAGACAGACACCAAAGCATTAACAAATCTGGCACATTATCTTGCCCACAACACCTTCCATTCAGAGTGCCGCAAGGATCCATCCTTGGCCCTGTTCTGTTTAGCTTATATACTACGTCTCTCAGCCAAGTCATTACTAATCATAATCTCAGTCATCACCTGTATGCTGATGACACACAGGTTTACATATCACTTTCACAATCAAATACACAATAATCTGTTTCGACTTTAAGTGATTGTCTCATTGATATCTTGTTGTGGATGGAATAAAGTAAGATAAAGCTTAATCCAGATAAAACATACCTTATTATTATTGGCACTAAGCAACAACGAAATAGGGTCATCAGCATGAATTTTTAAGCTGTCCACTCTTACATATTGTGCTCTATCTACACAACAACTACCCTACTTGGCTCTGAGCTCAGGTTCCTGGATATAGGCGCCATGGAAGTTAATTATTATTATTATATCTGGTACACACAGCTACTGAAGATGTAGACGGTGTGAAGCCTGTCATACGTATACCGATTCTTCAGTTGTCAACATGTTTTTCAGTTGGCAACTCAAATGTAGCTGTCGTGTGTATGTTCTCCACCAACAGTTGGCAACACTTTTTGGGACATCTGACGTCTGAAAAATTGGCCAGCCGACTGTCGACCGATGGGTAGTTGCCTTATTTGTCGGCAGATAAACTGTTGGTGACTAAAAGTCTGTATATGTGTATATTTAGAGACACACCTTTCTCATGCGACCTTTACAAGTCTGTATGTGTGTTGTGGGCTTTAGAGACACCTTTCTCATGCGACCTTTAC